>CM063509.1:99408964-99426464 GCA_032207245.1 Pardosa pseudoannulata
GCATAAAAGTACACACAGGGGCACTCAAGGATGATACTTGGTAGTATGCCAAGAACTACCAATAAGATGCGTTTAGCAGTATCATAGGAGTGGGCAGCATTTTCCTGACAACTCATTGACAACCTTGTATTTAGCTTACTATGTTAGGTAGCTAACTTAAATCCTGCATAGAAGTCAGGGGTATCATATACCCTACAAATATCTAAAATTTAATGTGAGTTACTTATCATTTGGACATTTCGGTATTTTGTCTAGTTGGGCGAAAGATGACTTTTCTATCAAGTTCTTCTTAGTCGTTTGAATTAGTCTCTGGAAATTGTTCTTTAATATATACGTCTTCTTGTCTGGGAGATCATAGGGTTATACAGGTGTAAAAATAATGTTACGTTGGCCTAGTGTTTGAGAAAAAAGAAATTAAAACTCTTTAACAAACACATGGACAAATATGTCTTGATTAAATAATTTTACACAATTAAATGCCTAAGGAATACAACTGGAATCAACTTATTATTTGTAGATATCGAAGACCGCTCTCGAATCGGTTTCGGACCTAAAAAACAATATGGCGATGATTTTCCTTTTCTTGTCACTCCAAAAAAATGTCTATCCCGCAAGCCGTGGATGCCAGCAGCGTTCACCTTCTACTCTCCTCTGGTCACAACCTTGTCCTCTAAAAAATCAGACTGCCTCGCGGAGAAAAAAAAAACAGGGGTTCACTCCAGAACGACACGGGTTCAGAATCCCCGAAGCCAACGGACCCTTCTATCGATTGGGAGAAGTCCGAAGTTTCTTTCTAGTTCAGACCGGTCTTGGTTTGTTTGCCTTCCTCGATGGCTGACGGGCAGAGGTAAAACAAGCTTTGAAGAACCGAATGTAACTTATTGTTACAACAGGGAAGATTTGGAATATTTAAAACCATTGCATAAACATCAGAATGTGCATATGATAGGAAGAAATTTAAGTATATTTATACTATTTTTTAATTTAAAAATGCTACTGGAAGCATATTATGAAATAGAAATTAAAAGTTTTACATAAATTATTTATGTAGTTTTTCAGCTTAAAAACCTAGAGAGTTTTGTTTTTAAGAACACTGTCAGTTTCCTTGTTAAAGATTCCCTTTCTACCCAAAATGGAATGAAATTTTGAAAGCAGGAACACAACTTATTTATATAATTTTACCCATCACGGTGGATTGCATTAAATTCTTATTTAATATTTACACTTTTTAGTCTGGAAGATGATACGGTTATACAGGAAATATTTGGAACATTTCAAACCATTGTATAAACTTCAGAATATGCTTATGGATATAAACTTAAGTACACTTATACTACTTTTTAATTTAAAAATGTTACTAGAAGTATATTATGAAATAGAAAGGGAAAGTTTTTCATTAAATATTTATGCAGTTTTTCAGCTTAAAAAAACCTAGATAGTTTTGTTTTTAAGAACACTGTCAGTTTCCTTGTTAAAGATTCCCTTTCTACCCAAAATGGAATGAAATTTTGAAAGCAGGAACACAACTTATTTATATATTTTTACCCATCACGGTGGAGTGAATTAAATTCTTATTTAATATATACACTTTCTAGTCCGGGAGGTGATACGGTTATACAGGGAATATTTGGAACATTTCAAACCATTGTAAGAACTTCAGAATATGCTTATGGATATAAACTTAAGTACACTTATACTACTTTTTAATTTAAAAATGTTACTAGAAGTATATTATGAAATAGAAAGGGAAAGTTTTTCATCAAATATTTATGCAGTTTTTCAGCTTAAAAAACCTAGTTAGTTTTGTTTTTAAGAACACTGTCAGTTTCCTTGTTAAAGATTCTTTTTCTACCCAAAATGGAATAAAATTTTGAAAGCAGGAACAAAACTTATTTATATATTTTTACCCATCACGGTGGAGTGAATTAAATTCTTATTTAATATATACACTTTCTAGTCCGGGAGGTGATACGGTTATACAGGGAATATTTGGAACATTTCAAACTATTGTAAGAACTTCAGAATATGCTTATGGATATAAATAAACTAAGTACACTTATACTACTTTTTAATTTAAAAATGCTACTGGAAGTATATTAGGAAATAGAAAGGGAAAGTTTTTCATCAAATATTTATGCAGTTTTTCAGCTTAAAAAACCTAGTTAGTTTTGTTTTTAAGAACACTGTCAGTTTCCTTGTTAAAGATTCTTTTTCTACCCAAAATGGAATAAAATTTTGAAAGCAGGAACAAAACTTATTTATATATTTTTACCCATCACGGTGGAGTGAATTAAATTCTTATTTAATATATACACTTTCTAGTCCGGGAGATGATACGGTTATACAGGGAATATTTGGAACATTTCAAACCATTGTATAAACTTCAGAATATGCTAATGGATATAAACTTAAGTACACTTATACTATTTTTTAATTTAAAAACGTTACTGGAAGTATATTATGAAATAGAAAGGGAAAGTTTTTCATAAATTATTTATGTAGTTTTCAGGTAAAAAAACCTAGAGAATCTTGTTTTTAAGAACACTGTCAGTTTACTTCTTAAAGAATCACTTTCTACCCAAAATGGAATGAAATTTTTGAAAGCAGGAACACAACTTATTTATATATTTTTACCCATCACGGTGGAGTGAATTATCGTTTTCACGCCTCCAAGTTCATGAATATTCTCACAGTTTCAGCTTGTTGCCGTCACTATCCGCAACTCTTCTCCATCACAAAAGAGTAAAAAAAACCCTTTTAAACATGTCTTAAATAACACTGCGAAGGAAACATAGTGGAGAAAGGGAGTCTGCATTAATTCATAAAAACCTTAAATGGGGAGCTGAGGAGAGAAAAGTTTTATCCTCCGAGAGCTCGAGGCTATAATCTTAGAATACAACATAAAGAAGAGAAAAGCAAGGTGCCATGACTCTCAACTCCTTGATTTTTTTTTCTGTTCTTACTCCTGAAGAAAACCTAACAAAAGTGACGAGAAATATATATATACGCTCGATGAAAAAGGTTTTTTGACGAAATGCTGCGAAGAATCAATCTCGTGGATTCTTTGATAAGAAATGAAAAATTGAAAGGAAGAATAATCCGGGGAAAATTTTTACCGATGCCAGATTCATAAGCTTAGACTGAAGTGTTATTTTTTTTAGAAAAAAAAATAAAATGATAAAATCCCAAGGTTTTCATATTTCATCTCCGAAAATGCCATGTATTTTACACTTAGCTATTTTGACGTTTAGGAAGAATTTTATGGGATTTTTAAAAAAATAGATTGCATGTTTTTGTTATTTATTCCCTGTTTCACTGTTTTAATGTATTGGTTATTCTGAGAATGAATAATGATGAAAACAAAATTAAAAAAATAGAATATATCTTGAAACTTTTTCCGAATTCCAAAAATATTCTGTGTTTGACAGGTGTACAATCAATTTTTCATCTATGAGTGGAACTATACACACCTCTCCCCCATATATATATGTATATATATATATATATATATATATATATATATATATATATATATATATATATATGTCTTATAAATATAAGTCATTGTGTGTATGTATGTATGTATGTGTGTGTGTATGTTCCTCTGATGTCCTATCCCGTATTATGATTACATATATTATAATTGGTAGTTAAACCACGAAAATAGTCAGTAAATTTATTTTTAGAGTTAATTTAATTTATTTTGATATTACGAAAGACTTCCCTTTTAAATTGTTCACAACTCGCAACAATTGTTTCCAAACTCCCCCTTTTAATATATATATATATATATATATATATATATATGTATATAATATATATAGGTATATATATATATATATATATATATATATATATATATATATATATATATATATATATATATATATATATATATATATATATATATATATATGTATATAATATATATAGGTATATATATATGTATATGTATATGAACACACACACATATATATATACACACATGCACCTATATATATATCGGGTGGCCATAATTAAACTGACAGTGCGCACAATGTTCATTAGCGTGATCTATTTGCGAGAATGACGCCACATTTTGTAGGAAGGTTAAACAAGACGGGGGTCAAAGGATTCCGAAAAAAAAAAAAAAATTAGTTCCAAAAGTCACCGTCAGTGGAATATTTGGCGCTGTGTAATAAAAAATAGAGTGTTAAAAAATGCAAATCAATACAGAAATCACCCTTTATTTTGCATTCAAATGAGGTTCAATGTGGCTGCCGTTGTTGTGGACCAAATATTGCATTCTGTGCACCGCATGCAAAACAGCAGAAAGTAACATGTCTGCAGGAATCTACCGTACAGTTTATGATCTGTTATCCTTCAACTTAGCCAGGTCCTGGACCACTCCTTGATAGACCTTGGTATTAAGGTAACCACATAGCCAGAAGTCGCATGGGGTAAGATCAGGTGACCGAGGTGGCCATGCAGTTGGAAAGTAGAGACTAATGACTCTTTCTGTTGTTATTTTTTGTCGTAGCAGCTGTTGCACCGGTACAGCAACGTGTGGAGGGACTCCATCTTGCATGAAAATGATTTCCCCCAGGCATTGTCTTTGCTGAAGTGCCGGAATGACAAAGCTGTTCAACATGTGGCGATATTTCTCTCCGGTAACAGAACAGGTTTCCGGTCCTATCGGGGTAATGTTCTCATAGAAGAACGGACCTACGATAAATTCCGCTGGGAACTCTCACCAAAAAGTTACCTTTGGTGAATGTAAGGGAATTGCTGTGACTGCATGTGGTGATTTGTCATCCCAGTTCTGGGTATTCACGGTTTCTTTCAGGTGAAAGTGAGCCTCGTCTCCCCATAGGATTTTCCACGGCCAAGCTTCATCCACCTCCATTCTGGCAAGAAAGGTGAGAGCAAAAGTCAATGGCTTATCATGGTCGGGGTACAGGAATTCATGTACACGGCTGATCTTGTACGGATAGAAGTTGATAAACTTTCGTAAGATTTTCAATTTCGTAAGATATTCATATTCCGAGCTATTCCATGAGCACTAGAGGTGGAAGCAGTATTGGCTGGTCCTCTGTCGACAATCGCCGTGGCAACTGCTTCGATTGTATCCTGTAGTACCAGTTTTCGTCCTCTGCCTGACTGAACCTTCAGAGAACCTGTTTTCTCAAACGTCGCAACCATTGCTTTTAGCCCATTAACTGACACAGGACCGTTACCTTTACGCGTTTTTTTTTGTGCGTTCTAAAAGCACGAAGAGCGGCTGACGCGATGCAATGGTTGAGGAAAAGAATTTGACCAGTAACGAACGCTCGACTAAAGAAGGAGACATTGCACATAAACTTTCAATCCGATTGATTCGAAATGTAACACATTGTCTTTTAAAACCCAACCACCTGGCACTGTGCCAATGGATGTAACGTGAAATTTGAATAAATAACTTTTTCTTCTGCTCAGTATTCATGATATTGCAGATCACGGGACTTTATCGGTGTTTATGTAGATTTTATGCTTTTTTAAAAGTGTTGTCATATTGCACTTGAACTGAATAAGAAAACGTGCATAATAAAAGATAATTTTATCCCGTATTAATTTGCATTTGTTAACACTCTATTTTCTAGAACAAATCACCAAATATTCCCCTATCGGTGACTTTTGGAACTAATTTGTTTTTTCCTTCGTTCCCGTCTTGTTTAATCTTCCTACAAAATGTGGCGTCATTCTCGCAAATAGATCGCGCTACAGAACACTGTGAGTACTATCAGCTTATTCATGGCCACCCGGTATATGTAATGCGGAAGATCGTCAACAATTTTATGTTGTCACATATAGCCTATTCCTATGTGATAATGCTAATTCCTATGTGTTGTTTATTTATAAAGTTAGTTGAATAATAGGTATTTAAAATTTGTCGTTTAGACTATGGCATATTCAATAATAATTATACTGAACACTGATTCTATATGAAACTGCATTGTTGTCTACATATAAAGAAATAAATACCTGTGTTATTTTATTGATTAGAAAGGCATAAAAGCAAAATCTTATTTACCCATTAAAAAGATCTTTTCTGAATCTTTGGTTAAGAGAAGTTTAGCGAAATAAAATTTAATGGATAAGAAAGAACCGAAACTTTCAGTACGTTTCAAAATATCTTTTATTGGCAATATATTGACATGAACAGGCAATAACTCTTTTCACTCTATGTTCTGTCAAATAAACTGTCAATTATAGCTCCTTTTTCCTGTTAAGTCTAAGAGGTTTGAAACTTTAATACCCTATTCCATTTCAGGATTCTTTTCAGTGAAATCCTATAAGAAAGAAATTAAATGACCAGTCAATATTTTTATAGCAAAATAAATACATTGAAAAATTATATAAAGGGGTATTTTTTGGAGTATTCAAAATTCCAACAAAAGTTCTGAAATTAAAAATTACGTTATTCAAATATATAGTGAAATATTTTTCTTTTTATGTATTTTTAATAACTAGGAAATAATTAAGTACAGATATGAACGAATTATGAAACAAATAAAAGAGCGATATTTTTTATAAATAACTGAATTAAAAATATACATAACTTATTCTAGGGGGGAATCTGGAACAAATTTTAGCGCTTCGTGACCCACAAATAAAAGCATAGTGTGATTTTTTATACATTATTGATGAATTATAAATGTTCCACGAGCATTACTACCTTTTGAATCATGTGTTATTTATTTGTTCATTTATATGTATATAAATGGAATAATTAGATAGATATATGAATGAATTATGAAAAAAATGTGGACATTCTTTATAAATAAATGAAGTAGAAATATACATAGATAATTCTAATGAGAAATCTAATATACATAGATAATTCTAATGGGAACAAAATTTAGTTTGTGGTGACCCAGAAATAAAAACACATTGTCATTTTTTATACATTATTGATGAATTATAAATGTTCCACGAACATTACTTCTTTCTGAATCAGGTGTTATTTATTTTTTCATTTATATGTGTATAAATGAAATAATTAGATAGATATATGAATGAATTATGAAACAAATAAAATATGAACATTCTTTTTAAATAAATGAATTAAAAATATTCGTAACTAATTCTAATGGGAAATATGGAACAAAATCTAGTTCGTCGTGACCCACACATAAAAACTTATTGGGACTTTATATACATTATTAATGAATTATAAATGTTCCACAAGCATTACCACTTTCTGAATCAGGTATTATTTATTTATTGATTGATATGTATATAAAAGAAACAATTAAGTACAGATATGAACGAATTATGACACAAATAAAATACCGATTTTTTTTTATAAAGAACTAAATTAAAAATATTCATAACTTATTCTAGTGGTGAATCTGGAACAAATCTTAGCGCTTCGTGAGCCACAAATAAAAACATAGTGTGATTTTTTATACATTATTGATGAATTATAAATGTTCCTCGAGCATTACTACTTTTTGAATCAGGTATTATTTATTTATTCATTTATATGTATATAAATGGAATAATTAGCTAGATATATGAACGAATTATGATAAAATATGGACATTCTTTATAAATAAATGAATTAAAAATATTCATAGATAATTCTAATGAGAAATCTAGAACAAAAAATAGTGCGTAATGATCCACAAATAAAAACCTATAGTTTTTTTTTGCATACATTATTGATGAATTATAAATTTTCAACGAGCATTACTACTTTTTGAATCAGGTATTATTTATTTACTCATTTATATGTATATAAATGAAATAATTAGTAATAGATATGAACGAATTATGAAAAAAATAAAATATGGTAATTCTTTATCAATAATTGAATTATAAATATTTATAACTAATTCTAATGGGAAATCTGGAACAAAATTTAGTGCATCGGAACCCACAAATAAAAACGCATTGTGACTTTTTAAACATTATATATGAATTATAAATGTTCCACGAGCATTACTACATTTTGAATCAGGTGTTATTTATTTATTCATTTATATGTATATAAATGAAATAGTTAGATAGACATATGAACGAATTATGAATAAAAATATGGACATTCTTTATAAATAAATGAATTACAAAATATTCATTACTAATTCTAATAGGAAATCTAGAACAAAAAATAGTGCATAATGATCCCCAAATAAAAACCTGTTTTTTTATACATTAATGATGAATTATAAATGTTCCACGAGCATTACTACTTTCTGAATCAGGTGATATTTAATTAATCATTTATATGTATTTAAATGAAATAATTAGATATAGATATGAAAAGTTATGAAATAAATAAAATATGAACATTATTTTTAAATAAATGAATTAAAAATGTTCGTAACTAATTCTAATTTGAAATCTGGAACAAAGTCCAGTGCGTCGTGGCCCACACATAAAAACTTATTGTGACTTTTTATACATTATTGATGAATTATAAATGTCCCACGAGCATTATCACTTTCTGATTCAGGTATTATTTATTTATTTATTTATATGTATATAAATAAAATATGTAGATATAGATATGAACGAATTATGAAATAAACAAAATATGAACACTCTTTATAAATAAATGAATTAAAAATATTCATAACTAATTCTAAGGAAAATCTGAAATAAAATTTAGTGCGTTGTGGCGCACAAATAAAATATATTTCCCGTTAAAGAGATTCATAAATTATTATTGAGCGAAGAGAGCTTCGTATATCATTATAATACTCAACGACATGCTTCATTTTTCACTATCAGCTCAATGGTGTATTTTTCGTCATTTGCATGAGCAGGAATCTCATCCTTTTCTCATCGAAACTCCAAAAGTAAACGAATAAAAGGAAACTCAATATATATTCCTACATCATCCAAAGGATACTCAATATATCTTTATCACCTACAGTCAGAAAGAGAAAAGTCTTTTAGTATTCCGAAAAGAGAAACAAATCTCACCCTAACTCATAGATTAAATTGGAAAACTTTCGTCATTTACAATTGCGACGCCAATTTAGAAAAATGGAGCCAAAGAAAGTAAAAATAAACTGTACATGTTTCGATGATAATACGAGCAATATTTTTAAACTATTTTATTTATAATAATTTAAAATACCTTATATACCATCCGATAGTACTAATACTTTTTATTAATAATAATTTGAAATACAATTTATAACAATTTAAATTTATATATAAAAATTGTTACAAATAGGAGGTTTCTAGCGGCTATAGCCGAAAATGTCAGTCATCCTCCAGATCTCGGACATGTAGCATCGGATTTATATTTTCCTTTTTTTTAAATTATTTTTTTATGGTAATTGTTTTTCCTAATTGTTTGTTTTGTGCTTAGTAGGTTTTAAATATGATATTTTTTTAAACTAGCTGTGATGAGGCGATTTAGATCTGTTATATAATTGATTCATTCATACAAGAAGTAAAATATTCGGGATCTAAATCTGACCTCATCACATCTTTGTAAAGAAATGGAGGACCATATATTTCTATTCAATGGATATTGTTGTCTTGTACGGTGGTCTCGGGAGGGGTTCTGATCCCAGTCCCAGATTAGAATCCCGTCTCCGTACTTGACATTAAATAAGAATGTACCTTTGTGGAGTATTTATGAGTCCCTAAGGGACAGTGCCCAATTAGAAGGGATAAGGTTTGGCACGTTGGCGGTCTCAAGGCGGGGTTGAAGCAGGCCAATGAAATTCTTACAACTATCCCGATTGGATGACAAGAAGGAGGAGTGGACAAGGTTGAAATAATTAAATATGAAAAATCTAAAAGATGTGAGGATGGTTCGGAGGTCCCAGAGAAGAGGTTCGGAGGTCCCAAAAGAAGGTGTTGGAAAGTCGAGAGTCCAGTCGGGTCCAACGGAAGTTGTTCGTGAGTCCAGATGAGAACGTGCTCGATAGTCCAGACTAGGATAGTCCAGCCAAGTTCGACAAGAAGTGTTCCTGCACCAAATAGTACGGCCGCACCTCAAAGACTCAGGAGGAAGCCCCTGACGAAACCAAAGGATTATATATAGATTCCCTCTCCTGATCAGCCATAGATACCCTTCAACCAGAAGTGTTCAGGTCCCAACATTTTAGACCCACAAAGGTACCCCCAAATTTACATACATTTTTGAAATTGAGATTAGGTCCTCTCTCTATTTACAAAATTACTTAAATATATATAAAATGGTCAGTTGACAAAGATTATTTTATGAAAATTAGCATCAGATTTGTATGTAAATAGATGTATATATATTATAATAAATTTACATTTCTTTTTTAATATTAAGCTAATCTCGGTTGCTGTCAATTTAGCTGTTAGTTTATTTTCATTTTTATGTCTGTAGTTTCTCAGAACCTGTGGTTAAATTTAGTACAAAAATACTTAACACAACGCAATTAAAAATAAATCACCACTATACATTTGATCACAGGTTGATACTCAAATATAAACGAGGACTACACGACACTAGCATTTTTTTTTTGTTTGTTCTATGTTCTGTCTTTTTTTTCTTTAAAAAATTCTTTGTCAGAAAATGTAATGTAAGTGTCACATCAGAATAGATAACCCCTTGGTATTTTTGGAGACTTGATATTTTTGGTACTTTAATCCAAACTAACTATACAATACGCAATTGTATACTTGCATATATAATTATACAAATATAATTACATAACTATACAAAAATTATATAATTATACAAAAATTTAATTTAATTAATAATTAAACTGTTAATTAACAATATGTACCTAGTTATATAATTATATGAAACTAATTTGTATTTTCAGTAAAATTGTCTTTGTGTATCAAAGCCATCAAATTAATAGTTTAATTATTAATTAAATTAAATAATTTCAGAAAATTGAAAAAAAAAAAAACAATAAGAATTAATCGCATTTAATAAATAACAAAGGGTTTACACAAGGAGAGCTAGATACCAAAATATAGACACTGCGAGATGAATTGCCATGCTTATAGTATTATTGCTAATCAAATATCTTATAATGAAGATAAAAAAAACTTTATAAAGTGTAAAGGATTTTTTTAAGAATAATAATACTTTATTGTACTACTGTCCTTTTTTGTAATAAGCTTTTATTTTAATATGGTAATTTGTTGCAAATTTAGGTTTTGAACTCTGTGGAGTTTGTGAAATGAAAATTTAATAAAACATGTTAAATAAAAAATAATAAAATTAAGACTCTTTACCAGCCTTTCTTCTGTCTATTTTATCACTCTTGACTGTTAGGGACTTACCCGTTTAAATACTTGCATTCAGGCAGTTATAGGACTTTCTGGGTTAACTGCAAGCGTCAGTTTTCAGAGCGAAATACAAAATTGCAACCCTATACTGCTGATGGTTTTTGTGTCATGAGTGACAGAGTTAATATTCGTTACAATGAAGTTTTTCGTTATATAAAGTGTTGATTGTAATTCCAAAATGAAGCGCACAACTAGATGTTCTTGTATTCTCAATTAAAAATTTCAACCTTCTATCAGCTTGTAGTTTTTCAGTTAAGTGTGATATATACATGCTTAAGCGAAGACAAAATTAGTAAAATTTGCAAAGTGATAATAATATATAAGGTTTCAAAACAAAAACTCCTTTACGTTAGTACAGGCGTAACGCTTGACAAAATTGGTTAAAGCGTGGTCTAAATGAGTATTACAGTTGAAATCTTAACTCAGGTATATTCTGCGATAACAATACATTCCTTTCTTTGTACAAGGAAGTGTAAAATGCAAGAATTATCACAACGCTGTTTGGGAATGAAACAAATTCCCAACTGATAAGCAAGGGATTTGTAGTTACAGCGAAATTCGTGTAACATTCCCAACGTTCGAATTATAAGCAATACAGCCAAGAATCTCCACCAAGATCAAATTCAGAGGTATACAAAAAAATCTTTTAGACATCTAGGAGAACGTAACCATTCCTTTAGAGGATAGAAAAGCTGTAAAGGCTAAATGGTATACAAAAATTTGTTTTCCAAAAGGGTGAACGAAATCAGGAAAAACAATAAAAATTAGCAAGTCATTCTTCATTATGACAACGCCATCTCACGCACAGCACGTGAAACATTATGATGATTATTTGAAAGATAAAAATATCGAATTAATGTTCTATTGCTCACATTCTCTTGATTTGTAGCTTAACGACTTTTCTTATTCCCTTATGTCAAACAAAAAATGCTTGGGCAGCGATTTTAATCACCTGAAGACGCTGTTGATGCCTTTTAAAACCATGTTTCTGAGATACCAACTTCAGAGTGGAAAAACTATTTAAAGAAATGGTTTCAACAGATGGGAAGGTGTATAAATCTTAAAGGTGAATATCTTGAAAAGCAATAAAACAGTTTGTTTCTCAAAAACTCTTTTTCGTCCTAATTTCAAAAAACTTAAAAAATAACCCACGTATAAGATTTCAAAACTAAAACTCCTTGTACGTTTGTTGATACCTTTCAAAACCATGCTTCTGAGACTGTTTCAAGAATTGGTTTGAAATAATGGAATGGTGTATAAATCTTAAAGGCGAATAATTTGAAAAGCAATAAAACATTTTGTTCCCAAAAAATTCTTTTTCTTCCTAATTTTTGTAAATACTTAAAAGGCAACTCACGTATAAGGTTTCAAAACTAAAACTCCTTGTACGTTTGTACAGACGTAACATTTTCCATAATTGGTTAACCCATATTGGACCACACCAACTAAATATTTCTGAAATCTTTTAAAACTTTATCCATATCATTAATATGGAGTAACTCAGCATATTAAACCAAAATTTTGAAAAAATATTTTTAATTGTTAAAGAAATTAGCTGTCCTATAAATAGGACAACGGTCCAATACACTACTAAAATTTAACAAACATGACTTACATTTCATTAAGCTTATTCATAGGTGAAATTTAGGAAAACATTCCAGGCAAAGTCCAACATTACATTTAGAGCACACAGTGGTTGGTTTTTTTCTTGCAGTTCTTGAACTGGCATCTTCTTTGTCGTCCCTCTGGGTTTTTCATCAATACATGTTCATTGTTCAGACTTAGGAGCTCTCTGTTACTTTGAATAAGACCACGTTGCCTGATATTATTCCTTGAAATTGTTACACCTAAATAACTAATTGTGACAGATCTTCTGAACTCCAAGAGGCCTTGTGCTTCATCAGGGCAGAACAGTTTTGAAATTTTCCAGGCCGCAATAAGAGCCGTTTCAAAAGAGTTTATGAAAAGTTGCCAGTACCATTTTTTTCCCTGTATGGAGGCAAAATATGTTTCCACATGCGCGTCGAATAAATCTACACCATTTTTATATTTATTGTAGGACGTGACACAAAATGGAATATTAATTTCTTTCCTACCACCTTTTACTCTGCGCTCTACTTTGCTTTTCACTTTCGTTTCCTCAAAATTTGTCAGCAAAGATACCACACGGTTATCGTTCCAACGAACTGCGGCTATTGCATTGACTGCATCAAAACATGCGTTTGAAGAACCTCTTTCTGTTTTAGTAAACTGTTTCAAAGGTGACAATGGACATTTCGCCATCCGATTATCACGGACAGTTCCGGTAGCACAGAAACCTTTTTCCTTCAAGCGAACAAATAGTCCATGGGAAGTGAAAAAGTTATCCATATACACTCGGTGAAGTTTCGGATTTTTCACAGCAGAAAGCAAATTTTCCACCACACGTTGAGAAAGAGGCTCCATACTCTTTTCTGTAGCTCCTTGGTAAGGGATAATAGAAAAAGGATATCCGTTGTACGATGCTAACATCCATAATTCATATCCAAATTTTACAGGTTTGTTCTTCATAAACATCTTGCAACTGTGCCTTCCAAAATATCTAACCATTCTTTCATCGATGGTGAGATTTTCTGAAAATATACCAAACTGCTTCAAGGCTATGTTGAGTTTGTCATAAAGTGGTCGAATTTTATAATAACGATCTTGTGGATTAATTGAAGAATTATCATTAAAATGAATAAAGTGCTTGATTTCAGAATACCTTTTTCTCGACATAGCGTTGCTCACTAATGTAGTACCAGTGTCTGGTGCATTTTCCCAGTATTTTTTCGCGTGGTAAAATATGATACCCACTAAAGAAAATAACACCTAGAAATTGCTTGAGTTCTGTTCCTGTAATGCTAAAAGAATGGCAGTTTTTTTGGGCTGCATACCGATTCGTTTCTATTACAGTATGAGATATCATATCATCAACCATCATGTGGAAGAGTTCAACTGGAGATTTTTCTGTAACCATGCTTATAATGTTTTCATAATCTCGTGTAGAAATTGAATCACTCGATAATTCAAATTTTGGTTCCCGTTTTACCCACTGGGGATTTTTCGGTGCAAGATGACATTCTTTAGATTCATCTGATAAAATTTCAATAGTTCCAGCGGTATCTTGAATTTTAATCCCATCACACATTACTGGCATTTCACATTTTGTGGTTGAATCATCTATCTCTTCTTCATCACTAACAGAATCTGGATTAGGAGGAATAATAATAATTTCCGGATCCAATTTCCTCATCACTTAAAGAATTCATATATTCGAGAGCCTCTTGGGCTGTTAAAAATTTGCGTGGCATTTTTACAGAAGCAAAATGCGGAGTAAAGTATCCAAATTCTTAGCAGAAAAATATAGAGCTGCACGCAGCACTAAACACTATAAAAATATCAGCTTAGCGTGAAAGTAATAACAAGTTTATCTTGAATCCCCAGTTTTCCTGAATACAATAGCCATCTATATACCCCTTGTTGAGTCCAGGTGTGTGAACAGGTGTTTGAACTGGTTTTTATTGAAAGATAAGAAAAGAATATGCGCAAGGAGTGCAATAGCGAATTCGTGGAAAAATAATCGGGATTGGACAGTTGTCCTAATTTTAGGACACCTTGTTTATACTTATAAAATACACGTGCAAAATATTTTTTTGGACAAAAATTTTGATCTATATTATTAGCTCTATATTTAAATTATATGTAACCTCCACAATGTTTAAAAAATATAATAATAATAAATATAAAATTAAAGATTATAAAATAACAATTTTTAAAGGGTTGCTGAAGATAAATTTTACAATACAATAAAATTTGGTTTCTTCTTTTTTCTTAAGTTTCTATACTAAAGTGAGTTTATTTTATAGGTGTTAAAAGAAAATAAACTCAAAAAATATTTATAACTTTACTATTAAATGGAGTTTTATTTGCTGTCCTATTTATAGGACAGCGGTCCAATATGGGTTAAAGCGTGGTCTAAATGAGTATTTCCATTGAAATCTTAACTCAGGAATTTTCTGCGACAACAATACATTCCTTTCCTTATACAAGGAAGTGTAAAACGCAACTATCCCAACGCTGTTTGGGGATGAAACAAATTCCCAACTGATTAGCAAGGGATTTGTGGTTACAGCGAAATTCGTCTAACATTCCTAACGGTTCACCACGAAATCGAATTATAAAAAATACAACCAAAATCTCCGCCCCGAACCGACTCTCAAATTCGGAGAAATAAAGAGAGAGAAATTTTTTAGAAATCTCCCATAACTGAAGGTATGATTTTAGAATTAATCTCCTGCACCATCTGGGAAGAATGATTTGCTTTCTAAGCATATCTACGACGATAAACCGACCGCAATCCGCAATTAAACGAGATCCTATCGGATTTCAATGGAATCGAAGGGAAATTCCGGAACATTTCACGGATCGATAACGTTGCTGTCAAGTGTTTGAGGGTCCAGTGTAGCTAAGGCTTTTACGATAGTGCAGATTATTATCTGGTAGATACAACGCTTGGATTAGTGTAATACATCCGCGTTGATGCTAGTTGGACATAGGTGGGCCTTGAGTGGATTCCATATATTCTCGAATATTCGTTAAGACGGCAAATGAAATGAGAGATCTGAAATTCTTCTGTCTTTACCCAATAAATTCTGAGTTATTTCTGCTGAATTATTATATTATAAATATTATTTACTCGTTAAAATTCCGTTTAAATATAATTTGTGAAAAACAATACAAAGGAATTTTTGCATTTTCTCATATATGAAAATTAGAATGCTATATTATACTGAAAAAAAAAACCCTGTAATTTTCTATAGTGAAATCCAGCAATGTTCTGTTTTGGGAACACGCAGATTATTTTTCTTAAAAAACCATTTTTCTCTATATTACCGATTCTAATTTTGTTTAATATTAATGGGAAAGATTATATCATTAATGATGTAACGATGTACTTTCCCACGATGGTTTGGTTTGGAGTGCTACGGTCTAGTTTTTGCAACACGAGGGCTAATGAAACCGGGACCTACTGCTTAAAGCCGATTCCGAACGGCTACGAACATCCATGCTATAGTGGGATTCGACCCCACGAACTCCGGTTCCGAAGGCCAGCACACTAACCATTCGGCCATCG
This sequence comes from Pardosa pseudoannulata, assembly GCA_032207245.1. Taxonomy (NCBI): domain Eukaryota; kingdom Metazoa; phylum Arthropoda; class Arachnida; order Araneae; family Lycosidae; genus Pardosa; species Pardosa pseudoannulata. Next base: position 99,425,379 of record CM063509.1, read on the forward strand.
TTCGGCTTTTCCCACGATGGTCAGCACTTGCAAACACAGCTGTGGACTAGATTTCGAAGAAGAATTTAGGTGCAGCTGTTGACTTCGAGTTTTAGTGGGGACCCCTGCGGAGGGGTTATAGCTCACGGAGTGGCACAAGTGTAAAAGTCAAGCACAGGCTGGGATGTAGCCGTGAGATATGGGGGTAGGGTCTAAGGAATAATGTCAACTTTCACCAAAGGAGGCATTTTAACAAGCCCACCTGCACACCCGAAGGGGTTGCAGATGTGGGAAAATTTCACCAAGTGATTGGGACAGAGAAAAAAGTTACGTTGAACGGAGTTGTGAAGGTTTGGAAAGAAAGTGGGAAAATGACTCGATGTTGGGATTCAAGAGTTGCTGGACATCGAGATCCAGTGAGCAAGCCAGAGAGCCCGGGGCAGCAAACAATTCCGGAACCAGCATGCGTATGATCGGCACGCCAGAATAGACGTCCAGGAAAAAAAACAGCCGCACGCCCTCACCGACGTCCAGATTGTTGACAACCCCAGCCAGCTCCCCTGTTATTACTGGAGGTAAACTTAATAATATTCATAATTATTACCTGGGTTTCATAATCTTTTGATAAGGAATACTATTTCAAGAGAATTGATGAATAGCAAAACCAAATAATTGCAGGTCATGTTAAAAACTATTCAAGTGATGTATTAATTTGTAATTATTGTACGTAAAAATGTTTAGTTTAAATATTAGGTATTTTCCATTAACCCCTTCCGGTAAAATGACTAGTCTAGCTCGTCATTAGTTTTTCATTCCATACCGCACAATGACGTCATGCGATTAAAGTTACTGTTAAATATGATAATTGATTTAGTTTAAAATTTCTAGTGTACTGAATTTGGCAACACTTTTATCACTTGTGAAAATCACAAGTCACTATTGCATATTGTTTACTTAGAATTTCTTGGTACAAGTCATTGCCAAATTAAAGAGTCAGAATAAAAGAAAACCTACTAAGAAATGCCGTGTGAATCAAATTAAAAGTGAGGCTACTTGGTGGTGTAAACAATTAAGAATTCCTTTGCACTTTGTTTTGAAAAGTACCAC
>CM063509.1:99441464-99456464 GCA_032207245.1 Pardosa pseudoannulata
TATACAATTTATATACAATATATAATATATATATATATATATATATATATATATATTATATATATATATATATATATATATATATATATATATATATATATATATATATATATATATATATATATATATATATATATATATATATATATATATATATATATATATAATATATATATATATATATATATATATATATATATATATATATATATATATATATATATATATATATATATTATATATATATATCAAAATTATTTAACTTTAATATTTCTTCAAAAAACTCCTCTCTTCCATTTTAATTCATCTAAATATCTTTACCAGTCTCAACATGGCGTGTTCAACGGAGTATTTTCCAATTAACATTCCTTTCTGTCATAAAACTGTAAACTTTCTGTCTATACAGCAGTTTCCCAGGTGTTGGCGGAACATGTTTTCGCGTTTTGCTGATATTGCAGTCAATTCGCTTATTAAGCTGTTTTTGTTGTGGGAAAATTCTTGTTGTCAGCGCTCTTGGCTGTACTTGTGTGAGAGCAGAGTGAACTCTGTGGCTTTGGATTATATATTGTCCAGAAGGACAGATGTGCCGTGTTGCCTCTCTGAAATAAAGTTTTAAATTAGACTTCTGAGTTCTCTTGAATATGAGACCCGACTGCATCTTTGTACTTTATGAATGCTAGCTGTTGAATTTTCTCCTTGTGAAGGAGTTTTATAAAAAATGGATTACATATATATATATATATATATAAATATATATATATATATATATAATATATATATATATATATATATAATATATATATATATATATATATATATAATATATATATATATATATATATATATATATATATATATATATATATATATAAATATATATATATATATATATATATATATATATATATATATATATATATATATATATATATATATATTATATATATATATATATATATATATATATATATATATATATATGTATACATACACATGCATGTAAAATATCAAAATTATCACACTTAAAATAGCTCTTTAAATGTTTTTTTACCCTCTCTTTCTGTCATTTATATTTTTCTAGTCGTCTAATATCTCATTTAAAGGAGTCCACGCTTATTTGAAATTCTTTCAACCCATTTTCCTAAGCTTATACACTTAACTTATACCCTTATTTTTAAAAATTAGGGAAAAACATCTTGATGGAAATTACGAGTATAACTATGTCCACCATGGTCTTTACACGCCTAATGTTTCAGAATAATTTCCCTAGATATGCAACAAAACGTTTAAAATCGCAAATAACCAATCATCATAGGCCACATAGTGTATACAGTCCGCACTACAGTCTACTAGTGTAAAGTGTATACAGTTCACAAAAAAACCATAAAAAGCCCAATGCTAGGTGTGTTGGCTATTTTGTTTATAAAATTAAATTTATGAAAACACTCACAGGTTTTTTACTTATCTGGTCATGTACTTCATAAATATATTTTTAAGAAATACATGTTCAAAAACTACTATTGAAAATCGGAATTACAAGTTACATCTGCCAGTTTTAAATTTGAGAATCAGGTTTAACTAGGATAAGTATTAATTTATAATCACACATTTTTATACTGTTTTTGAAATATTATCTTAAAATTTCAGTATTTTATAAGCATATCCTAAACACTCAGATATTTTATACTTATCTGGTCATGCCAGTCATAGATATTTTAAGAAAAATATATCCAAAAATTATCGTTGGAAATCGAACTAACAAGTTACATCGGTCAATTTTCAATTTGAGAATCACTTTAAACTAGGATGATGTCATAATTTATTATCACAGATTTTTGTACTGTTTTCGAAATATTAAGCAATTGAAATTAATTAAATATTTTATAAACATATCATCAATAGATATTTTATAGTTATATGGTCATGTAAGTTACAGATATATTAAAAAATATATATCCCAATACCACCATTGGAAATCGCACTTACAAGTCACATCTGTCAAGATTAAATTTGAGAATCAGTTTTAACGAGGATGAGTATTAATTTATAATCAGAGATTTTTATACTATTTTCTAAATATTAAGCTCTTAAAATTAATTAAATATTTTATAAGGAAATCATCAACACTCAAAGGTTTTATACTTATCTGGTCGTGAACTTTATAGATATATTAAGAAATATATATCCAAAAACTACCATTGGAAATCGCACTTACAAGTTACATCTGCCAATTTTAAATTTGAGAATCAGTTTTAACGAGGATGAGTATTAATTTATAATTACAAGTTCTTATACTGTTTTTGAAATATTAAGATCTTAAAATTACTTAAATATTTTATAAGCATATCATCAACACTCAGAGATTTTATACTTATCTGGTGGTGCACTTTATAAATATATTAAGAAATATATATACAAAAAACTTCCATTGAAAAAATCGTACTTACAACTTCTATCTTGCAATTTTAAATCTGAAAATCAGTTTTAACTAGGATCAATATTAATTTATAACTACTAGTTCTTATACTGTTTTCGAATTATTAAGATTTTAAAATTATTTAAATATTTTATAAGCATATTATCATCACTCAGAGATTTGGTACTTATCTGGTCGTGCACGTTATAGATATATTAAGGAATATATATTCATAAATAAGCATTGAAAATCGTACTTACACGTTACATCTGCCAATTTTAAATTTGAGAATCAGTTTCAACTAAGATGAGTATTAATTTATTATCACAGATTTTTATACTCTTTTCGAAATATTAAACTTTTAAAACTAATTAATTATTTTATAAGCATACTGTCGATACTCAGATTTTATAGTTATCTGGTCGTATACCTTATAGATGTATTAAGAAAGAAATATATATCCAAAAACTACCATTGAAAATCGGACTTACATGTTACATCTTGCAATTTTTTATTTCAGAATAAGTTTTAACTAGGATGAATATTAATCTAGAAGTACAAGTTCTTATACTGTTTTCGAATTATTAAGATTTTAAAATTATTTAAATATTTTATAAGCATGTCATCAACGCTCAGAGATTTTATACTTATCTGGCCGGGCACGTTATAGATATATAAGAAATATATATCCAAATATTAGCATTGAAAATGTTACTCACACGTTACATCTCCAATTTTAAATTTGAGAATCAGTTTAAACTAGGATGAGTATTAATTTATAATCACAAATTCTTGTACAGTTTTCGAATTATTAAGATTTTAAAATTAATTAAATATAAGTATATCCTCAACACAGAGAGATTTTTTGCTTATCAGGTCGTGCATGTTATAGATCTATTAAAAATATATATCCAAAAGCTACAATTGAAAATCGTACTTGCAAGTTTCATTTGCTAATTATAAATTTGAGAATCAGTTTTAACTACGGTGAATATTAATTTAGAAGTACAAGTTCTTATACTGTTTTCGAATTATTAAGATTTTAAAATTATTTAAATATTTTATAAGCATATCATCAACACTCAGAGATTTTATACTTATTTGGTCGTGCACGTTATAGATATATTAAGAAATATATATCTAAATATTAGCATTGAAAATGGTACTTACACGTTACATCTCCCAATTTTAAATTTGAGAATCATTTTAACTAGGATGAATATTAATTTATAACCACAAGTTCTTATACTGTTTTCGAATTATTAAGATTTTAAAATTATTTAAATATTTTATAAGCCATCAACACTCAGAGATTTTATACTTATTTGGTCGTGCACGTTATAGAAATATTAAGAAATATATATCCAAAAATTAGCATTGAAAATGGTACTTACACGTTACATCTTCCAATTTTAAATTTGAGAATCAGTTTCAGCTAGGATGAGTATTAATTTATAATCACAAATTCTTATACTGTTTTCAAATTATTAAGATCTTAAAATTAGATAAATATTTTATAAGCATATGATCAACAATCAGGGATTTTATGCTTATCAGATCGTGCATGTTATAGATCTTTTAAAAAAATATATATCCAAAAGCTACAATTGAAAATCGTACTTGCAAGTTTCATCTGTTAATTATAAATATGAGAATCAGTTTTAAATAGGATGAGTATTAATTTATTATCACAGATTTTTATACTGTTTTCGAAATATTAAACTTTTAAAATTAATTAAATATTTTATAAGCATATTATCAATACTCAGATTTTATAGTTATCTTTCCGTGTAAGTTATAGATCTATTAAGAAATATATATCCATAAACTCCCATTGAAAATCGTACTTACAACTTGCAACTTGCAATTTTAAATTTGAGAATCAGTTTTAACTAGGATGAGTATTAATTTATAATCAAAGAGTTTTATACTGTTTTTGAAATATTAAGATCTTAAAATAACTTAAATATTTTATAAGCATATCATCAACATTTAGAGATTTTATACTTATCTGGTCGGGCACGTTATAGATATATTAAGAAATATATATCCAAAAATTAGCATTGAAAATGGTACTTACACGTTACATCTTGAAATTTTAAATTTGAGAATCAGTTTCAACTAGGATGAGTATTAGTTTATAATCACAAATTCTTATAAAGTTTTTGAATTATTAAGATTTTAAAATTATTTAAATATTTTATAAGCATATCATCAACACTCAGAGATTTTATACTTATCTGGTCGTGCAAGTTATAGATATATTAAGAAATATATATCCAAAAATTACCATTAAAAATCGTACTTACACGTTACATCTTCCAATTTTAAATTTGAGAATCAGTTTCAGCTAGGATGAGTATTAATTTATAATCACAAATTCTTTTACAGTTTTCGAATTATTAAAATTTTAAAATTAATTAAATATTTTATAAGCATATCCTCAACACGCAGAGATTTTATGCTTATCAGGTCGTGCATATTATAGATCTATTAAAAATATATATCCAAAAGTTACAATTGAAAATTGTACTTGCAAGTTTCATCTGCTAATTATAAATTTGTGAATCAGTTTTAACTAAGATGAGTATTAATTTATAGCCACAGGTTTTTATACTACTTTCGAATTATTAAGCTTTTAAAATATTTAATAATATTTGGAATTTAAAAATATTTAATAATATGAATAAGTTTTGGATATAATAATATTTTTGAATATTAATCCCTTTTATCGTTTTTAAAATTCGATCTGAATTACGGAAAATAATTCTAATGTTAAAAATGTCACTCTATGTGTATATTTATAAAATTACATCCAATTTTGTACAATACGATATATAGAAAGCTTATTGCTAAAATTAAATACCTGTACTTCAACAATGCGTTTCGTAATTTTCACATAATGTAACAATTAGAAGCTGTTAATCTAAACTAGAACTGTAATAGAAGAGATAAATTTATAAAAAAATGTATCATTTAGGGAGTACATCAATCTCGTGAGAATGATTTCTATATTGATGTAACATTTTATCTGGTAAGTATTTTGTCCATTTTGGGTGTAAAGCCCTTACATCGTTGTTAGAATTCGATCTAAATTACGGAAAATATTTTTAATGTTTAAAATGTACTTACTAAATACTATTAAATATTTTATAGGCTTATCATCTAAAATTGAAAACTTCATTTAGAAATTTATATATGGAAGACTTTAAACGCTACACCCAAAATTGAACAATTGCATTTAATAGATGAGGGAAGCACTAATGTAGAATAGGTATTATATGATTAACATAATTATGAGAGGGGAAATACACAGATGTTTATTAATGCTCCGAAAGACCTGTTAGATCGTTCTACCTCCAGTTATAATGTCAAGGAACTAAGAAGGCTTTCAGGTATTGCCTTAAAACTTTTGCATTCGTGAAACGCATGTATTAAATTTAAGCACTTAACGCCCGGAAAATTTCTGCTGAATACATATTGATGACCATATTAATCTAGCTATTATGGATACCTGAGTTTAATACATCTTATGCGTATACCACGTGGATTCCTTTCATGTCTTTTCACTATACACAGTTTTTTTTATTTTTGTTTGTTTAAAACTTCATCAGAATTATCATTTGCCCATTCAATTTGATGTTCAAAGTTAGTTCGTTTCTTAAGGACGTACATTTCCCCAGCCCCGCACCTACACGGTCCAGTAAATTCAAAGGTGCCATTCGTTAGTACTTCGTTACTACCGGTTAGTACCTCAAAAATTTGCATTAGTACAGAATTTAAAATAAAGTTATTGCAATTTTTTATTGCGGGGATGGGGAAATGCGAGCCTCGCGCTTATGGAATTCTCCCGTTTCAAAGATGTCATTCGATAGTTCTTCGTTAGTACCGCAAAAATTTTCGTTAGTACCGAATTTGAAAAAAAATTATAGCCTTTTTTTCTTTTCAGGGCTCTAAAAAGGTAAGCCCCGCTACAGCATATTTTTGTTTATATTTCCCAATTCAAAGATATCATTCGCTAGTACTTCGTTAGTACTGGTAAGTACCGCAAAAAATTTCGTTAGTATCGAATTTAAAATAAAATTATTACAACTTTTTATTACGGTGAAAAACATTTATCCCGCCCTGCAATAAACAATTGCAATAATTTTATTTTAAATTCGGTACTAACGGGTACTAACGAAGTACTAACGAATGGTACCTCTGAATTTACTGGATCGTGTAGGTGCGTTTCGCAAGGTTTAATACTTGTAAAAATTTATTCTAATTGGATCACAAATTTCAGATTTTTTTATGAGTGGAATATAGGCTGTTTATGGAATTCCCCTGTTTCAAAGATGCCATTCGATAGTACTTCGTTAGTACCGAATTTGAAAAAAAATTATAGCCTTTTTTCTTTTAGTGGCTCTAAAAAGGTAAGCCCCGCTACAGCATAATTTTGTTTATATTTCCCAATTCAAAGATGTCATTCGTTAGTACTTCGTTAGTACTGGTAAGTACCGCAAAAAATTTTGTTAGTATCGAATTTGAAATAAAATTATTGCAATTTTTTATTAAGGTAAAAAGCATTTCCCCCCACCCCGCAATAAACAATTGCAATAATTTAATTTAAATTCGGTACTAGCGAAAAATTTATGGTACTTGCGGGTACTAACAAAGTACTAACGAATGGCACCTTTGAATTTACTGGATCGTGTAGGTGCGTTTCGTAAGGTTTAAAAATACTTGTAAAAATTTATTCTAATTGGATCACAACTTTCAGATTTTTTTATGAGTGGAATATAGGCTGTATATGGAATTCCCCTGTTTCAAAGATGTCATTCGATAGTACTTCGTTAGTACCGCAAAAAGTTTCGTTAGTACCGAATTTGAAAATAAATTATAGCCTTTTTTCTTTTCGGGGCTCTAAAAAGGCAAGCCCCGCGACAGCATAATTTTGTTTATATTTCCAAATTCAAAGATGTCATTCGTTAGTACTTCGTTAGTACTGATAAGTACCTCAAAATATTTCTTTAGTATCGAATTTAAAAGGAAATTATTGCAATTTTTATTACGGTTAAAAGCATTTCCCCAGCCCCTCAATAAAAAATTGCAATAATTTTATTTTAAATTCGGTACTAACGAAACTTTTTTGCGGTACTTACGGGTACTAATGAAGTACTAACGAATGACACCTTTGTATTTAATGGATCGTGTAGGTGCGGGGTTAAGCTTTCGACATGATTTTAATATTTAATATTAATTAAATTCATCAGTTGTGAATGGTAATTTCTATTTGTCATAATTTCTGTTCAAGATCCTGTTGAAAAAGTAAATTCCTGTGCTCAAAAAAAGATGCTAAGTATTAAGACAAATATTCTTAACTATTCTGAAGAGATTCTAGGCATTTGAGAATCCCGAAAGGTGTCTTAAATGCACAGAAAAGAGACGCTAGACCTTTTAAACCTCAAAATCTGTCTTAAATGCATAGAAGGGAGAAGCTAGGCATTTGAGAATCTGAAAAGGTGTCTTAAATGCATAGATGGGAGACGCTAGGCATTTGAGGATCTCAAAAGGTGTTTTAAATGCATAGAAGCGAGACGCTAAGCCTTTGAGAACCTCAAAGGGTGCCTTAAATGCATAAATGGGAGATTCTAGGCATTTGAGAATCTCAAAAGGTACCTTAAATGCATAGAAGGAGACGCTAGGCTTTTGAGAACCTCAAAATATGTCTTAAATGCATAGAAGGGAGACACTAGACAATATCTTTCGAGTTAAAATGTTTTCATAAAAGCAACATATTTTTGATTTAGTATAAAAATAAAAAGTTTTATTCAGTTTAGATTAAATTTTTTCTTAGTTCCTTTATAGGTGTCTAACTTTGTAAAAGAATATTTAGTTGGTATTTTTTCTACAAAGCAACACCCTAATTAAAAACATAAAATATTACACCAAATGAAAAAAATAGAAACGAATTCCAGCAGAAATAACTTTTCAAACTTGTAAACTAGAACTTTTTTTCATCAAATAGAGCAATTATCATTGTTATCCTTCCAACTTCTATTAATAACATTAATGTATTTTATTTTATAGTATGATAAAGGATAAATAAAAAATTAATTACTTAACAGTTTTTAAGGTTTTTAAATTTTAAATTTGCAGATAATTTTAGATAGGTTTGGTTTACAAATTAAAATAGCTATTTCTCTAAAATTAGATAGAAAAATTTATTTCTAATATACATAATTGGAATTTTACACTGCAAGTAATTGAATTCTTTTCTTTCCTTTAAAGTACATAATTAATGTTATTTTAATAATATAATACTTCAAATGACAAAACTAAATTATTTTTCCGAAGATAGAAAGGTTTAAAAATACTTATAAAAATTAATTCTAAAAGGAGCACGACTTACAGATTATATTATGAGTGGAATATAGGCTATAACAATAAATATTATTATTCTCGGAATTTTATATGTCCCCTTTAAGCGATTGAAACTCTGGACAGATGCCAATTTGTAGAAACTAAACTTTGAATATTAAATCAATATCACTTGATCTCTGAAAAATTAAAAGAAAAAATTCTAATACCTTTCCGCTCTATATATACGAGAAAATATATTTCTAAAATCCCTGTTTCATGTTCCAGAACACTTTATTTTTAAATTTTCTTTAAAAAAGAGCATATATCCGAAAAGTAACTTACAAATTGCCTAGCAGTTTATTATTATTATCGTTTGCATCTTTCACAAGCCATGCGCAGAAAGAATGAAAGAAGAATGACAGTTTTGCCCGATAACGCGAGAACGGTATTTAAATCTACGCATGACTTAAAATCAATTATTTGATTTTTTTTCTTCTCTTTCTCTCAAGGATACCGCTCGATGCCGATTAACAGGACTTCCCGTTGTCAGCCGGATTGTAATTGCAGGAAAAGTTTTCCTGTGAAGGTAAGGAACAATGGACGAATTAACTGTCTTTACCGTTTATTACACGCCTTTCACACGGCCATTGGAAAGTGGGGGAATTTCATTACATTGTCTCACTACTCGGAACTTTTGTTCTTGCCGAGACGAACAGAACGTTTCGGCAATGTTCTACACTATTTACCAAGGCCGGGACATCAGACAAGTTGAGTTATGATTAGGATTTATCTTTTAATAACACATTTTGTAATATTTTAAGTACCAATTCTTAGAGGAGAAAGAATGATGATGACATATTGCTTTTAATGACACAATTTTGGTCGTGATTTAAATACCAGTATTTAAGAGCTAAAGATTCATTCAGGAGTTAAAAAGTTTAAATATAGTTATTAATAGGCATTTAATGTTTCGTGATAGATTATATAGTTTTAATTGAAATAGCAAATCCTAGAAATTAAAAATCACTGTCTTCATTTTTAACATAAAAATTTACGGTGTTTCAAAAACATTAATTAGAATATAGATGTACACCTAATAGAAAAGTTGAGTTATGATTAGGATTTATATTTAAATTACGCATTTTGTAATATTTTAAGTACCAATTCTTAGAGGAGAAAGAATGATGATGACATATTGCTTTTAATGACACAATTTTGGTCGTGATTTAAATACCAGTATTTAAGAGCTAAAGATTCATTCAGGAGTTAAAAAGTTTAAATATAGTTATTAATAGGCATTTGATGTTTCGTGACAGATTATATAGTTTTAACTGAAGCAACAAATCGTAGAAATTAAAAATCAGTATCTTTATTTTTAACATAACAATTTAAAGTGTTTCAAAAACATGATTTAGAATATATAGATGTATATCTAATAGAAAAGTTGAGTTAAGACTCGGATTTATATTTTAATAACACATTTTGTAATATTTTAAGTACCAATTCTTAGAAGAGAAAGAATGATGATGACATATTACTTTTAATGGCATGGTTTTGGTGGTGATTTAAATAATAGTATTTAAGAGCTAAAGATTCATACCGGAGTTGAAAAGTTTAAATACACTTATTCATACTCATATAATTTTTCGGGGCAGATTATATAGTCTTAATTGAAGCAGTAAATCGTAGAAATTAAACATCACTATCTTTATTTTAAATATAACAATTTACGCGGTGTTTCAGAAACATGATTTAGAATATATAGATGTATATCTAATTGCAATTCTGAGCAATATTCTAATTTCGGCAATGTTCTACACTATTTACCAAGGCCGGGACATCAGACAAGTTGAGTTATGATTAGGATTTATCTTTTAATAACACATTTTGTAATATTTTAAGTACCAATTCTTAGAAGAGAAAGAATGATGATGACATATTGCTTTTAATGGCACAATTTTGGTCGTGATTTAAATACCAGTATTTAAGAGCTAAAGATTCATTCAGGAGTTAAAAAGTTTAAATATAGTTATTAATAGGCATTTAATGTTTCGTGATAGATTATATAGTTTTAACTGAAGCACAAAATCGTAGAAATTAAAAATAGCTATCCTTTAATTGCTATTTAACATATAGCTATTTAATATAACAATTTAAGTGGTGTTTCAAATACGTGATTTAACATCTATAGACGTATATCTAATAGAGGTTGTGAGGACAAAAGACTGTGAAAATGACATATTTTAACCAAAGATATGAAATGCTTCTTTTGTTTTGAAAAGTTCAAGATAAGTTTGTTTCAATTAAAGTGAAAATTTTTTCCAATTAAATGATCATTTATATTCACTAAAACTTTTATTTTCCCATACTTACATATACAGTTCATATATCACTTTATGCAGTTACTTTATACAGTTCATATATTCTACTCTAATGTTTTTAGTATAGAATTGGTAACTTAAAAATGCTCTAGGTACATTACTAATTTTCCCAGTTTGTCTAAAACTTTAAGACGTTGTTTATTTATTTGTTTTAAACAGGGTGCTGGTGGTATGGAGCTCTCCGGTCTATTGTTTTGCTACAAGAGGGCAATGACAACTGAACCTATTGCTTAAAGCCGATTCCGAACGGCTACGAACATCCATGTCGGCAGCAGTACTCGGATCTGCGATATCTAGTACCGAAGAGTACTACTCTACTATTCGGCCACCATTCGGCTATTTGGATTTAATACTGTGAGACTATCTATCACATATTTGTGTCATTTGGTTAGAATAAAATAGAAAGTTAATAAATTTGTTGAATATGACGTGTCTCAATACATTCAGTGGATTTTACTGATGCGAAGACAGACAGACAAACAGATAGATAGATAGATAGAGAATTCCTAGGCTACTACCAACCAATGGAGAACAGACCAAAATGACCAGGAAGATCCGAATCTACCATGAACATTCTTATTAAAAACATGAACATGCATTAACAAATGTTATATAAATACATAACATATCCATCAAACATTAACATGTATGCCATTATTTGCAGTGCAGTGCCTTACCTACACCTCATATATAAAATTTTATCAGTAACACTATACAAAAATCATATATGTGCTTACTTTAGTTCATCTTTATATATATCATTCTTTAACATTTTTACAATATCATTGTACCAAGGTACTTTCCCACGGTGATCTGCATGTGCATGCACAACCGTGGGAGGATTTTCCTAGAGGAATTTAGGAGTCCAATTGATTACGTTGAGTTTAGGGACCCCTGCAGAGAAGGTATAGATCACGAAATGGCAGCGTAACGGTCAAGCTCGCACAGAGATGTAACCGTGAGTTATGGGGGCAGGGGCTAAAAATAATGTCAGCTTGCACAAAAGGGGCTACTTTAATGAGCCCACCTGCACTCCCGAAGGGGGTGCAGATGTGGGAAAATTTCCCGAAAACAAGCTATTGGAAAGGAAAAAAAGGGGCGTTGGAACCGAGGTGAGGAGTTTGGAAACGAAGTTAAGGAGAGGAGTTGAAGTCGGGATTCGAAGAGAGTGCGACAAGAATCAGAAGCTCCGCTCACCAGCACCGACTCGTCCCGTGCGCCCGAACACCCGGACCGACTCACCGCATGAAGGAAAGCCTCTACCTGACCCTCTGTACCAACTGAAGGACCGACGCATCGAGTGAGGAAAGCCCCTGCCTGCTCCCCTGTGCATTTAATGAAGGTAAAGATAAAATAATATTTACAGTCACTTAACTTAGGCCTCTGTTAATAATTTAACCTTGTTACTAAGTAATAACGCCTTATAAAGATAATTGTAATAATTATAGTGTAAATATAAGACATAAATAATTGATGATTATGATATATGATAACCAAGGATCTATTTGTAAATGAATGTACAGAATAAATGTCTGAATCTCAATATAAAGTATTATATTCTTTCTATGTTCCTTGTAACCGAACACTGGTGTATAGGTTGTAAATACATTACAACAATCATGTTAAACTGAACTTAAAATAATTATTTACATTTCCTTTTTTTAACACTCACATTTAATATATTACATTTGCATACAGTCCATTTAGTTTATACTTGTATATATACACCAACAAATATATGCGAATACAGATAGAAACTCAGTTATGTGGTTTTTTTAGTACCAAATTTATGCCCAGTATACGTAAAAATAATGTTTACAATAATTTCAACACATCAACAGATATTGCAGACCTGACAAGTTACTTAACCCTCCAAGTGGAACACATCGAGGAAAAAAAAGTCTACAAAAATACGCTAAAGGTTTACTGTGGCAGTGGCCAAAGCGTTCTATGATTCTTTACTTCACCTTCAGTCGACTAGAATGGAATACAGGAAACCCACCCTCGTTATTGTCCCTTTACTTCCGGTTATAAATAGATATATAAATAGATATTATAGATTATTAATTTTTAATACACATAAAGATCGTTAAGTCTCGAAGATCATCCCATAAGAAATAATGGATTCTAAAAGTACAAATAAAAATATACTTTAAGAGAATTATTTATATTTTTTAAATAAAGTTATCCAAGATATTTAAGTGGTACAATTAGAGATACAACTGTTACCGCAAACGATATACTTCGACATAGAGATTTACAAAGCCATGAAAAGCTATCAGCGTCTTTGTGTTTCAGGGAATAGGGGTGCATCCCTCAAAATGTCAGTCAAAGAGGGATGCATTTTCTAAACAATCGACCTGATCCTCCTACTTCAAACACTGTCAGAAATGTACATTACATCCATTTTCGAAACGTTTTTGGAGGTCGAAAATTGTACTTGACAACCGCTTTGAAGACATCATCGCTTATGATTTGAATTATAGATTTTCTCAGGCAATTACATTTTGAGATGCGATCCCAGACTGGTAAGAGGAATGTCGCTGAAGTTAAATTTGAAGAAAAAAGAGTCTTTGTACAGTTATTTATGGGTACCCAAGGGACATGTTTCAGAAGGACACCCAAGGGAAACCTGATGATAAAAACAACCTACAGAGCGTATAAACGTGGGAGGTGCACAAGAGTGTACTTAAAGGAGACCTTAATCAAATAAGAAGTCAAGTGGTCTCGGTCAATGAAAAAATTATTCAAGAGGTCCTATTAATCAAGAGAGGTGTATCATGAAACAGGAGATATAAAGATGATAAAAAAGAATGATAAGGAGAGATTTTTGTTTAAAGACAACTTAAAAGAGTGTGCTAAACCCCAACTCCCGCTTCGAAAATAGGTTCCCGGAGAGGAACAGTAAGAAGGCAAGTTAAACCCCATCAGCTGTTCGAGATTATGATAGGACTAGGAGATTATGATTATGATAAGCCAAGTAGCCTTATCATAATCTCCTAGTTCTATGACACCTCGTTCGAAGCATCTCTTCTTGCCTCTCCAGATATCGTCATCATCCTTCAACGAGCCCTTCTGCAAATTAGAACTTATTTTTGACTTATTTCATGTCCACATTAATATCTTTCTATGACACCTCGTCCGAAGCATCTCTACTTGCCTCTCTAGATATCGTCATCATCCTTCAACGAGCCCTTCTGCAAATTATGACTTATTTTGACATATTTCAGGTCATCCTTAATATTTTAGTTTAAAAACATATAATATTTGATTTGATAATGAATCTGAAAGTAAAGTAGTTGAATAAATTAGCTAGATGTCAAAAAATTATTTCCCCCTTTTTACAAATGTATATAAAAATTATTAAAATGTGTAAATAAATAATTTAAAATCTTTTATTTATATTTATGTACTCGTATATAGCTTCTTCATAGGATCTGGGAGAACTTAAGCACATAACTAAATCTTTAACACAATGCAGCCACTGAAAACCATTTTTTATGTAATATCTAACTATGTAGCTTAAGATTGCAGTCAACAAATAAAAACCGTAGTATAGATACACAACAACTATCACTTTATTTTTATAGATTACAGTCTGACATTGCATATATTGGCATTCGTTTGCGATGACAAAAATTTTACCTCAAGAAAAGCTTTTAAGAATCAATTATAAATAAAACTTATTTAAATTTTAAGTAAAAGGATACCCTAATTTCATTCCAAGGCTATCGCATAGAAATTTCAAAAACTCACAATTTTTCATAATTTTGTCTTATCTACTTGAGGTAAGGCCAGTCGACTGAGGTACACCATTCACCTATTGTTGAGGCGATGGACTCCCAGTCAAACAAAGGG
>CM063509.1:99461464-99463964 GCA_032207245.1 Pardosa pseudoannulata
AATAAGGCATTATTTTTGTGTTTTATGTATAGTTTTTAGATAAGTTACTACATTTAAAATTCACAATTGAGATATAAAAATAATGAGGCATTATTTTTGTGTTTTATGTATAATTTTTAGATAAGTTACTACATTTAAAATTCACAATTGAGATATAAAAATAATGAGGCATTATTTTTGTGTATTATGTATAATTTTTAGATAAGCTACTACATTAAATTTTTTTTTAATTTTGCATTTATTTTTGTGTATAATGTATAATTTTTAGATAAGTTACTACATTTAAAATTCACAAGTATGATATAAAAATAATGAGGCATTATTTTTGTGTTTTATGTATAACTTTTAGATAAGATACTACATTAATTTTTTTTTTTAAATTTTACATTTATTTTTGTGTATAATGTATAATTTTTAGATAAGTTACTACATTTAAAATTCACAAGTGAGATATAAAAATAATGAGCCATTATTTTTGTGTATTATGTATAATTTTTAGATAAGTTACTACATTTAAAATTCACAAGTGAAATATAAAAATAATGAGGCATTATTTTTGTGTTTTATGTATAATTTTTAGATAAGTTACTACATTTAAAATTCACAAGTGAGATATAAAAATAATGAGGCATTATTTTTGTGTATTATGTATAATTTTTAGATAATTCACAAGTGAGATATAAAAATAATGAGGCATTATTTTTGTATATTATGTAAAATTTTTAGATGAATTACTACATTAAAATTTTTTTTTAAATTTTTACATTTATTTTAGTGTATTAGGTATAATTTTTAGATAATTTACTACATTTAAAATTCACAAGTAACAGGAAAACGAAAATTGTGTAAATTTTGTTGTGAAGTATTTAGGCTTGTCTAAATTATTTGCTATTTCTGGACTGTATCTGTTTGGTTTGGTTCCTGTGTTTCTGTATATATATATATATATATATATATATATATATATATTTAGAATTTAAAATACCAGTCCTTAAAAGTTAAGAATAATAACACCATTCCATAGAATAATTTTTTAAATCCTTTAAATTTTGTCAAATGTATTTTGGCAAAATTACTGTGGATAATACTGCGGGAATTTTTAAAAATTACCCCAGTGAAAGGTAATTTGAAATAACATAAAAATAATAAGGGTTTATATTTGTGTATTATGTATAATTTTTAGATAATTTACTACATTTAAAAATCACAATTAACAGGAAAAAGAAATTGTGTAAATTTTGTTGTGAAGTTTTTAGGTTTGTCTGAATTATTTGTTATTTCTGGACTGGGGTTGTTTGGTTTGGTTCCTGTGTTTCTGTATATATATATATATATATATATATATATACTTAGAATTTAAAATACCAGTCCTTAAAAGTTAAGAATAATAACACCATTCCATAGAATAATTTTTTTAAATCCTTTAAATTTTGTCAAATGTATTTCGACAAATTTACTGCGGATAACACTGCGGTAATTTTTAAAAATTACCGCAGTGAAAAGTAATTAGAAATAACACAAAAATAATACGGGATTATTCAGTAATTTTTGTGCATTATGTATAATTTTTAGATAAATTACTATATTTAAAATTCACAAGAAACAAGTAAACGAAAGATTTGTAAATTTTGTTGTGAAATTTTTAGGTTTGTCTGAATTGTTTGTTATTTCTGGACTGGGGTTGTTTGGTTTGGTTCCTGTGTTTCTGTATATATATATATATACTTAGAATTTAAAATACCAGTCCTTAAAAGTTAAGAATAATAACACCATTCCATAGAATAATTTTTTTAAATCCTTTAAATTTTGTCAAATGTATTTTGGCAAAATTACTGTGGATAACACTGCGGGAATTTTTAAAAATTACCCCAGTGAAAGGTAATTAGAAATAACATAAAAATAATAAGGATTTATATTTGTGTATTATGTATAATTTTTAGATAAGTTACTACATTTAAAATTCACAAGTGAGATAAAAAAATAATCAGGCATTATTTTTGTGTATTATGTATAATTTTTAGATAAGTTACTACATTTAAAATTCACAAGTGAGATATAAAAATAATGAGATATTATTTTTGTGTAATATGTATAATTTTTAGATAATTCACAAGTGAGATATAAAAATAATGAGGCATTATTTTTGTATATTATGTATAATTTTTAGATAAATTACTACATTTAAAATTTTTTTTAAAATTTTTACATTTATTTTTGTGTATAAGGTATAATTTTTAGATAAGTTACTACATTTAAAATTCACAAGTAACAAGGAAATGAAAATTGTGTAAATTTTGTTGTGAAGTTTTTAGGTTTGTCTAAATTATTTGCTATTTCTGAACTAGGGCTGTTTGGCTTGGTTCCTGTGTTTCTGTATATATATATATATATATATATATATATATATATATATATATAGAGAGAGAGAGAGAGAGAGAGAGAGAATTTAAAATACCAGTCCTTAAAAGTTAAGAATAATAACAACATTCCATAGAATAAT
>CM063509.1:99471464-99498964 GCA_032207245.1 Pardosa pseudoannulata
ATAGGGTCTCACTATTAGCAGGGATGTTTGGAATTAGTTTAATTAATTTAGCCCTGATTTAATTAGATCTCGTGTTGCAGTAATCTGAGCACAATTCTCCTAAAAAATGAATACTGATTCTCATTTTTTACACATGGTATGAGGGACACGTACTAGTACATTTTCTGACGATTGACACTTGAGCGCGGGACACGTACTAGTACTTTTTCTGACGACTGATACTTGAGCATGAGACACGCACTAGTATGTTTTCTGACGACTGATACGTGAGCGAGGGACACGTACTAGAGCATTTTCTGACTATTGATAATTGAGCGCGAGACACGTACTAGTACGTTTTCTGACGATTGGTACTTGAGCGCGAGACACGTACTAGTACGTTTTCTG
This sequence comes from Pardosa pseudoannulata, assembly GCA_032207245.1. Lineage (NCBI taxonomy): Eukaryota > Metazoa > Arthropoda > Arachnida > Araneae > Lycosidae > Pardosa > Pardosa pseudoannulata. The sequence continues at coordinate 99,471,852 of CM063509.1, forward strand.
ACGATTAGTACTTGAGCGCGAGACACGTACTAGTACCTTTTCTGACGATTGATACTTGAGCGTGTTTCAAGTACTAGTACGGGTTAGTGTAACAACATAGAATGTTTGTGAGTACAAAAATAACGGTATATACAAGAAAACGAAAACGGATGTTCTTGTCTACTACATAGATTCTGGAAAAATTTAGACAAATAAAAACTAGTTTTTACATCAGTCGATGCGGAACCACAGAACGGGAAGGTTGATTAATAAAATCAATTTTGACTTAATATTAGCTATTTATTTTTCCTTACGAATATAATATTATTTATATATATATATATATATATATATATATATATATATATATATATATATATATATATATATATATATATATATATATATATATATATATATATATATATATATATATGTTATATATATATATATAATATATATATATATATATATATATATATATATATATATATATATATATATATGTATATATATATATATATATATATATATATATATATATATATATATATATATATATATATATATATATATATATATATATATATATATATATATATATATATATATATATATATATATATATATATATATATATATATATATATATATATATGTATATATATATGTATGTATATATATATATATATATATATATGTATATATATATATATATGGATATATATATATATATATATATATATATATATATATATATATATATATATATATATATATATATATATATATATATATATATATGTATATATATATATATATATATATATATGTAATATATATATATGTATATATATATATATATATATATATATATATATATATATATATATATATATATATATATATATGTATATATATATATATATATATATATATATATATATATATATATTATATATATATTATATGTATATATATATATATTTGTATTTATATATATATATTTATTTATATATTTCTATATAAACTACTAAATTTGGTTAAAAAACTAAATAATTTTCGATCTTTTGAGATTGAACTGAATAAGTAAATTTACGCTCAAAACGCCCGCTCCGCAGCGAAATGTACCGGTAGGCAATGTGTTAAAATTGGTAGCCGTAAACTGTAATACGATTTTCAATGGTAGTTTTTGAATATGTATATTGCTTAAACAGATCTTTAAAACGTGCTCGATCAGATAACATTACGAGATGATAAACATTACGTAATATTGAATGAAACAATAAGATATTGTATTTATCTAAACAATATATTTACTAAAGCTACGTATCACGATTGAAGGAAAATAAAATAACATCTCTCTCCTATTATGTAATCGGTCGTGACAAATCTCGCATAAATATTGTTAAATATGCGGTATAACAAATAAAACAAGATATATGCAAATGGTGAGGATGTATTGTAGTTTTATCAATGCATCATCTTGGGCTCACACTACATTACACGACTGGTCAAAATCTAGTGACCTGAAACTATCATACTAGCAGATAGTAAGTCGTATGACAGGATTAGTAAAAACAGTAATTTTCAATAATTGTAGAGCACCCTATGACGCAGTTAAAAAAATAGCTTGTTTTTTCGACTGATAGTTATTTGCCCAAACGATGGCCGAATGGTTAAGGTGCTGGTCTTCGGGTTCGGTGTTCGTGGGTTCGAATCCCACTATGGCATGAGATGTTTGTAGTGGTTCTGAATCGGCTTTAAGCAGTAGGTCCCGATCTCATTAACCCTCATGTTGTAATTAAGAGATATGAAAAAAAATTTTCAATTTTACAACTCCTCTTCAACCTCCACTCAAAATACAGTTTTCTTTTTTTTTTTTGTTTAAATTAATTTTACAATTTACACTAAATCACAAATTTGTGATGAAAATCACACTCAGTTTATTTAATTTGTGATTAAGTGAATGTTTCAGTCTATTTAGTATGAATGTTATGTGTTTCCTTTGTGTTTTCTTTGTTAATTCAATTAGATTTTAAATATTCAATTTTTGTAAAATTTTTCCTCAAAATGTTGTTTTTGTTTATGTATCAATTTGTTGAGTTACGATCCCCTCGCCAGATTTCAAACGCCACGCTGCAAGCACGCCACGCACGCAAGCTGCAAGCACGCCAATTTCGCCAAATGTGGTTGAAGCACCAACAAGATCCATGATTAGAAACAGGACAGTGGGCTAAGAAGAGGAGTTGAAAAAGTAGACCGTAGCACTCTAAAACCAAAACCAAACCAAATCAAATCGACTGATAATTATCTGGTACACGCTCAATAATTTTTTTATCTTCATACTCCTCTAAAGTGTCCCAATGCTGTGAATGAAGTTTAGAATTATCTTGAGTTCATTTAGTAAAGCTGCTCAACTTTCGGAATTCATTTAGTAAAAAACAAACACACTAACAAACAAACTTCTTAGTTTTCAAAGATATATAACTTAAACGCTAGATGTTTATTAGTCTGTTAAATAGACTCATATACTTTTATGAAAAGAATTTGTTATGAATACCTGTGATAAAATCTTCATTGCAACAAATAATAATCGATGATTAAATTTAAAATTTTCCCATATTTACCTATTCTATTATTTATGCGAAATATAAAAGAAAAGTATTTACGTCATATCTAAGTTCAGTGACAAAATGTATGAAAATATGGCAGACGATATTTAAATAATTTAAAATACGAAGTGATTAAATGAGATTGTAAAAAGGAATGACGTTATAATGCTAGAAAAATGTTATTTTTACCTATTTATTATGTGATAAATTTAATAACCTGCTCTTAACCGGGGAAAGTTGGATTAAGAATATTTTAAAGAATTGATTTGAATTTTGCTAACCCTAACTCATCAAGAATCCAATATGGATGCCCCTATGCATTCTGGGTCCAACCACTTCATAAATTCGAGAACAGACGGACAGATAACTAAGGATATTATTATATAGGGGATGCTCACTATTCGATAGTGTCTATTTATATTAGTAGAATAAATACTATACATTTCGATAAGAATAAATTATCAAAAATTAGTAATAAATACCATTTAATGATATGCTAAGACCTTCCTTCATGTTATTAAGTTTAATACTGAATGTGTAATACTTATGTGAATGTCTGCGAAGGGTAAAAAACTGCGACAGTTGCTAATTTTGTGTAGTCAAATATAGCAATCTTGTGTTAAAGATATGACATGTGTATGAGAAAAATCAAATTCAAATCTGAAACACAAAAATACAGAACAACGGATCCCAGAGACGCCCAAGAGAACGTCCCCCAAAGCATAATACCTCCCCTTCCGTCCTATGTATGACCTACTGTTTATTGACGGAGCAACTGTTCGCTTGGAAGACGAGGTATCCTGACACAGCCATCGGCGTGATGAATGACAAACCGTGATTCATCTGACCAGGCAACTCTCTCCCACTGATCCATGGACCAGTCGCGATGTTCCCGTGCCCAGCGTAGGTGCAGTTGGCGATGAGGCTTGGTCAGCAAAGGCACACGACTGGGACGTTTGCTGCGTAGCCCCATATCCAACTGTGTCCGCTGAACAGTGTGCTCCTCTACTATTCTACTTGGGCCTGCATTGTATTGGGTTGTCAGCTGAGCCACTGTATGACTCCAGTTTTGCTTCACCATGCGAGACAGTCTCCAACGACCTTTTTCTTTGATAACGTGTGGACGTCCAACACATGTCGTCTATTGCTGCTGTCACCGTCATTCATCCACTTTGCATAAGTACTAATAACTGTAGATCGCGAGCTACCCACTAGTCTTGCAGTTTCGAAAATACTTGTTCCGAGCCTTCGAGTCATTACAATATGTCTTCTATCAAAATTGCTTAGATCCGCAGCCTTTCCCATCACTCACAGAAGTAAGTGAAAGAATGATTCTTCAGACTCTCCAGCAGGAGTTAAATACCACTTCCACCTGATCATGTCCCTTATAAGTCATCCAGGCGAGTTCATTGCAAAATGTAGGGGTGGTCATAATGTTTTGGCTCTTGAGTGTACATAGGATTGTGTTTCAAGACCTTATTTAACTTTGTTTAAGTAATTATAAATATAAATATTTATATAACAGTTACTAACCTGTTGGTGGTTCGCACTGAGTAAACACGGAATATATTTATTCAGTAAGAATTCCATGAGAGAAAAGAATATATAGACAATTTATTGATACAGACAGTGTTGTTATACAGATTTCATTGTACATAAAAATTATATTATAATCATTATTACTATTATCAATGGAGTTCTGATTGTCCCAATGCACTTACGTGTCTGCTCTAATTAGAACAAAACAACTTACCGCAGCGTTATAAACCATACCTTTCAGCGTTTATTTGTTATTTAATATTCGCTCACAGAAGTGAGAGAATGATTCTTCAGACTCTCCAGCACCAGTTAAATACAAATTCCACCAGATCACATGCCTTCCACGTCATCCAGGCGAGTTCATTGCAAAATGTAGGGATGGTCATAATGTTTTGGCTTTTGAGTGTATGTTGTAAAGTTTTATTACTGCATCATAAACATATATACCTAGCAATAACTTTGAATTGAAATCTCCTACTAAGACATTTCTATCGTGTTTTTTAACTAGTTTACCGTTATATATAACGATCCCTCTATAACATTAATTTTATTAGTTTTGTTAAGTAAAGCTGTATAGAGGTTTTACTGTAAATTTGAATTCATAATACCTAATCTTAATTAAATACAAACATTTAATGAGAAGATTTTTAATCAGCCTAATAGTAACTTTAATTGCATCCTCAATGCTTCATAACACGTACCGAGATAATTTTGTTTTCATTTCTTCCTACTGGACACTTAGGAAATTTGCTTGGTTTTATTTTACGATGCCCCGAGTACGTGACGGTAAGAGAAAAGCTTTATTGTTCATGCTGGAAATAAAGAATAGATGTGTGCCAGTCTTACTTTAGATTCCTTTATTGTCGTGTTACGCGCCGGTACATCAAAGAATACTTACTATCTCGAAAGCCCGTATCTACTGCTTTATCAAACGTGAGACAGACTTTTGGGTAATCGCTGGTAACAGTCATGCTTATGACCTTATTTAAAATTTAGATGGAAACGCAATGTAGAGAACTAACACGGTCGTTTTATACTGGTTTTTTTTGTCTATTTTCTGTTTAAAATACTGGCATTGTTTGTAAAGTTGAAAAATTGGTTTCTAATTCTTAATGTGTCGTGCATTTTAAGGCGAGAGTTTACTTTCAGAAAATAGAGCGACTTATTAAATAAACTCTCTGACCTTTAAGAAGGTTAATTAAATAAATACAATTAATAATATATTATAAATAATAATAATATATAATAATAATAATTATAGATATACTAGCAAGTTTGCCAGTACTTCGATACGGTAAAATAAATATATTACATTTAAACAAAGATTTTTTTTTCGTGCATAACGAATGATAATTTTTTATTTGCCTAAGAGAGTCACTGAAATTTGTAATTTTCGTTGTTAGAATATTGTTGATAAACATTTCATTGTAACGTAAAAATTAACCAAGAATTCAGTTTAATATGAGTTCTTATATAAAAATGCTATAATTTGCTTCACATAAAAATCAAAGTTAATTGAAAGTTAATCACTTTATATCGAAATTTTCAGGTCAAATCGAATGGATACTAAGCAGACGATGTTTAAATAATATAAAATAAGAAATGAGTAAACGAGATATTTAAAGGAATGACGCCATAATGATAAAAAATATCGTTTTCACCTATTTATTATGTGATAAATTGAAAATTTTAATCTCCTGCTTTTAACCGAGGAAAACTGCACTTAAAACAATTACATGGGATTAACGTAATGACGTCACATTGCTAGAAATTATTGCTTCTTTCACTTAGTTATGATGCGATAAATTAAAAAGTTAACTGTTTGCTTTTAACCGGGGAAAATAATACTTGGAATAATGACATGAAATGCTCGAAAAAGGAGAAAGGAATGGATTTCGAACGTTAAAATTTTTCAAAAGCCTTCCTAGGGATATACCTAATAATTTCCCAAATTTTCACGGTGATTGGATGTATGGTTTTTGAGTCTATCGAGTACAGACAGACAGACACAAATTCATTTATATATATATATATATATATATATATATATATATATATATATATATATATATATATATATATATATATATATATATATATATATATATATATATATATATATATATATATATATATATATATATATATATATATATATATATATATGTAGATGATGATATTTTTTATCACTTTCGGTTTAATATTCTACTTTTCTCGTGGACACGTAGCGAATATTCAAATTTTTATTCGAATTTTTCCTTTGCGGTTACATACATAAAAACAGAGTTTTAACGCGTGGGTTACATCACCCACGTGACTTCAAGTAATAGCTGATTGGTCGGCACAAATGACTATTTAAGAAAATGTCTAGAGTTCCATCACAGTTTTTCGATACAGTTTCGACGGAGTTTTCGTATAGAGTTTTATACAGGTTTAGTTTCGCATAAGGTTTCATGATGGTGCTTTGATATGTGAATGAATAAACGAAACTAGATTGAATTTTCCAGTGTCCTGATTGTGTTCTCATCGTGAGGTTCGACGCAATACGGTGACCCCCCCCCCCCCGAATCCCACTTCGTAATGAGGCAAAATGCCTTATCACATATATATTATATATTATTAATAATAATTACTTAGAATTATAAAGTAATCTCTCTCAAATGATTATATTGAAAAATAGAGCAATTAATGCAGATATAGTTTCAATTATACGTTATATTCGTAAAATGTAAAAACTTTTCTTAAAAACAAGATATTTTGCGTGTGTATCGTTGCACTATTTACAGAAAAAATAAAATCACTTAGATAGTTAGATATTTGGGTATTTTAAAAAAATAAAGAGATATAATCTTATTCTGTTTATTTTCTTTAAATTTCTTTGAGTTTTATTTTTAATTATAGATCAAAATAGTTTTTATATTATTGATTTATCCTATAGAATGAGTTTTACTCTTGAATTTAAGGTGTAGGGTTGCGTATTTGTCCTAAATTAATATTTTATTTACTTTATTTTAAGTTACATTGTATACCACAAATCATATGTTCTCTAAAATCTTCATTAAAATCTCTGCATGCCTCTTAGAGTGTATAATGTTTAGTGTATTTTCTTCCCTCCGATGACCTTGGTCTTGATTTTCGAATAAGGCTTGGAAGTATTTGTATTGTCTATTCTGAGGGAATTAATGTTCCCAATGAGTTTCTATTCCTTCTATTTCTTATTTTAAGTTTAATTTTGTTCTGGGTTTATACCTTATACGACTCAGCGCAACAGCCAAAAGGAGGCCATTGTCTGCGATGCCAATCTCCGTTTTAGAAACCAAGGGCCCTGGGGTGCGAAAAATATATTCCGGTTATGTGGAACCCCCTGTCTTTAGTTCTGAAGCATGCTTGATACTCAGTTTGTCTTCCCACTGAAGGGATGAAAGGCAGAGCAACCTTACTCAGTCCTGGAATTGAACCTCGGACGTGTGTCGTGGGAGAGCGAAGCGCTACCCAAACGCTATTGGGCTTCGGGTTTTTACCTTATAAAGGTTTTAATTCAAACACTAAAATTGTATGTAGACCAGAAAAGCGATTTTCCAATTCTAGAAGCAATAAAAACTGAAGGTTGCAAAATGGCGGTGCTTTGGACCATGTTCAAAAATAATTTTGACAATAATTTTGATAAAAATCGTTTGTGAATACTTGTAAATCAATCAGTACATTTCAGATTCTTGCAGACCGTTTTACTTATAGATGTTTTTTTTCAAAAAGTAAAATGTTATGTAGCTGAGAAAAACAGTTGCTCCAAATCTGAAAACAACAAAACCGACGCTTACAAAATGCCGGTGCTCTGGACCCTTTTTAAAAATAATTTTACAATAATTTTGAAAAAATATTTTGTGAATATTTTAAATTAAACAGCATTATGTAACTCTTCCGTTCTTTATGCACGGTTGCACTTTTAGATGCTATTCTTCAAAAAATACATTTTCGATTCTTGCACACTGTTGTACTTATAGATATTTTTCTTCGAAAAGTAAAATTTTATGTAGCAGAGAGAAACAATTCTTCCAAATCTCTCAAAACAACAAAAACCGACCGTTACAAAATGGCGGTGCTCTGGACCTTTTTCAAATTTAATTTTGAAAAAAAAATTACCTTTGTGAATATTTTAAATTAAACAGCAATATGCATCTCTTCAATTCTTTACGCATGGTTGTACTTATAGATGATATTCTCAAAAAAGAAAATAATTATGTATCAAAGAAAAACAATTGATCCAAATCTGAAAACAGCAAAAACCTACGGTAAGTTACAAAATGGCGGTGCTCTGGACCATTTTCAAAAATAATTTTGACAAAACAATTTGTGAATATTTTAAATTAAACAACATTTTGCAGCTCTTCCGTTCTTTACGCATGGTTGTACTTATGCTGTTCTCCAAAAAGTAAAACTTTATGTATCAGAGAAAAACAATTGCTCTAAATCAGAACTCAACAAAAACCGACGGTTAGTTATATGACGGTGCTATAGACCACCTTAAAAAATAATTTTGAAGAAACCTTTTGTGAATATTTTAAATTAAACAGCATTATTCAGCTCTTCAGTTCTTTACCCACAGTTGTACTTATAGATGCTATGCTCCAAAAAGTAAAACTTTATGATCAAAGTAAAACATTTGATCTAAATCTGAAAAGAGTAAAACCTGACGGTTACAAAATGTCGGTGCTCTGGACCATTTTCAAAAATAATTTTGAAAGAATCTTTTGTGACTATTTTAAATTAAACAGCATTATGCAGCTCTTCCGCTCTTTACCCACGGTTGTATTTATAGATGTTTCTCTTTAAAAAGTAAACTTTTATGTACCAGATAAAAACAATTACTCCAAATCAGAAAACAACAAAAACCGAAGGTTAGTTACAAAATGGCTGTGCTCTTTACCCTTTTAAAAGATAATTTTGAAAAAAATTTTGTGTATATGTTAAATTAAACAGCATTATGCAGTTCTTTCATTCTTTAAGCACGGTTGTACTTCTAGATGCTATTCTCAAAAAAGTAAAATTTTATGTAGGAGAGAAAAACAATTGATCCAAATCTGAAAACGATAAAAACTGCCGGTTAGAAAATGGTGGTTTTCTGGACCATTTTCAAAAATAGTTTCATAAAAATCTTTTGTGGATATTTTAAATTAAACATCCTTATGCAGTTTTTCCGTTCTTTAAGCACGGTTGTACTTATGGATACTTTTCTTCAAAAAGTAAAATGTTATTTAGGAGAGAAAAAAATTGCTTCATATCTGAAAACAACAAAAACTGATGGTTAGTTACAAAATGGCGGTGCTCTGGACCATTTTCAAAAATAATTTTGAAAAAACGTTTTGTGGATATTTTAAATTAAACAGCATTATGCAGCTCTTCCATTCTTTACACACTTTTGTACTTATAGATGTTATTCTCCAAAAAGTAAAACTTTATGTAGGAGAGAAAAACAATTGCTTCAAATCTGAAAACAACAAAAATCGACGGTTAGTTAAAAATATCGGTGCTCTGGACCATTTTCAAAAATAATTTTGAAAACAACTTTTGTGAATATGTGAAATTAAACAGCATTATGTAGCTCTTCCATTCTTTACGCACTTTTGTATTTATAGATGTTATTCTCCAAAACGTAAAACTTTATGTATTAAAGAAAAACAATTGATCCAAATCTGAAAACAGTAAAACCTGACGGTTCCAAAATGGCGGTCCTCTGGACCATTTTCGAAAATAATTTAATAGAAATCTTTTGTGGATATTTTAAATTAAACATCATTATGCAGTTCTTCCGTTCTCTACGTTTGGTTGTAGTTATAGATGGTTTTCTTCAAGAAGTAAAATTTTATGCAGCAGAGAAAAGCAATTGCTCCAAATCTGAAAACAACAAAAACCGACGGTTAGTTTTAAAATGGTTTTGCTTTGGACCATGTTCAAAAGTAATTTTGACAAAAATTTTGAACAAAATATTTTGTAGATATTTTAAATTAAACATCATTATGCAGCCCTTCCGTTCTTTACGCATAGTTGTACTTATAGGGGCTTTTCTTCAAAGAGTAAAATTTTATGTAGCAGAGAATAGCAATTGCTCCAAATCTAAAAACAACAAAAACCAACAGTTAGTTGCAAACAGTTAGTTGCAAAGTGCTCTGGACCATTTTCAAAAACAATTTTGAAAAAACCTTTTGTGAATATGTGAAATTAAACAGCATTATGCAGCTCTTCCATTCTTTATGCACTTTTGTATTTATAGATGTTATTCTCCAAAAAGTAAAACTTTATGTATCAAAGAAAATCAATTGATCCAAATCTGAAAACAGTAAAACTTGACGGTTACAAAATGGCGGTCCTCTGGACCATTTTCGAAAATAATTTCATAGAAATATTTTGTGGATATGTTAAATTAAAATTCAATATGCAGTTCTTCCGTTCTTTACGTACGGTTGTACTTATAGATACTTTTCTTTAAAAAGTAAAATTTTATGTAGGAGAGAAAAATAATTGCTCGAAATCTGAAAACAACAAAAACCGACGGTTAGCTTTAAAATGGTTTTGCTTTGGACCATGTTCAAAAATAATTTTGACAATAATTTTGAACAAAATCTTTTGTGGATATTTTAAATTAAACATCATTATGCAGCCTTTCCGTTATTTACACATAGTTGTACTTATAGAGGATTTTCTTCAAAGAGTAAAATTTTATGTAGCAGAGAAAAGCAATTGGTACAAATATGGAAACAACAAAAACCTGACGGTTACAAAATGGCGGTGCTCTGGACCATTTTCAAAAGTAATTTCTTAGAAATCTTTTGGGAATACTTTAAATTAAATAGCATTATGCAGCTCTTCCATTCTTTACGCACTGTTTTACTTATAGAAGCTATTCTCCAAAAAGTAAAATTTTATGTATTAGAGAAAAACAATTGATCCAAATCTGACAAGAGTATAAACTGACGGTTACTAAATGATGGTGCTCTGGACCATTGAAGCCATTAGTGACCGTCTGCTGCCACCGAGTTTAGCACGTGCTGTCCGGCCCGTTGCGTGTTGTATCCCTCTTCGCGTGGTTGACATTGCATGCAGAGATCATTTCTACAAAAGAAGTATAATATCCACAGGCTTCCGCAAATCGGGAAAGTCATATTATATTGCAGGACTACCGACGTAAGGGGAGCATTACGGTGGTGTTTCCGGAAAATTCCGGAGGTTTTTTTTTATTCTATGTCAGTTTTGACACGGAAAGTTGTTGACAAAATTGCGAATAACTCGAAATAATTTTAATAATAAGGTTTTTTGTGCATATTTTAAATCAAACAGCATTGGAAAGTTTCAATTATTTTAGAAATTATCACTAAAATATGTTTTGGTTAATATGTAAACATTTATTGCATTAAAACCTGACTCTTTCTTGCTGAATATATTGAATATATGTTCATTACATTCTGAGATGTATTATAACAGTTATACAGTCTGTATCGATTATATGGTCAGCTCACCGGTCCAGAAAAATGAGACCGCATAAGCGGGGTGACCATATATGCGGAACAATGGAACCCTATTGAAATAGTAGGATTTCATTCACCTAATAAACAAATAATTATACCAGAGTTCGTGGGATCGATTCCCACTGTGGCATGGATGTTCGTAGCCGTTCGGTTGGTTGGTTGATTGGTTGGTTTGGAGTGCTACGGTCTACTTTTTGCAACACGAGGGCTAATGAGACCGGGACCTACAGCTTAAAGCCGATTCCGAACGGCTACGAACATCCATGCCACTGTGGGATTCGTACCCACGAACTCCGGTACCGAAGGCCAGCACCCTAACCAATCGGCCATCGTTCGGCTTGTAGCCGTAGCACTCCAAACCAAACCAAACCAAACCAAATAATTATACTTTTAAGGCCATTTTAAAAATTAATTCCAGAAATATAAACTACATTAAATATATGCAATATCTTTTTTATGGGGGGTTAATTCATTAGCTTACCTTATTAATCAAAGTACAACACACGTACATACGTACATTCATGTTCAATGTACTTAAAAATAATCAGATATACAAGTTTGCTTCCTTTTGTTGGCTATTAACACAAATTTTTCTAAGTCCCTAATAGCTTTTAACCCTCTGACTGCTCATCCCGCGATTTTCACGGGCATGTGTTTTTCTTCCTTTATTAAGAAGCACATTCGGCCTTTTTACCGTTTGACCAGTCGAATAAAGTATATACAGTATTAGACATTTATTTTGGTAATAAATAGAATTATATGACTAGAACTATAGTTATATTAGATACTAGAATTATAGATAGTATGCTATAAATAGAAGTTAACTGTATTTCAATTGAAATTTATTAAAAAATAAATTTTTTATGTGATAACATCTGACATTAGTTTTTCTGAAAGCTTAGTTTCTCATAATAAAAGTCAATGTAAATAATCTTTTCTAGCAAAGAATTAGTATTTTAATTCTCCAATATATATATATATATATATATATATATATATATATATATAATATATATATATATATATATATATAACTATATATATATATATATATATATATATAACTATATATATATGTATATATATATATATATATAAATATATATATATATATATATATAGCTTATATATATATATATATATATATATATATATATATATATATATATATATATATATATAACTATATATATATGTATATATATATATATATATATATATATATATATATATATATATGTATGTATATGTACATATATATATATATATATATATATATATATATATATATATATATATATATATATATATATATATATACTATATATATATATATATATATATATATACATACATATATATATATATATATATATATATATATATATATATATATATATATATATATATATATATATATATATATATATATATATATATATTATATATATATATATATATATATATATATATATATATATATATATATATATATATATATATATATATATATATATATATATATATATATAAATATATATATATATATATATATATATATATATTATAATATATATATATATATATATATATATATATATATATATATATATATACTTGAACTATGCAACAAAAAAATATGCAATTTTAAAAGAGATCTCGGTTTACCAATTGAGCAGTCAGAGGGTTAAATGCCCATCTGCTGCTTCGGAATTAGTAAAATAACACCCGAGGTCATGTATGAGAGAGATAACTTCAACCAATAAACAGACAAATATCCACTTGTTATCAGGAGAGACGAGAACAGAGAGAGGTGGAAAACTCCGACGATGAGTCTACACAAGCAAGAAAGGGGGAAAGGCTGGAAAATCAAGGCTTGAATTCAGGTCCTCTCCGATTTTCCACTGACTTCTTTAAAAAAACAGAATTTTGTTGAAAACATGAAACTGACCATATAATCGGTAACAAGAAAAGAAAATGACTGTATAAGCAATGCGCTTTAACACATGTTCCCTATTAAGCTAGACGGGACTTTAGAAAATTAAACATATAAGTGGAATGACCTTATAAACGGGTGACCATATAGCCGGTACTGACTGTATTTGTTATAGTATAGTGGTATAGCTCAAAACATAGCTTTTCAGATATTTAACACTAGATTGCCCGAGATTTCTTGTATACCTATATTGCCCCAAAACAGTCAAAATGACTGCATTGTGAAAAAATAACAAATATGTAAAGAAATTTGTTTAAAATCAATTTTTAATATTTCTTATATTATTTACAATTAAACAACAAGTTATTAGTAAATATTAACAATAAAAAAATTTACTTTAATTTAAAAAAATAATTTATTCATCATTATTTGTACATTTTATGCAATTGAAAGTGGAAATCTTATTATGTGTACATCTTCTGCAAACATACTTTTGACATTTTTCACATATATTATTTGTTTTGTTGTGGCAAAATCGTACTTGACAAAATTTGCGTTTGTGAGAATGGGTTGCATTTGATGATGTTGCAGTTGATCTTTGTGGGTCTTCATGATCTGATAAATTTTTCTGTCTTGCAACTCTATATTCGTTGGAAAGATGTTCCGCTAATTGAAATAAGAATTTTTTCGTTCTATTTGTATTCCTGTCGTTTCTTTGTAAATGATCCAAGCATTTATGGCAGCCAAATCTAAAATATTGAAAAATATTTGGAGGGGCCATCTACGAGAACTAGCTTTTACTGTATATTTTCTGGTCATTTGATCAGCCATATCAACTCCAAATTTTGTACTGTTATAAAATTGAATTGATTCTGGTAACATTTTTTTTATTACTTTTATCAATTTTAACAAATTTAGCAAAAGAAATAAAATAAACAACTTGTTAGAACAACACTTTATAAAGATTCGAATAACTAGTACTACTTTAGCTTATTGAACAACTGACACTTATCAAGTATACGCCCAAATCGACAATTTATCATGCATCGATATGTTAACGTAATCGAAAAAAAATGTTATTTCAATACAAAGGCGGACAGGTCATATAAGAAATTTACTCAATTCAATAAATAAAAATCTTTTGATTATTTAAAATTTCCCAAGCTGTCAAGCCGAACGATGGCCGAATGGTTAGGGCACTGACCTTCGGATCCGGAGTTCGTGGGTTCGAGTCCTACTGTGGCATGGGTGTTCGTAGCCGTTCGGAATCGGCTGTAAGCAGTAGGTCCCGGTCTCATTAGCCCTCGTGTTGCAAAAAAGTAGACCGTAGTCCACCAACCAACCCAAGCAGTCAAAATGACTGCTTCTGGGCAATATAGGTATAACACATATATATAAACGGAAATAAAGGAGGGCGGAAGTAACTACAATTATTCATAAACCCATTTATATGTTACAGAAAAAGTCACCAAATTCTAAGAAATTGTGTCATAATATTTCATATTTATTTTTCTAATTGAAATTAAAAAACAGTCAAAATGACTGCCTTGGGCAATCTAGTGTTAATTATAGTATATGTCGGAACTTAAGATCTTCATTCAATGCTATTTTAAAATAAAAGGCTTATCTCGATTTAGAAACTAATTTTTAAGCGTTGATTTTCAATACTTATAAATTATTTAGTTTTAACCAGGGCTTCGAACCGGAACTGAACCGAAAACCGAAAACCGGAAAAAACCGTTATTTTGGTCGGAACGAAAACCGGAACTGAACCGAAAAAAATATCGGTTTATTTCGGTTCGATATATATTTGAGTCATTTTGTTACTGTTACCAACTTATCAATATTTTCTAATTTAACGTCAACTTTATAATTACATATCCGCATTTGTATAAGATTGCAATGGTGGTTTTGGCAGCTCCAGCTACACAAGTTAGTGTTGAAAGTGCGTTTTCAGGTTTGAAATTTATTCTCCGAGACAACAGAAGTAATCTCAGTGAAACCACGTTAGAAGATATATTAATAATTAGAGGTAATTTTCATATGTTAAATAAATAATATATTTTTTACATAATTATTGCAAGGCCAAGTGCACGATGTGAGAGTCAAACGACGAATGTGGGTAATCATGAACCTAGTTGTCAAATGCGATTTTGATAATGGATAACAAAGCCAATGCTCGCCGCTCTTATCGTACCTGCTGTTTGTATCAATTCACATAGTGCACCAATTAAAAAAAGAATAGAATCTTCTATATTTTGATAGAATTACATTTTTTGTTTATGATAGAATTATATTTTTAGTACAAATAAGAATATACATAAAATGAAATTATTCATTTGGAACTGAAACGAAAACAGTTATTTTGGCGGAGCGAAAACCGGAACTGAACCGAAAACCGTTATTTTTGGAGGAGCGAAAACCGGAACAGAACCGATATTAATTTTTTAGTTGAACCGGAACGAAAATCGGAACAAAAAAATTACGGTTCGAAGCCCTGGTTTTAACACATTAAATTTTATGATTAATATAATTGCATAAAATATGTACATCAAAGAAAAAATAAAAAATCATTTCATCATAAGATAACTTTTAAATATGTATATTATTAGTTAACTTTTATATTAAATAAATCTAACTATTATTTTTATTCTGAATACAAAATTTAATATATATATAACATTTCATGTTGAGCAAATACGTTTTATTTCTAAGAAATTGAAAATTTAAGTTAAAAAACATCCTTTGTTATAAAATAAAAGGCATTTATTGTATTAGTATAACTGATGTTTACATTATAAAAATGATTAACATTTTCTATTTGGTTTAAAAAGTAAACATTCTTATTTACAAATTTCAGAAATTATCCACTTACCATAAATAAATTTCTATTTTTCACTTTGAGTATAAATTATTTTGATATAACATATATTCTTAATCACTTTTATATTATTTTTATATATTTGTATTGTAACAAATTAAGAAAGATAGTGTCAAAAGTTTATAAGTGTTACATAAGGCAATAATTATTAAACGTTTGTATAATTTTATTATTTATTCTAAAACGTAAGATATAATTTCATCAGATTACAATGTAAGATTCAAAATAATCAATACATAAGAATATGGAAAAAAATGTGAATGTTATACGGTTGTCCACAAAATAATATAAAACAGAGCTACGCTCGTAACTTAAATTAGATAAATCTCAAAATTTCATTCTATAGTACGAATTAATACAAAAATAATCATGATAAGTATAAAGACTTATGTATATTTAAAGAAAAGTTGAAGTAAAATGAAATGAGAACTAATTTTCTACTAAAATTTTTTATTTTTAATGATTAGAAAGCTATCAATTCATTTAATAGGTAATAAGCATACACACAATAGTTTACTTTAATTAGTGAGTAGAATTTTAAAAAGCGTACAGATTGTGATATCACATATATTATTTAGAACCTTTATATTATTTTTATATATTTGTCTCGTAATAAAGTAAGAAAGATACTGTCAAAACTTTATAAGAGTTAGAAGAGGCATTAAATAATTCTCAAATGTTAGTATAATTTTATTAAGTATTCTTGAACGTAAGACGTAAAATCAGCAGATTAGAATGTAAGATTCAAAATAATTAATACATAAGAATTTTGAAAAAAATGTGAATATTATACGATTTTCTACAATATATTTTAGAATAGTGTTATACCTGTACCTTAAACTGAATAAATCTCAAAACTTCATTCTATAGTACGAATTAATATAAAAATAATCCTGATAAGTATAAAGACTAATGCCTATTTAAAGAAAAATAGAAGTAGAATGAAATTAGAACTAATTTTCTACTAAAGCTTTTTGATGTTTAATTTTTAGAAACCTATCAATTCATTTAATAGATAATAAGCATACACAAAACAATTTATCTTAATTAGTGAATAGAATTTTGTAAATCGTACAGATTGTGATATAACATATATTCGTAAACACTTTTATATTATTTTTATATATTTGTATCGTAATAGATTAAGAAAGATAGTGTCAAAACTTTATAAGAGTTGCATAATTCATTAAATAATTCTCAAATGTTTTTATAATTTTATTAAGTATTCTTAAACGTAAGGTATAATTTCAGCAAATTAGAAAGTAAAATTAAAAATAATTAACACATAAGAATTTGGAAAAAAAATGTGAATATTATAAGATTTTCCTAAAAATATTTTAGAATAGAGCTATACCTGTACCTTAAACTGGATAAATCTCAAAACTTCATTCTATAGTACGAATTAATATAAAAATAATCCTGATATGTATAAAGAATTATGAATATTTAAAGAAAAATAGAATTAGAATGAAATTAGGACTAATTTTCTACTAAAGCTTTTTTATGTTTAATTTTTAGAAAGCTGTCAATTCATTTAATAGATAATAAGCATATACAAAATAATTTATCTTAATTAATGAGTAGAATTTTATAAATCGTAGAGATTCTGATATATCATATATTCTTAGGAACTTTTATATTATTTTTATATATTTGTATCGTAATAAATTGTGAAAGATAGTGTCAAAACTTTATAAGAGTTCCATAATTTATTAAATAATTCTCAAATGTTTGTATGATTTTATTAAGTATTTTTTAACGTAAGATATAATTTTAGCAGATTAGAATGTAAGATTCAAAATAATTCAAGCATAAGAATTTGGAAAAAAATGTGAATATTATACGTTTGTCCACAAAATAATTTAGAACAGAGCTATACCTGTAACTTAAATTAGATAAATCTCAAAATTTCATTCTATAGTACGAATTAATACAAAAATAATCCTGATAAGTATAAACATTCATGCATATTTAAAGAAAAGTAGAAGTAGAATGAAATGAGAACTAATTTTTTACTAAAGCTTTTTTATGTTTAAATTTAGAAAGCTATCAATTCGTTTAATAGATAATAAGCATACACACAATAATTTATCTTAATTAGTGAGTAGAATTTTATAAATCTTACAGATTCTGATATGACATATTTTCTTAACAACTTTTATATTATTTTTATATATTTCTATAGTAATAAATTAAGAAAGATAGTGTCAAAACTTTATAAGAGTTGCATAAGACATTAAATAATTTTCAGATGTTTGTATAATTTTATTAACTACTCTTAAACGTAAGATATAATTTCAGCAGATTAGAATTTAAAATTAAAAATAATTAATACATAAGAATTTGGAAAAAAATGTGAATATTATACGATTGTCCCAATAATTTAGAATAGAGCTATACCTGTAACTTAAACTAGATAAATTATAAAACTTCATTGTATAATATGAACAATAAAAAAATAATCTTGGTAAGTATAAACACTTATGTGTATATTTAAAGAAAAGTAGAATGAAATAAGAAGTAAATTTTTTACTAAAACTATTTTATATTTAATTCTTAGAAAGGTATCAATTCATTTAATAGTTAAAAAGCATACACACCATAAATTATCTTAATTAGTGAGTAGAATTTTATAAATCGTACAGATTCTGATATAGCATATATTATTAAGAACCTTTATATTATTTTTAATATTTGTAACTTAATAAATAAATAAAGATTGTGTCAAAACTTTTGAGTTAGAAGCGGCATTAAATAACTCACAAATGTTTGTATAATTTTATTAAAAATTCTAAAACTTAAGCTATAATTTCAGCAGATTACAACGTAAGATTAAAAAAAATTAATACATAAGAATTTGGAAAAAAATTTGAATATTATACGATTGTCCACAATATAATTTAGAATAGAGCTATACTTAAATTAGATAAATCTCAAAGCTTCATTCTATAATATGAATTAATAAAAAAAGTATCCCGATAAGTTTAAACACTTATGTGTATATTTAAATAAAAGTAGAATGAAATAAGAACTAATTTTCTACTAAAGCTTTTTTATGTTTAATTTTTAGATAGCTATCAATTCATTTAATAGATAATAAGCATACAATAATTTATTTTAATTAGTGAGTAGGATTTTATAAATCTTACAGATTCTGATATAACATATA
The DNA here is from genome assembly GCA_032207245.1 of Pardosa pseudoannulata. Lineage (NCBI taxonomy): Eukaryota > Metazoa > Arthropoda > Arachnida > Araneae > Lycosidae > Pardosa > Pardosa pseudoannulata. The sequence goes on from CM063509.1 coordinate 99,491,491, forward strand.
TTAAGAACTTTTATATTATTTTTATATATTTGTATTGCAATAAATTAAGATATATACTGTCAAAACTTTATAAGAGTTAGAAAAGGCATTAAATAATTATCAAATGTTTGTATAATTTTATTAAGTATTTTTAAACGTAAGATATAATTTCCGCAGATTAGAATGTAAGATTCAAAATAATTCATACATAAGAATTTGGAAAAAAATGTGAATATTATACGACTGTCCACAAAATAATTTAGAATAGAGCTATACCTGTAACTTAAACTAGATAAATCTCAAACCTTCATTGTATAATATGAATAATAAAAAAATAATCTTGATAAGTATAAACACTTATGTGTATATTTAAAGAAAAGTAGAATGAAATAAGAAGTAAATTTTTTTCAAAAATTATTTTATATTTAATTCTTAGAAAGGTATCAATTCATTTAATAGTTAAAAAGCATACACACCATAATTTATCTTAATTAGTGAAAAGAATTTTATAAATCGTACAGATTCTGATATAGCATATATTATTAAGATCCTTTATATTATTTTTAATATTTGTATCTTAATAAATTAAGAAAGATTGTGTCAAAACTTTTGAGTTAGAAGCGGCATTAAATAACTCTCAAATGTTTGTATAATTTTATTAAAAATTCTAAAACGTAAGCTATAATTTCAGTAGATTACAATGTAAGATTAAAAAAAAATTAATACATAAGAATTTGGAAAAAAATTTGAATATTATACGATTGTCCACAATATAATTTAGAATAAAGCTATACTTAAATTAGATAAATCTTAAAACTTCATTCTATAATATGAATTAATAAAAAAAGAATCCTGATAACTATAAACACTTATGTGTATATTTAAAGAAAAGTAGAATGAAATGAGAACTAATTTTCTACTAAAGCTTTTTTATGTTTAATTTTTAGATAGCTATCAATTCATTTAATAGATAATAAGCATACAATAATTTATTTTAATTAGTGAGTAGGATTTTATAAATCTTACAGAATCCGATATAACATATATTCTTAAAAACTTTTATATTATTTTTATATATTTATATTGTAATAAATTAAGAAATATACTGTCAAAACTTTATAAGAGTTAGAAAAGACATTAAATAATTCTCAAATGTTTGTATAATTTTATTAAGTATTTTGAAACGTAAGATATAATTTCAGCAGATTAGAATGTAAGATTCAAAATAATTCATACATAAGAATTTGGAAAAAAAATGTGAATATTATAAGACTGTCCACAAAATAATTTAGAATAGAGCTATACCTGTAGCTTCAACTAGATAAATCTCAAAGCTTCATTCTATAATATGAATTAATAAAAAAATAATCTTGATAACTATAAACACTTATGTGTATATTTACAGAAATGTAGAATGAAATAAGAACTAATTTTTTTTCTAAAACTTTTTTATATTTAATTCTTAGAAAGGTATCCATTCATTTAATAGATAATAAGCATACACACAATAATTTATCTTAATTAGTGAGTAGAATTTTATAAATCGTACAGATTCTGATATGACATATTTTCTTAAGAAAATGTATATCATTTTTATATATTTGTATCGTAATAAATTAAGAAAGATAGTGTCAAAACTTTATAAGAGTTGCATAAGACATTAAATAATTCTCAAATGTTTGTATAATTTTATTAAGTATTCTTAAACGTAAGATATAATTTCAGCAGATTATAATGTAAAATTAAAAATAATTAATACATAAGAATTTGGAAAAAATGGGAAAATTATACGATTGTCCCAATAATTTAGAATAGAGCTATACCTTTAACTTAAACTAGATAAATCTCAAAACTTCATTTTATAATATGAATTAATAAAAAAATAATCTTGATAAGTATAAACACTTTTGTGTATATTTAAAGAAAAGTAGAATGAAATAAGAAGTAAATTTTTTACTAAAACTATTTTATATTTAATTCTTAGAAAGGTATCAAATCATTTAATAGTTAAAAAGCATACACACCATAATATATCTTAATTGGTGAGTAGAATTTTATAAATCATACAGATTCTGATATAACATATATTATTAAGAATTTTATATTATTTTTATATATTTGTATCGTAATAAATTAAGAAAGATTGTGTTGAAACTTTTGAGTTAGAAGCGGCATTAAATAACTATCAAATGTTTGTATAATTTTATTAAAAATTCTAAAACGTAAGATATAATTTCAGCAGATTACAATGTAAGATTAAAAAAATTAATACATAAGAATTTGGAAAAAAAATTGAATATTATACGATTGTCCACAATATAATTTAGAATAGAACTATACTTAAACTAGATAAATCTCAAAATTCATTCTATAATATGAATTAATAAAAAAAGAATCCTGATAATTATAAACACTTTTGTGTATATTTAAATAAAAGTAGAATGAAATAAGAACTAATTTTCTACTAAAACTTTTTTATGTTCAATTTTTAGAAAGCTATCAATTCATTTAATAGATAATAAGCCTACACACAATAATTTATCTTATATAATGAGTAGAATTTTATAAATCGTATAGATTCTGATATAACATATATTCTTAAGAAATTTATATTATTTTTATATATTTGTATTGTAATAGATTAAGAAAGATACTATCAAAACTTTATAAGAGTTAGAAGATGCACTAAATAATTCTCAAATATTTGTATAATTTTATTAAGTATTCTAAAATGTAAGATATAATTTCATCAGATTAGAATGTAAGATTCAAAATAATTAATACATAAGAATTTGGAAAAAATATGAATGTTATTCGATCGTCCACAAAATAATATAGAATAGAGCTATACCTGTAACTTAAACTAGACAAATCTCAAAACTTCATTCTATAGTATGAATTATTATAAAAATAATCCTGATAAGTATAAAGACTTATGCAAAGAAAAGTAATTTAAATAAAAGTAGAAGTAGAATAAAATGAGAACTAATTTTCTACTAAAACTTTTTATAGTCAATTAATAGAAAGCTATAAATGCAATTAATAGATAATAAGCATACACACAGTAATTAATTTTAATTAGTGAGTAGAATTTTATAAATGGTACAGATTCTGATATAACATATATTCGTAAGAACTTTTATATTATTTTTTATATTTGTATAGTAATAAATTGTGAAAGATAATGTCAAAACTTTATAAGAGTTAGAAAATGCATTAAATAAGTCGCCAATGTTTGTATAATTTTATAAAATATTCTAAAACGTAAGATATAAATTCAACATGCGTGAAGACTCCTTAAGCAGTATGAGAGTTCCTAAATTTTCTATCTAAACCTACAGAATAGGTCTTTCCACTTGGATGTAATACTATCAGTTCGATACAATGCTATTTAAAATTTCCTACCAGATAAACTTATTTTAAGCTTCATCGCATACTTTATTAGCTCTCAAATAACTTTTCCCAAAATTTACATTCACATGCATTTTACGTTTAACCTGACACCTCTCTTACGAAAGGAGATTCCCCCGAGAACCAGAAATTCTAATATATCCCCTTTTGTTATGCAAACATCTTTCCAGCAACGGAAAGAAAGGTCAGGTTCTTAAACTTAATAAATTGCAATTTGGAGTTCGCAGTCGTAATAATCTAGTTAAAGCTGACTATTTCACTCTCGAATGATGAAGTTAATTAGTTCCAGTTTATATGCTTCTACAAACTCGCAATTTTCCTTCAAAAGTTTGAGTGTAATAGATGCAAAATTCGGCGCGTGCAAAGCATTAACCTTGGCCAAGTTAACACAGCTTTGTTTAACGTGCTAAGTTTCGTTAATACGATTTAAAAAACATTCCTTTTTTTCTCACTTGTTGCTGCGTTTTAAACAGAAGCGCTTTAATCACGAATTGTTATTATGTTATATTATACATACAAAAAAGTTTATAAGTGAAAGGTATACAGCATTTTTTACTTTTCAATGAACTCTCAATGCCTTTTATTGCGTAGAATATCTGAATCTATAAGATAGTTTTGAGTCTATAATATATTTTTGAAGGTTTAAGGGAATTTTTGAACTAAGCGGAATATTTTATGCCTTTTATTTCGTAGAACATTTCAATCTGTAAGATGGTTTTGAATCTATAATATAATTTTGAAAGTTTAAGGGAACTTTTAAACTAAGCGGAATTTTTTATGCCTTTATTTCGTAGAACATCTCAATCTATAAGATGGTTTTGAATCTATAATATAATTTTGAAAGTTTAAGGGAACTTTTAAACTAAGCGGAATTTTTTATGCCTTTTATTGCGTAGAACATCTCAATCTATAAGATGGTTTTGAATCTATAATATAATTTTGAAAGTTTAAGGGAACTTTTAAACTAAGCGGAATTTTTTATGCCTTTATTTGCGTAGAACATATCAATCTATAAAGATGTTTTGAATGTATTATTTTGAAGGTTTAGGGGAACTTTTAAACTAAGTGGAATTTTTTATGCCTTTTTTACGTAGAACATCTAAATCTATAAGATGGTTTTCAATCTATAATATAATTTTGAAGTTTTAAGGAAACTTTTAAATTAAGCGGAATTTTTTATTCTTTTTATTGCGTAGACCATCTCAATCTATACAATAGTTTTGAATCTATAATATAATTTTGAAGGTTTAAGGGAACTTTTAAACTAAGCGGAATTTTTTATTCTTTTTATTGCGTAGAACATCTCAATCTATAAGATGGTTTTGAATCTATAATATAATTTTGAAGATTTAAGGAAACTTTTAAACTAAGTAGAATTTTGTATGCCTTTTATTGTGTATAATATCTGAATCTATAAGATGATTTTCAACCTATAATATAATTTTGAAGGTTTAAGGGAACTTTTAAACTAAGCGGAATTTTTTATGTCTTTTATTGCGTAGAACATCTCAACTATAAGATAGTTTTGAATCTATAACATAATTTTGAAGATTTAAGGAAACTTTTAAACTAAGGAGAATTTTTTATGTCTTTTATTGCTTAAAACATCTTAATCTATAAGACGGTTTTGAATCTATAATATAATTTTAAAGGTTTAAGGGTTCTGAGACCTTTAAGGAAATTTTAAGACATATAATGTCTGCTTTTAAAAGAATATAACGTTATTCATTGCACGAACGGATTTCGGGCTTCACGGAATTGAAATACCGTTTTTTTCTTGTCCAAACTCAGGTCGGGCATTCCAAAAGTGGCGCATTTGTGTTGCCTGAATTGAGTTTGGGTGTCACAGGCAAGAAGTATTTTTTATCGGCTATTTATATATCACATATCTGAGAGGGGAATTAGTGTGCACCAGCTTATATGCAATTTTACGTAATAAATACCAGGCCAGTCTTTTCATTGAAAAATTGATCTCATAAGAGGCTCTTCTCGTTTTAGAAACTATTTTTTAGAAGCTGATTTATAATACTTATAAATTATATAATTTTAACACTTTAAATTTTATAATTAATATAATTGCAAAAAATTTATACATAAAAAAATGAAAAATCACTTAATCGCAAGAAAACTCTTAAATATGCATATTATTAATTAATTTTTATATTAAATAAATCTAATTATTATTTTTATTCTGGAGACAAAAGTTTGATATATATCCAACGTTAAACTTTTTATTTCTAATAAAATGAAAATTTAAGATAAAAATCAGCCTTTGTTATAAAATAAAAGTCATTTCTCGTATAACTATAACTGATGTTCACATTATAAAAATGATTAATATTTTTTATTTGGTTTAAAAAGTAAATTTTCTGATTTACAAATTTTAGAAATTATCCACTAACCCGTGAGCAAACAGAATTCTCTGGTTATCCAGCAAAGATTGTTTCGCAACAAAAGTGTAATATTTTCTAGGTCAAGTTTGAATCGTTTTTAACAGAAAAGAGAAACAATACATTGGCTAAGAAGGGAAAATAGCCTACACATAAACCGTAAATATTTTTTATCGGCTATTTATGTATCTCATATCTGAGAGGGGAATTAGTGCGCACCAGCTTATTTGCAATTTTAAGTAATAAACATCAGGACAAACTTTTCAGGGGGAAACTGATCTCATGCATTCAGTGCTTGACCATTTGACGTATCGGTGTTCATCAAGATACAAAACGAAAATCTAATTGCGGCTAATCCTTCACTCTACTTTCTTGTCAGAGTGGAGCTGACCTTCTTATCGACGCATGTATCATGCCTAAACACTATGCCCGACAGAACACTGACTTCATGTAACGCCATAAAAGGCGGATAACATCTTCTTTTTCTCAGGTAGATACACAATTAAAGGCGAAAAATATCATATTTTGTATGAACAGCAGGTCGTTTCTACCGTGATCGTCTAACCATGAAATCGTTTCGTTCCATATTTTTTTCCACTCATCATTCTAATCATAATAATGACACATGTTCATCTGAGACGTTCCCCCTCTCCCGGCACACGCTTCCCCCTGTAAAAAGTATCGTCTGCCTTAATTTGACGGAGCGTGAGGAACAGAAGTTCTAATAATGAGTTGAAAAATGGAATGGAGTCCAGTGTGACGTTCTTTTTTTCCGTTCTTGAAGAATACCGTCTGCGTCAATTAGTGGAAAATAAATGGGCTATCAGCACTTTCTCGTTGATTATGTAGAACATCCTTACTAGTGTTTTTCTGTCCGGAGTCGTGACCGAATTTCGCGACGGCTAAATTGGGGTGTTGCCTCATTTGCAATTTGAAAAGCGTTTTAGAAGACCTTTAATAGTTTGCTTTCATTAACAGTCAAATGGAACAAAGCAGTCGTAAAAACCCAGCTATTGTTCTAGAGAGTAAAATTTCTTTAAGCTTATTTGTCTGGTGAAACATGTAGAGAAACTTTTATAAGGAATGTTTTGTTCTGTTTATGTAAATACGTATATTACGCATTCGTGTCATATAGCAAAACATGAAAGCAAAGCTGACGTAAATAAAGAACCAAATAAAATAAAATAAATGGGAAAATAAATATTTTAAAGACATAATACTTTCCTACTAACACTTTTAGGGTTATACATTACATCAGTACGGCATAATGAAACTTTTCGTTATATAGAGTGCAGATTTCAATCAAAACGGAAGATACATAATTAGACTTGATAAGAGTTACAAATGCAAAATTATGATATGCTACAGATAACGGTTTTGAGTTCTTTGAGATACATACGTAAGTACATGCGTCAAGATTAAACCAGTACTAACCATTTCATGTATGGTCAAAATGAATATTTTTAATTTCAAAATTAAAATTTCCTTGTTTGTAAATACAAACGTAACACTAAAACTAGTCAAAATGCAGTTAAGCATCGTAAAAATTTATAGACAGCGGTAGTCAGGCGCGTCACTCGAATGTAACATTTGTAGCAGAGCATGATTTATTAGAAGTGTAATGATTACAAAAGGCAATCATTTATTTAAAAACGCTAAGTATAAAAAGTAATAAAGTAATAAAGTATTGTAGA
>CM063509.1:99503964-99513964 GCA_032207245.1 Pardosa pseudoannulata
AAAAAATCGAATTAAAAGTAAAAGTGTATATAAAAAATTGTTTACATTTCTACACAAAATGGCAAAATAAACAAATGCTAACAAGTCATTTTATGCTTCATATTAAAAACTGTAGTTTTTAATGTTTAGTTTTATGAAGTGTTTTTTTTCCAATTTAGTGAATGTTTTGAAAAAAATCCAATTTTATGTTATTGTATAGACGTTTACTTTACTGGTAATAAAAATTAGAATCTGTTTCTAAATTCAATATTTTTAAATTTAATTGCCGATTTGAATTAACGCATATAATTGTTCGAATATTTTCGAGCACAAAATGGTAGAAAAAAAAATCTGTGTTAAGTAGTCAGTTTACCCTTCTTGTAGATTCTAAAATTTTCAACTCTACTACATAAATCAGAACTGTAATCATTACACTAATTATTCTAATTATTATTTTGCTATTTAAATCTTAATACTGCGCCTGTAATTGGCATTTTTATAGCCGAAATAGGATATTTCTCAAATTACCGAACCCCATTTTTAATTTTAATGATAACAGTAATAGCTTACATAAAGAATATGCATTACAGGAAGTATGAATACTTCATAGAAAGGTTGTTTTTTCCTTTCGTTCAGTTATTACAGTAAACAGGAAGTAATTTTCTTTGATGACTTAAATAATTTACCTGGATCGTTACAATCCTTCTTTTAAAATAATAATAACCCTAAACTTTTCTTTCACTCAATTTAAAAAGGGAGTAATATAGAGTGACTTATTTCACCTAACGCAATTGTTGTTATTTCTCCTCTACTGCATTTCGAACAGAAAAATAGAATTATTACTGAAGTGGATGTTGGGAGAAAAAAAGATTATCGGTCTTGCAATTATATAAATAGGAGGAAGAAATGTATTTCGAAATAGCTGTGATGTAGACTACGGTTATAGAAAAAGAAAACGCAATATAATGATGAAGAAATGGGGTTTTTTGAAGTTATTTACGTTGCATTTTGGTTATTTCGCATTAATATTGATTACCTCAGTTATTTCAGTTTACAGCAAAAAGGATTAAGGTGGAACACATATAAAAATAATTATTTATTGAAAAGCATTTCGCAGTTATATTAAGATTGGGTTTTAGAGCACTGAAAACACTAAAGTGTAAACTATGTAAATTAATATATTTGTTATTAAAATCTAATAACTGTTAAATTTTTTACTTTTCTTTTATAAAAATTTAATAAAATTAAATTTTTTATTAAATCCCCATTAATTATTTCAATAGGAGAAAGAAATGTATTTCGAAATTGCTGTGATGTAGACTACGGTTATAGAAACAAAAAACGAAATATAATGATGCAGAAATGATGTTTTTAAGTTATTTACGTGGCATTTTGGTTATTTCACATTAATATTGATTAACCTCGGTTATTTCAGTTTACAGCAAAAAGGATTAAGGTACACATATAAAATAATGATTTATTGAAAAGCATTTCGCAGTCAATGTAAGAGAGGATTTTAGAGCACTGAAAACACTAAAATGCAAAATATGTAAATGAATATATTTGTTAATAAAACCTAATAACTGTAATTTTTATACTTTTCTTTTTATGAAAATTTTATAAAATTAAATTTTTATAAAAATCGTCTTTAAATATATAAATAAGAGAAAGAAATGTATTTCAAAATAGCTCTGATGTAGACTACGGTTATAAAAAAAGAAAACGAAATATAATGATGCAGAAATGGGGTTTTTTGAAGTTATTTACGTAGCATTTTGGTTATTTCACATTAATATTGATTACCTCAGTTATTTCAGTTTACAGCAAAAAGGATGAAGCTCGAAAACTTTTAAAAATAATTATTTATTGAAAAGAATTTCGCAGTTATAGTAAGATTGGTCTTTAGAGTACTGAAAACACTAAAATATAAACTATGTAAATTAATATATTTATTATTAAAATTTAATCACTGTTAATTTTTTTACTTTTCTTTTATAAAACTTTTTTAAAATTCAATGTAATTAAATAAATAAGAGAATGGAATGTATTTCGAAATTGCTGTGATGTACACTACGGTTATACAAAAAAGAAAACGAAATATAATGATGAAGAAATGGGGTTTTTTGAAGTTATTTACGTGACATTTTGGTTTTTTCATATTAATATTGATTACCTCAGTTATTTCAGATTACAGCAAAAAGGATTAAGGTGGAACACATATAAAAATAATTATTTATTGAAAAGCATTTTGCAGTTATAGTAAAATATGGTTTAAGAGCACTGAAAACACTAAAATGTAAACTATGTACATTAATATATTTCTTATTAAAATCTAATAACTGTTAATTTTTTTACTTTTCTTTTATAAAAAAATTCATAAAATTAATTTTTTTTTAAATCCCTTTATTATATAAAATCCCCTTTAATTATAAAAATAGGAAAAAGAAATGTATTTCGAAATAGCTGTGATGTAGACTACAGTTATGGAAAAAGAAAACGAAATATAACGATGCAGAAAAGGGGTTTTTTGAAGTTATTTACGATGCATTTTGGTTATTTCGCATTAATATTGATTAACTCAGTTATTTCAGTTTACAGCAAAAAGGATTAAGGTGGAACACATATAAAAATATTTATTTATTGAAAATCATTTCGCAGTTATATTAAAATAGGGTTTTAGAGCACTGAAAACACTAAAATATAAACTATGCAAATTAATATATTTGTTATTAAAATCTAATAACTCTTAATTTTTTTACTTAATTTACTTAATAAAAATTTTATAAAATTAATTTTTTTATAAAATCTAATAACTGTTAATTTTTTACTTTTCTTTTATAAAAATTTTATAAAATTAAATTTTTTATAAAATCCCCTTTAATTATATAAATAAGAGAAAGAAATGTATTTCGAAATAGTTGTGATGTAGACTACTATTATAGGAAAAAAAATGAAATATAACGATGCAGAAATGGGGTTTTTTGAAGTTATTTATGTGGCATTTTGGTTATTTTGCATTAATATTGATTACCTCGGTTATTTCAGTTTACAGCAAAAAGGATGAAGCTTGAACACATATAAAAATGATTATTTATTGAAAAGCATTTCGCAGTTATAATAAGATTGGGTTTTATAGCACTAAAATGTAAATTATGTAAAGTAATATATTTGTTAACAAAATCTAATAACTGTAAATTTTTACTTTTCTTTTATAAAAATTGTATAAAATTATATTTTTTATAAAATCCCTTTTAATTATATAAATAAGAGAAAAAATTTATTTCGAAATACTTGTGCTGTAGACTAGGGTTATAGGAAAAAAACGAAATATAATGATGCAGAAATGGGGTTTTTTGAAGTTATTTACGTAGCATTTTGGTTATTTCTCATTAATATTGATTACCTCGGTTATTTCAGTTTACAGCAAAAAGCATTAAGCTCGAAAACTTTTAAAAATAATTATTTATTGAAAAGAATTTCGCAGTTTAGTAAGATTGGCTTTTAGAGCACTGAAAACACTAAAATGTAAACTATGTAAATTAATATATTTGTTAATAAAAATCTAATAATTGTTAATTTTTTTACTTTTCTTTTATAAAAAATTTATAGAATTAAAATTTTTTATAAAATTTCCTTTATTATATATAATCCCCTTTAATTATATAAATAGGGAAAAGAAATGTATTTCGAAATTGCTGTGATGTAGACTACGGTTATAGAAAAAGAAAACGAAATATAACGATGCAGAAATGGGGTTTTTTGAAGTTATTTACGTAGCATTTTGGTTATTTCGCATTAATATTGATTACCTCGGTTATTTCAGTTTACAGCAAAAAGGATTAAGGTGGAACACATATAAAAATAATGATTTATTGAAAAGCATTTCGCAGTTATAGTAAGATTGGGTTTTAGAGCACTGAAAACACTAAATTGTAAACTATGTACATGAATATATTTTTTATTAAAATCTAATAACACTGAATTTTTTTACTTTTCTTTTATAAAAATTTGATAAAATGAATTTTTTTGTAAAATCTAATAACTGTTAATTTTTACTTTCGTTTTATAAAAATTTTATATAATTAATTTTTTTATGAAATCTAATAAAATAATTTTTTACTTTTCTTTTATAAAAATTTTATAAAATTAAATTTTTTTAAAAATCCCCTTTAATTATATAAATAAGAGAAAGAAATATATTTTAAAATAGCTGTGATGTAAACTACGGTTATAGAAAAAGAACGAAATATAATGATGCAGAAATGGTTTTTTTTAAGTTATTTACGTGGCATTTTGGTTATTTCGCATTAATATTTATTACCTCGTTTATTTCAGTTTACATCAAAAAGTATTATGCTCGGAAACTTTTAAAAATAAATATTTATTGAAAAGCATTTCGTAGTTATAGTAAAATAGGGTTTTTGAGCACTGAAAACACTAAAATGTAAACTATGTAAATGAATATATTTGTTATTAAAATCTAATAACTGTTAATATTTTCACTTTTCTTTTCTAAAAATTTTATAAAATTAAATTTTCTATACAAAACACTAAGTAAATAGCCAGAGTTATCTGTCCGTTTGTCTTCGAATTCATGAAGCGGTTGGACCTGGAATGGATAGAGGCATGGAAAATGGATAAATGGTTGCTTCTCTTAAGGTCGTTAGCCGAAGAATGGCCAAACGGTAGAACGCTGCTCATCAGTACCGGAGTTCATGGGTTTAAATCCCGCTGCTGGCATGGATGTTCGCAGCTGTTTAGAATCCGCTTTAAGCAGTAGGTCCCTGTCTTATTATCGCTCGTGCCACAAAACAGTAGATTGCAGCGCTCTAAATCAAACCAATTCCCTATGTAATCACAGCCTAATTTTTCTGTCCGTCTGTCCTCGAATTTATGAAGTGGTTGGACCTGGAATGGATAGAGGCATAAATATTGGATTCTTGATGAGTTACGGTTAGCAAAATTCAAAGCGAGTGAAGTTTATTTTCTCCTAAACTATCGGTCCCATTCTAAAATAAAATGGTATAAATATGATTCATATCACAGCTGTCGTATTTAAATCGACCCGTTCCATAACTTTCTATTGTTTAATGCAATTATTTCAAGCCCAATTTTCTCCGGGTAAGAGCAGGCGATTAAATTTATAAATTTATTGCATTATAGTAGATGAAAATAGCATTTTATTCTAGCACTATGAAGTCATTCTTTTAACCATCTCATTTAATCATTTTTTATTTTCAATTATTTGAATATCGTCTGCATTATTAGTGAATTTAAGAGTAGAAGCAGGAGAAAGAATTTAAAAAGAGCACTGAAAACACTAAAATGTAAACAATGTAAATTAATATATTTGTTATTAAAATCTAATAACTGTAATTTTTTTACTGTTCTTTTATAAAAATTTTATAAAATGAAATTTTTTATGTAATCCCTTATGTAAATAGCCTAAGTTATCTGTCCGTCTGTCTTCGAATTCATGAAGCGGTTGGACCTGGAATGGATAGAGGCATGGAGAATGGATAAAGGTGGACGACTGCAAAATTTAAGAGCGGCAAAAGAAAGAAAGAAAAGTAGCTTCTCTTAAGGTTGTTAGAGGAAGAATGGATAAACGGTAGAGCGCTGCTCCTCAGTACCGGAGTTCGAGGGCTCAAATCCCGCTGCTGGCATGGATGTTCATAGCTGTTCAGAATCAGATTTAAGCAGTAGGTCCCGGTATCATCATCCCTCGTGCCACAAAACAGTAGATTTCAGCGCTCTAAATCAAACCTATCCCCTATGTAATAACAGCCTAATTTATCTCTCCGACTGCCCTCGAATTTATGAAGTGAATGGACCCTGGAATGGATTGTAACGTACTGGGAATAAAGTAGGCGAGGCCTTCAATGAAACAGGCTAGAATTTTAGGTATTCTGGACTAAATATTTTATTCAATAGAATAAACTATGTACAGCTATGTACAAATTCAGTAGATGATAACATTCAGGGATCTCGTACAGAGATAATATTCACACACAGGAATACGTGGGATACCGGAACAGTATGGCTAGGGCTTTCAATCACAAGAGTTGGAAATTAATTAGTGCTGGGACTAATGCTGACACGATCACTCCGTCTGTCGATTAGCACGGTTGGCTTTCACAGCAAGTTCGGAGGTTCCGAGTGCGTATCACGCTGGGATTCGTGAAGAAAAACTCAGGATGCAAGTCGATCCAAAACTAGAGTGCAAAGTCACTCTATGTCTACTTCTATGCAAGAAGTTAACTAACAATCAGCAGATAACGGGGAAGGAATTCCCAAGTCGCAGGTCGACTATCTAGCAACAGAGACGCTGGCGGTCTCTAAAAAAAACAAACTCCAGACACGGAGATACGAGCGGTCCTCGAGCGACCAGGCTCTAGCAGGTAGAAGCCTCGAGAGAACAAAAAGCCCCCGTTCTAGTCCTGTCCCTTCTTTTATAACGGCACTCCCTCCTTTTTCTCGGTCCTTCGAGAAACTTCCCGAACCAGGGTGACGTAATCTTGTGGTCACTCCCAAGTCTCGGATCAGCTGTTTTGTTACCAGATGTGGCAGTTTCTCAGATCCATCAACTTAACCAACTTAATGGCCTTTGTGTAACCGCTAATGGGCGGCAAGGTGCATTCTAATTATGTACACTCTTCCACAAAGTCGTTCCATTCAGCAGGTTTACAATGGCCAGACGATGAGGAGCCGGCAACGAACAGTTTTCAATTAAGGTGCTTAGACCACCTGGTATTATTCGAGGCTAATCATGAGTCCACGACGAAAGGTCACCTTTTGGGCTCCTCGTTCTTTTTGGGTCATGTAACGAATCGTTACAGGATAGAGGCATAAATATTGGATTCTTGATGACTTAGGGTAACAAAATTCAAAGTGAGTGAAGTTTATCTTCTTCTATCGATCCCATTCTAAAATAAAATGGTATAAATATGATTCATATCACAGCTGTCGTATTTAAATCGACCCATTCCCCCTCTTTCTATTGTTTAATGCAATTATTTCAAGCCCAATTTTCTCCGGGTAAGAGCAGGCGATTAAATTTATAAATTTATTGCATTATAAGTAGATGAAAATAGCATTTTATTCTAGCACTATGAAGTCATTCTTTTAACCATCTCATTTAATCATTTTTTATTTTCAATTATTTGAATATCGTCTGCATTATTAGTGAATTTAAGAGTAGAAGCAGGAGAAAGAATTTAAAAGGAAAATCAGACTGACACTTGAAATGAATAGAGGCTTAAAGACTAATATTAGGTTCCAAGAAGGAAAAAGCTGCAAAAGGCAAAATAAGAAAATTTGAATATAACTATTAGAAGTATACTATACCCTATATAATAATAGCCTAAGTTATTTGTCCGTCTGTCTTCGAATTCATGAAGTGGTTAGATCAGGAAGGGATGGAGGCAACCATATTGGATTATTGATGAGTTAGGATTAGCAAAATTCAAAACGAGTAAAGTTTATCTTCTCCAGATTCCAAAATAAATTTGTATAAATATGCTTCATATCACAGCAAAAAATACTGTTGTCTTTAAAACTTTCGAAATCCACCCCTTTTCGGGCGATTAATGTCATTATTCCAAGTCCTATTTTCCCAGGTTAAGAGCAGAGGATTAAAATTATCAATTTATCACATAATAAATAAGTTAAAAAAGGATTATTCTCTAGCATTATGACGTCATTCCTTTAACCATCTCAAATAAGCATTTCTTATTTTAAATTATTTAAATATCGTCTGCATTATTTTCCTACGTTTTATCACTGAACTTAGATATTACGTAAAGAATTTTCTTTTATATTTGGCTTACATAATAGATTAGGTACATATGTAGTAGTTTTAAATTGAATCATCGATTATTTTTTGTTGCAATAAGATTTTTATGACTATTATTAACAACAAATACTTTTTCATAAAAGTCTAGGAGTCTATTTCACGGGCTAACAAATATCTAGGGTTTAAGTTATATATCTTTGAAAATTAAGAAGTTTGTTCGTTTTTGTGTTTGATTTTTATACATAATCACACGGTTTGCAATCGATTCGCTAAATTTTCGACATCCTTCATATATAGAACAATGGCCGAATGGTTAGGGTGCTGGCTTTCGGAACAGGAGTTCGTGGGTTCGAATCCCACAGTGGCATGTATGTTCGTAGCCTTTCGGAATCGGCTTTAAGCAGTAGGCCCCGGTCTCATTAGCCCTCGTGTTGCAAAAAGTAGACCATAGCACTCCAAACCAAACCAACCTTCATATATACTTCCAAATAATCCCTGTCATTATTAAAACCTCTGATGTCCATCCTATCACGTAATATAAAAAGATAAATTAAAGTTGGCAACTAATATACTGTCAGCAAAAATAGACAAATTATTGAGCATGTTCAGCCAAAAAACAAATAAATTTATTGTAAAGTATCTTATAGGGTACTTTATATAATAAATGAGGTATTACAGTAAATAAATTCATAATAAATTTTATGCAATTATCGCTGGTACTTTCCTATCCTTTAACTATGCGTACAAAGGCTTGACTGAAAAGCGAGCCTGAGTCATTACCCCGTAAGGAATCACAAAATAGAAATAAATTTTCTAATTTTTCAGTAGCTGTATTATAGGTCTTCTAGACTTCTTTCGCATTTTTATTTAATGTTTGTGGTCGGAGGAGAGAAGCTGTTAAAAATACATCTTTATTTGATTAAAATAATGAAATATAAAGAGTGAATACAAAGATGTGATATAAGGTTTAAATTTAAGTTGTGTGCCTTACGTGTGTGATCTCTAAATACTAATACAAAAAGATCTACAGTCTAAAATACTTTTAAAAATTGATTTTTCAAATCATCTAAAATGCTAGCATATAGTGCGTCATATGACGGGATGAGTAAAATTTTCAATCTTCCAAAATTGTGAAACAGGTAAAAAATTGTTTGTTTTTTGGATGAGAATTATTTGGTACAAGCTGAATAATTTGTTTATATTCATATTCTTCTAAAGTCTCCCGATACTCTAAATGCAGTTTAGAATCACGTTCAATTCATTTAGTCAAACCGTGTTGTTATGTGTAAAACACAGACACACAAAGGAACAAATTTCTTAATTTTCAAAGATATATAACTTAAACACTAAATATTTATTAGTAAGTGAAATAGAATCCTAGAATTTTATGAAAAGAAATTGCTCTTAATACCGGTGATAAAACTTTCATTTCGACAAAATATAATCGATGATTAAATTCAAAACTTCCACATATACACCTAATCTATTAAGCCAAATATAAAAGAAAATTATTTACGTAACATCTAAGTTCAGCGATAAAACTTATGAAAATAATGCAGACGATAACTGAGTAAAATAGGGTTTGAAATAATGATATTAAAAGCTCAAAAAGGGGGGAAGGGGTGGATTTCAAACGTTTTAATTTTTGACGTGATTTGAAGCATATTTATAAGAATTTATTTTCGAATCGGATAGATAGATTAGAAAAAGATAAACAAATAAGTAAGTAACTAAAATAGTTTTTGAAATTTGTAAATCAGAAGCTAATATTTGTATGTTAGAAAGAAAATAATCACACTTTTTATTCCATAACTTTAAATATATTATTATGAGAAATATATTTTAAACAAGAATAAAAGGTTAATTTATTTTTAAATTTCCAATTTCTTAACATTTTCAAAATTAAAAAATAAGATAGTTTAATATTTAAGATTACAGAATAAATATATTTTTTACATCAATTTGGTATAAAAAGTTTAATATACATGTTTTCAAAATTTCATTAGTTTCATTTGATGTTTCTTTTCTATGTTACTTTAAAAATTTCTTCTTGAATTGACAAATTTTCTTTTAAAAAACTAAAATTCTATTACAAAATTTGTTGAGACTTAATCTAAGAAAAAAAATAGAAATATTGTTTCATAATGAATCAGAAAAAGTAGTGGCATAAAGAAATTTAAAATTTTGAAATGAGCCATGTCCCCTTAACTATAAAATTACTCTCAT
>CM063509.1:99526464-99541464 GCA_032207245.1 Pardosa pseudoannulata
ATAAAATACTTAAATAAGAATTTCAAATTGCCTGTAATAATCTAGCAATAAAATCAGTTGCTAGATAATTATTCAATGAAAATACTATGATAATTTAATAGTTGAATAACGTAGTTATTACATTTTCCCGAAATCATGAAATCTTTTAATGAATAATATTTAAATCATCCCCTAATACCTCCCTCAAGCGTCGATATAAAATTTTAAAAGCAAATCATAATGGCTTTCAGCTCTTAAACCCTTTATAATATTATGAAATATTTATTATTATTATTATTATATTTATATTATTATTATTAAATTTATATTGTTATTATTATATTATATTATTATTATTATATTATATTATTATTATTATATTATTGTTATATTTTTTATCATTATATCAAAGTATATCATGACATATATTAAAAAAATATTCTTATTATGTCATGAAATACTTAAATAAAAATTTCAAATTGCGTTCAGTCATCTGGTAATAAAATCTGTTATTAAATAATTATTCTGTACAAATACTATGTTCAAAATCAATTAATCAACAACGTAATTATTCCTCTTTCCAGAAGCCATAAAACTTTTAAATAATAATCTTTAAACTGTCCAACACATCCGTCAAACATCGACTCTAAAATTTAAAAGTATTTTCTAATTTTACATAATAGTTTCCAGATCTTAAAACCTTTAATATGTATCATAATATATAAACAAAAATATTATTTTTAATATAGTTAATATACTTAAATAAGAATTGAAAATTGCCTCTAATAATCTAGCAATAAAATCATTTGCTAAATAATTATTCGCTGAAAATATTACGATACTTTGATAATTCCAGAACGTAGTTATTACACTTTCCCGAAATCATGAAAAATTTTATATAATAATATTTCAATCATCCCCTAACGCATTACTCAATCGTCGATACCAAAGCTTTTTCTGATTTTCATACTGGTTTCCAACTCTTAAGCAGTTTGTAATATTATCATAACATATAAAGAAGAGTATTTTAATATATGTTATGAAATATTTTAAAAAAAATTTCAAATTGCATGCAGTCACCTGGTAATGAAATCTGTTATTAAATAATTATTCTGTACAAAAACTATGTTCAAATTCAATTTATCATCAACGTAATTATTCCTCTTTTCAGAAGCCATGAAAATTTTTAAATAATAATCTTTAAATTTCTCCGATACATGTATCAAACATCGACTATAAAATTTAAAAGTATTTTCTAATTTTGCATAATAGTTTCCAGCTCTTAAAACCTTTAATATGTATCATAATATATAAACAAAAAAGTTTTAATATATTTAAAAATACTATTTTTAATATATTTAATAATACTTAATATATTTAAAAATACAAAGAATTTCAAATTGTTTGCAATAATTTGGTAATAAAATAAGTTACTAAATAATTATTCGAAACAAATACTATGACCAAAAATCAACAAATCAATAACGTAATAATTCCTCTTTCCAGAAGCCATGAAAACTTTTAAATAATAATCTTTAAATTTCTCCGACACATCCGTCAATCATCGATTCTAAAATTTAAAACCATTTTCTATTTTTACATATTAGTTTCCAGCTCTTAAAACCTTTAATATGCATCATGATATATAAACAAAAATACAATTTGTAATATATTTAAAAACACTTAAATAAGAATTTCAAATTGTTTGCAATTATATGGTAATAAACCAAGTTAATAAATAATTATTCGAGACAAATACTAGGACGAAAATCAATAGATCAATGAAGTAATTATTACCTTTTTCTAAAACCATGAAAACTTTTAATTAGTAATTTTTAAACCTTAGTCTTACGCATTCCTCAAAGTCGATTCCAAAATTTAAGAACATTATTTGAATTTAAATAATGGCTTCCAGCTCTTAAAATCTTTATATCGTGATATATAAACAAAATATAATTTTTTAATCATAAAGTACTTAAATAAGAATTTCTAATTACATGAAATAATCAGGTAATTATAAAATAATTATTCTATACAAATACTATGATAAAAATGAATAGATCAGATCAATAAAGTAATTATTACTCTTTCCAGATATCATGAAAAATTTTAAATTATGAAATTAATAATATATATATATATATATATATATATATATATATATATATATTTATATATATATATATAAAATATATAAAAATATATGTGTTTGTGTTTGTGTGTATATTTATATAAATACATTATATGTATATATATAAATGTATATATATATTTATTATATATATATATATATATATATAATATATATATATATACAGATATAACATATATATATACACATATACATAAATATATATATTTTATATATATATATATATATATAAATATATAATATATATAAATATATATACATATAAAATATATATGTATATATATATATATATATATATATATTATAAATATATATATATATATAATAAATATATATAATATATATGTATATAAATATTAAATATATATTTATATATACATATATATAAATATATATATATATATGTTTATACATATGTATATATATACATTTATACATATGTATATATATGTATGTATATATATTTATATATCTATTTATATCTATTATATATAAATATATATACACACACATATATATATATTTATATATGTATTTATATATAATATATATATATATGTGTGTGTGTATGTGTACATGCATATATAATTATATATATATTTTTATACATATATATAAACATATAATATATGTGTATGTATTTATATTTATAATCATTCTGCATTTCCTTTAAATAAAGGATGTCTGTGACATAAAATTCTATTTTATTCATTACCATCAGTTTGTAATAAAATATTTACCCGAAATAATCTGATAATAAAATCAGTAATAAAACAATTGTTCCATACAAACAAATAGTATTATCAAAAAAGACCAATAACGGAATTATTACTCTTTCCAGAAATCATGAAAATTTTAAAATAATAAACTTTAAATCTCCCTCTAACACATCCCTCAAACGTCGATACCAGAATTTAAAAGCATTTTCTGATTGTACATAATGGCTTCAAGCTCTTAAAACCTCCTCGTTCAAAAATAGTTCATCCGTGAATAAATTTTAATGTGATAAAGACTACTTCATTAAGAGGCTTACTTCCCCGTGAAAGCTAGCAATTGAACACACCATTCTGAATTCTCCTCACCGTAAATTCTTTAACAGACACCGTTTATTAGATACTTAAAACACAAAGGAAACACACAATAGCGTTTTTTTCTTTCTTTTTCGCATAGATATCCCCCCGCAAAATCAGTGAAAAGATTGTCTCCCAAAACAAGACTTATCTTAAAAACTTTTTTTTATATACATATCCGTATTAACTCAATGCTCATGGCTATAAAAGCTTTGATCTTTTATATCGCAACGTGAAACAAAGCAAGTTTATACTGATATTTCAAATATAAATGAACTAAAGATTTAAATGCTTAAAAAAATACAAAAAAATAAAAAAATATTCTAATAACTAAACTAAAATGAATTATTAAAAAAAAAAAAAAAATGCATGAATCCACCCCCTCTTATTCGAAAAAATAAAAAATCATTTGAAAAGGTCGTCCGTTTAATAATCAAATTGAGCAAAAAACACCTTCCATTATAAAGATACCGGATTATAACAAATAAAAAGAATAATAAGTCACAATTCACAGATGACAAAATAATAAAAACCAAAAAAAGGACACCGATAGAAAGCAAGAAAAATTAAAACTCCTAACTTCTCATTCCACACTAATACACCAATAAAAAGCATATATCATGTGTTTTTACCAATATCACTATAAAATTAAATATCCTAAAAAATAATAGCCGATTTATAATAAAGGACCTGGAATGGATAGATGCATCCATAGTTAGCAAAATTTAAAGAAAAATTAAACTAATCCATCTAACAAATAAATTTTAAAATACACATATCAACAGAAAAAATAAAGGATCGAACAATGTCTTTTAAAAGCAAATTACATTTTTATTTTATACAATTTACCCAAAATAAATAACAAAATAAATTATTATATCACCAAAATCCAAAAATAACAAATAAATATTTTAATGACAATGTTCATTAACTTTACGTAAATAATACCCAACAAAAATAATAAAATACAAAAAAATTAAAGAATCATAACTGATACTATCACTCAACAAAAAACAAACCATTTATAAACAACAAAAATTAATATTTTACAATCCAAAAATATCATGCCTTTTGAATCAATTTAAAAAATCAAATAAACTATACCAATTAAAAAGGCATCATTAATAATTAGAAAACAATAAAAAAAAAAAAACCATAAATAAAAATTAATTCAAACATCAAAATAAATAAAAACACACATTTAGACATAAAAAACTAACAAAAAACAAAAGATAATGAAATAAAAATAAAAAAAACTAAATATCAGACATAAAACAAAGTATCATTATTATAAACGTATGTAAAGTTCTTGTATAAATTTTAAACTAATTGTGTAAAAAAAACACAATTTATAACATAAAAAGCAATGTTAAAAAAAAATTTTAAAGAATAGAACAATTTTATGGAAAAGAATTAGAGAATTTTTCCTGAAATTTCATAACTGGCTACAAAATTTAATTTAAACAAAATTTTTATTTGAATTGGACTCGATTATATTATTTTATTTTTTTACTAAATCCATTGTAAATAAATTAAGATATTAAAATTTTAAGGAATAAATATTAATTAAATCTTTAACATATTTATTATAAAATTTATACTGACAGATATTTATGCAGAGATTTTTTAAAAGTTCATTCATTATGATGTTATCATGTACTTAATAGTCAAAGATATCAATCTTTAGGGTATGGTGGGGTAAAATGGGTAGAAAAACCGTGATTTCTCATTTCGCACTCTTTTTCACTTAAATACTATAAACAAGCAATTTTTATGCATGAATTCATGCAATGGGTTTATTACCATTATCCCCTATATAATAATAGCCTAAGTTATCTGTACGTCTGTTCTCGATTTTATGAAGCGGTTGGACCTGGAATGGATAGATGCATCCATAGTTAGCAAAATTCAAAGAGAGTAATGTTTACTTCTCCTAAACTATCGATCCGATTCTAACATAAATTGGTATAAATATACTTCATATCACAGCGAAAAATACTGCCTTCTCTAAAACGTTCGAAATCCACCCCTTCCCCTCTTTTAGAGCTTTTAATGCCATTATTTCAGCTCCTATTTTCCCCGGTTAAGAGCAGGCGATTAAATTTATCAATTTATCCCATAAATAAATAGGTACAAATAACATTTTTCTAGCATTATGACGTCATTTCTTTAACCATCTCATTAAATCATTTCTTATATTAAATTATTTAAATTATGCCTTATTTTCATATGTTTTATCATTGAACTTGGATATTACGTAAATAATTTTCTTTTATATTTGGCTTAAATAATAGATTAGGTACATATGTGATAATTTTAAATTGAATCATAGATTATTTTTTGTTGCGAGATAATTCTCAGCCAAAAAACAAACCATTTTTTTACCTGCCTCATAGCGTACTTTACAATTTTGGAAAATTAAAAGTTTTACTGATCCCGTCATATGACGGGCTATATGCTAGTTGTTAAAATAGTTTTATATATTTTCTCAAATTGCAATTTTATACCTTTTTACTTCTTTATGTATACCCATTTTACCACAGGTGGGAGTAAAATGGGAATTAATTAAAAAATTCTATTAATTATGAAAAATTTAATTAAAACTTTATTTTTCAGCTACAAACACATTTGTATGTGACATAATTACAATTTATATTGCAAAACTGTAATGGCCGCGGTTATTAAGTTGAAATACTATCTGCTACATCAGAAACAGTCACTGCTTTTCCCGCTTTAGTTTATTTCTTTTTCGTCTGTCATTTTCTAAGGCTTTTTGTGCCTTACAATGCAGTAGTGAAAACTGTTGTTAGGATGACTTTATAAATCTTTATATGGAAAAGCAATAAAATTCGATTTTTTGAACTGGAAGTTTGCGTAAAAAGAGCTTCTATAGTAGTTGTTGAAGACGCTGCAAATGTTTATAGTTATTTTCCATTTTTTTAGTTAACACTATTTTGTGTTTAAAAACCTTTTTCCTTATCGTTCAAAGAAGCTATTTCAGCAGTTTATGAAATGTTCTTTAGAACACACTTTTTAAAGACATCTGTACGTGTACCACATCTTCAGAATTTTCTCCAGGCACATGTCATATGCACGTATTTTATCAGAAGTTTATCATGCATCTACTGTTTTCTGTGCACATATAATATTTTTAAGTTTCATATAAATTTAGATTTTGTACAGTGAAATAAAAAGAACATAGAACATGGAAGAACATAGAATTCTATGCTAGTCAGTTTTTGAAAATAAAAAGCACTTTAATATTTATTGACTTTTGCACACATATTTAATAAAAACAAATTATCATACTTTTATTAATATTTTCATAAATAAAAATAAATTTCAATTAATAGCATGCGCTAAAAAATAGTTTTTGCATTATATTACTGTCTATTTTTTTTTTTTAATTACGCTAAAGCAATTCTACAAAAACCATTTATTTCGCTTTCGATTATTTTTTACCATTTAATACATACATAAAAAAAAATAATCTGTAGAAAATAAAATGTAGATTTCTTAATATTTATTTAACATAATAAATGAAAATATAAACTTTAATACAATTATTTGATAAAAAGAATTTATCGCATTTTTAATTCTTTTAATTATTTAATTATTTTATTCTTTTAAGATTATTTCATTATTCAAAGATTAATGCTAATTCTTTTAATGGGATTTGGTATCTTTTGGACAGTTTTTATTAAAAGTTTTTTTAAGTCATTTATTAAATTATTTGCTGCATATCACAGAATAATATTATTACGTACAACTATTTAAAAAAAAATTACTAGATTATAAAAACTTTTAGTGAAATTGAATGGATAATGCGATTTAAAAATGCTTTTCAAGCCAAACAATCATCAAGAATCGTTTAAAAATTCTTATATCATTTGTACTTAAAAACTTTACACGTTAAATATTAGATAAAAAAGCTTTGCTTATTGTTATTTTATTTAACAGTTTTGTATGATTTTATTTTCCCGATATTTAAAAATACCAAATGGTTTACTTTGAACACTAAGTTTTTTTTCTTTGAACACTAAGTATTAAAAATTAAAACTAACCGTAAAATGATGAAAATTGTATAGATAATAGGGGATTTATTTGTTTTTATAGCTATTAAATTATAAAAGGTAAAAAAATATATTTTTTAATTATCTGAATGAATCCAGGTCTGAATGTTATTTTAAACTATTTCCGGTGACAGAACAAAAAATAGGAAAATTATATTGAACTACACTTCGTAAAAAACACTTTATTATATGTCTTTTAAAAAATTAAACAAATCTAAAAATTTTACAACTAATTACATAATGTATATCAAAATTGTATGGCTGAATTGTATGGCAAAATTGTATGTATACGTAGTCTGTTTTTTACTAACAATTCAGTCATTTAGAAAAATATAAAAACTGTTATGGTATTTAAATGAAAAGGTTTACATGTTAATAAACAAAAAAGAACTTTGCTTCTTTTCATATTTCCGTTTATAAGAATAGCAAATCGTTTGCTTTGAATGTTGCAAGAATTTAAAATAACAAAAACGAAAAATAAAGTATCGAAATCTGCATGGGTAAAAGAGCTGTAATTTTTTTCAAATTTTGAAATAGTAAAAAAAGTATATAAAATTTATGCCATTTTAATTTAAAAGCTTTGCATGTTAAATATTAGATAAAAAAAATAATAAAATTATTGAATGTCTGAATTAATATCTGATACTGTCTGACAATTTTTTTAACAAATCCTTTAAATATTTAATTTGTCATTCTACGAGAATTCTCTATTACACTTAACACAGTTTTAAAAAATACATGGAGTACTCGTTTATTGTGATTAAGAGTTATTTTCTATTGAAATGCAACATTTTAATGGGATTTGGTATCCTTTGGACAGTTTTTATTAAAAGTCATTTATTAAATTATTTACTTCATATCATGGAATAATATTACTACGTACAAGGATTTAAAAAAAATTACTAGATTATGAAAATTTTTAGTGAAACTTTATGGATAATGCGATTTAAAAATACTTTTACAGCCACACAGTCATCAAGAAACGTTTGAAAACTCATATCATTTATACTTAAAAACTTTACATGTTAAATATTAAATAAAAAAGCTTTACTTTTTCTAATTTTATTTAACAGGTTTAGTATGATAATATTATTTTCCCGATATATAAAAATACCAAATGGTTTACTTTGAACATTTTGAACACTAATTTTTTTTGTCATTGAACACTAAGTTTTAAAAATTTAACCTAACTGTGAAATGATGGAAATTGTATAGATAATAGAGGTTTTAAATGTTTTTACAACTATTAAATTGTAAAAAAGTGAAAAGGTTATATTTTTTAATTATCTGAATGAATGCTAGTGTAAGTTTTATTTAAAACTATTTCCGGTTACATGACAAAAACATTGGAAAATTATATTGAACTACGATTTATAATAAACACTTAATTATATGTCTTTTAAAAAATTAAACCAATCTAAAAATTCTGCAACTAATAACATAAAGTATATCAAAATTGTATAGCTGATGCAGAATTATACTGTTTTTTACTAACAATTCAATCATTTAGAAAAATATAAAAACCGTTATAGCATTTAAGTGCATAAGGTTTACATGTTAAATAATAAAAAAAGAACTTTGCTTCTTTTCATATTTTCGTTTATAAGAAGAGCAAATCGTTTGCTTTGAATGTTGCAAGAATTTTAAATAACAAAATAAAAATCAAGTATCGAAATCTGCATGGGTAAAAGATCTGAAAATTTTTTTCAGCTTTTGCAATTGTATAAAAAAGTACATAAAATTTACGTCATTTAATTTAAAAGTTTTGCAAGTTAAATATTAGATAAAAAAATAATAAAATTATTGAATGTCTGAATTAATACTTGGCGCTGTCTAACGAAAATAAGAAACTTTTAATTTTTTTAACATATCCTTAAAATATTTAATTTTCATTCTACGAGAATACTCTATTATATTCAAAATCATAAAGCATAGTTTAAAAAAATACATGGATTATTCGTTTATTGTGATTAATAAGAGTTATTTTCTTTTGAAATGCAACCTTTTAATGGGATTTGGTATCCTTTGGACAGTTTTTATTAAAAGTTTTTTTATTAAGTCATTTATTAAATTATTTATTGCATATCATAGAATAATAATATTACAAGGATTTTTAAAAAATTACTAGATTATGAAATCTTTTAGTGAATTTGTATGGATAATGCAGTTAAAAAATGCTTTTACAGCTAAACAGTCATCAAGAAACGTTTAAAAACTCTTATATCATTTATACTTAAAAGATTTACACGTTAAATATTAGATAAAAAAAAGCTTTGCTTTTTGTAATTTTATTTAGCAGGTTTAGTATGATAATATCATTTTCTTGGTATTTAAAAATACCAAATGGTTTACTTTGAACACTTTGAATACTAAGTTTTTTTTCTTTGAGCACTAAGTTTTAAAAATTAAACCTAACTCTAAAATGATGATAATATATATGAATTGTATAGATAATAGAAGTTTTAAATGTTTTTACAGCTATTAAATTGTGAAAAAGTGAAAAAATTGTATTTTTTTTAATTATTATTTGAATGAATGCTAGTCTAAATTTTATTTTAAACTATTTCCGGTTACATGACAAAAAAATTGAAAAATTATACTGAACTACATTTTATAAAAAAACACTTTATTATGTGTCTCTTAAAAAATTAAATTACAATTAATAACATAATGTATATCAAAATTGTATTTCTGATGCAGACTGAG
Organism: Pardosa pseudoannulata; assembly: GCA_032207245.1. NCBI lineage: Eukaryota > Metazoa > Arthropoda > Arachnida > Araneae > Lycosidae > Pardosa > Pardosa pseudoannulata. The sequence goes on from CM063509.1 coordinate 99,536,445, forward strand.
ACTGTTTTTTACAAACAATTCAATCACTTAAAAGAATATAAAAACTGTTATGACATTTAAATGCAAAAGGTTTACATGTTAATAAATAAAAAAGAACTTTGCTTCTTTTCATATTTCCGTTTATAAGAGCAAATCGTTTGCTTTGAATGTTGCAAGAATTTAAAATAACAAAACTAAAAATAAAGTATCGACATCTACATGGGTAAAAGAGCTGTAAATTTTTTCAAATGATGAAATTGTAAAAAAAAAGTACATAAAATTTGTGTCATTTTAATTTAAAAGCTTTGCAAGTTAAATATTAGGTAAAAAAAATAATAAAATTATTGAATGTCTGAATTAATACTTGGCGCTGTCTAACTAAAATAAAAAACTTTTTTTTAAGAAATTCTTTAAACATTTTATTTGTCATTCTACGAGAATTCTCTATTACACTTAACACAGTTTTAAAAAATACATGAAGAGTACTCGATTATTGTCATTAATAAGAGTTATTTTCTTTTGAAATGCAACCTTTTAATGGGATTTGGTATCCTTTGGACAGTTTTTATTAAAAGTTTTTTATTAAATCATTTATTAAATTATTTATTGCATATCATAGAATAATATTACCACGTAGAAGGATTTAAAAAAAAATTACTAGATTATAAAAACTTTTAGTGAAATTGAATGGATAATGCGATTTAAAAATGCTTTTCAAGCCAAACAATCATCAAGAATCGTTTAAAAATTCTTATATCATTTGTACTTAAAAACTTTACACGTTAAATATTAGATAAAAAAGCTTTGCTTATTGTTATTTTATTTAATAGGTTTTGTATGATATTAATTTCCCGATATTTAAAAATACCAAATGGTTTACTTTGAACACTTTGATCACTAAGTTTTTTTTTTCTTTGAACACTGTTTTAAAAATTCAACCTAACTCTAAAATGATGAAAATTGAATATATAATAGGGGTTTTAAATGTTTTTACAGCTATTAAATTGTAAAAAAGTGAAAAGGTTATATTTTTTTACTTATCTGAATAAATGCTAGTGTAAATTTTATTTTAAACTATTTCAGGCTACATGACAAAAAAATTGGAAAATTATATTGAACTATGCTTAAAAAAAAACACTTTATTTAATGTCTTTTAAAAAATTAAACCAATCTAAAAATTCTACAACTAATAACATAATGTATATCAAAATTGCATGGCTGATGCAGACTGAGACTGTTTTTTACTAACAATTCAATCGTTTAGAAAAATATAAAAACTATTATGGCATTTAAATGCAAAAGTTTTACATGTTAATAAATAAAAAAGAACTTTGCTTCTTTTCATACCTCTATTTATAAGAAGAGCAAATCGTTTGCTTTGAATGTTGCAAGAATTTAAAATAACAAAACTGAAAATAAAGTATTGAAATCTGCATGGGTTAAAGAGCTATAAATGTTTTCAAATTTTGAAATAGTAAAAAAATGTACATAAAATTTATGCCATTTTAATTTAAAATCTTTGCAAGTTAAATATTAAATAAAAAAATAATAAAATTATTGAATGCCTGAATTAATACCTGTCACTGCTTAACGAAAATATTTTTTTTTACAAATCCTTTAAATATTTAATTTGTTATTCTACGAGAATTCTCTATTATACTCAACATCATAAAGAATAGTTTAAAAAAAATAAAGGGTACTCGATTATTGTGATTAACAAGAGTTACTTTCTTTTGAAATGCAACCTTTTAATGGGATTTGGTATCATTTGGACAGTTTTTATTAAAAGTTTTTTATTAAGTCATTTATTAAATTATTTACTGCATATCATGGAATAATGTTATTACGTACAAGGATTTAAAAAACATCACTAGATTATGAAAGATTTAAAAAATATTTCTTCTCACTTACTATTTATTAATTTTTTACTCTTTTTTGTTACATTCAAGACACTATTCAAAATTCCTTTTAGAAATTGAACTTTGAATTAGAAGACTGGTTGTTGATAAAAAAATAACAATTTGTATTCAAATATTGACCACAAAACATAAATTCCTTCATATTTTAATTTTAAAAAATCTATCCAATTTATGGTAAGACCCATTTTTATTTCACTCAAATACACTTTTTTTAAATATAATTAAAAATTCAAGGCATTTTATTTATATTTCATTTCATTTTAACGTTTTAAATGCAGTGATTGGAGTTTAGAATCACGTTGAATTCATATAGAAAGATAAGTCAAAGTTTTCATAGCTCCGTCGAAATTATCTTTAAATTTTTCCCAATTTTTTACCACATTATTTAATGGGATTAAAGGAATAAAACTATCATTTCCACTACACCCTGGACTACTACCTTTGTTGTTAATACCGATGATAAAATTTTCATTGCAACAAAATGTAATTGATGATTAAATTTAAAATTATCACATATATACTTAATTTATTATTTAAGGACAAATATAAAAGAAAATTATTTACATAATATCTAAGTACAGAGATAAAATGCAAGCAAATAATGCAGATGATATTTAAATTGTTTAAAATAAGAAATGATTAAATTAGATGATTAAAGGAAAAACGTCATAATGCTAGAAAAAAATGTTATTTTTACCTCTTTATTATGTGATAAATTGATAAATTTAATCGTCTGCTCTTAACCGGGGAAAATAGGGCTTGAAAAAAATGTCATTAAATTCTCGAAAAGTGGGGAAGAGTTGGATTCCGAACATTTTAATTTTTGCCTTGATTTGAAGCATATTTATACCAATTTATTTTCGAATCGCATCGATAAATTAGGAGAGCATAAACAAAGAAGTAAGTAACTAAGATAATTTTTGAAATTTGTAAATCAGAAGCTAATTTTTGTATGTTATAAAGAAAATAATCATATTTTATATTCCGTGAACCTTAAATATATTGATCCGAGAATATAACTTATTAAGAATCCAATATGGATGACTCTATCCATTCCAGGTTCAATAGCTTCATTAATTCGAGGACAGACGGACAGATAACTTACTTTATTATATAGAGGATATATACAGTGGACTTAGCTTAAGGTGATCGCGGTTAATGTTATCAATCGCTTACTGTTATCGAAATCACTTGGTCCCGATTTTCTCTATTCATTTGTATGTTAAAATTATCACTTTTGTGATCGTTACATCGTTTAATGGGATCAGTTTTTGAACCTCATTTGAACTGGCAAAGGAATATTCACAATGTATTCAGAAGGAACCCATTCTTTTCTTTCCCTTCGCTGTTGTTTGAATTTCCGAGGATTCTCTTCTTCATCCTAGGGAAATGGTGAATGAACAAAAGAGTGCAGTATTACACGTTTCTGGAATTTTTCAGAAATACGCACACCCTGCTGATGATCAATGGTTGTCAGATAAGCAGAAAGCAACACATTATTATCGGAACTGAGAAGAAGCGTATTTACATTTTATGCCTTGCTCGCTTACATGCAGCTTGTCCATATGTAATCTAGAAAGCGAAATGATTGAACATTAAAACAAAAGATCGAAATTTTATATCTTTATGACAGGTTGATTATGATTACGAAAAATTTATCAATGAGCTTCTTAGAAAAATTGTAAAAGTCAACAATTGATTAATTTTTTAATTATGTATACAATTCTTTAGTTTTAAAGGATAATATACTGTACATAAATATAAAGAGTGTGTTTTCATTTTGTTTTGAAATTTAGTAGGTGCGTATTAAAGGGGGAGGGGTAAATTTATCTAATTTTGCATAACGTTTATTGTTATCAATTGGTTATTGTTATCAAAATAATGGTGTCCCAAACTGATTACATTAAGCGGAGTCCACTGTATTTAGTTGAACCGGAACGAAAAAAATTACGGTTAGAAAATTTCCTTAAAAATGGTTGAAATTGTTGAAATTTTGTATTTAGGATTACTATAACATCTAGTTGTCCAGCTCTCTTTTTGATTGCAATTTTCATTTTATACAACAACAAAATTTTAATACAACGTGTATATAAGCTGTGGGTGTTTTGTCGTGACTCCTGAGTTTCATCTCAGAGAATTTCTCCCTTCTTGGCAACCGGCATTTCTCATTTATTGTCGTCTGCGAACCCGTTGCCATGGTTGAACTTGAAGGGAAAAAAACCAGTGTTCATGTAAACTTCAAAAGATTATGTAGAGTGTGCATGGCGTCTTCAAAATAAATGTTCTCTGGTGGAATTAATTTTTTTGTGTTGATCATTTCATACAGTCCACTGAGTTACGGCGCTCCAGTGGGTCGCGATTTAAATAACTTACCAGCAAAAGGTCGAAATCTTGTATTGCAGGCTATGAAAACATCTATTTAAGCTCCTCCTTTTTTATGAGCTCTGTTTATAAAATTTCTATAACGAAAATTTTGATGCAACGTATATTAACGTTGTGATGCTTAACAAAAAATCAGTTGGTCCCAGAAGATCGAAATCTTGTATTTAAGGTTTAAAAAACATTTATTTAAATACTAGCATATAGACCGTCATATCACGGAATAAGTAAAATTTGTAATTTTCCAGAAGAACCCTATGAGGCAGGTAAATTTTTTTTTCCGGCTGAGAATTACCTTTCAACAAAAATAATCGATTAAAATTATCACGTATGTACTTAATCTATTATTTAAGTCAAATAAAAAAGAAAATTATTTATGTAATACCTAAGTTTAGTAATAAAACGTATGAAAATAATGCAGAAAATATTTAAATAATTTAAAATAAGAAATGATTAAATGAGATGGTTAAAGGAATAAAGTTATAAAGCTAGAAAAAAATTGTTATTTTTACCTATTTCTTATGTGATACATTGATAAATTTAATCGCTTGCTCTTAAAATGGGTCTTGATATAATGGCATTAAACACTCGAAAAGGGGACCGGATGGATTTTGAACGTTTTAAAGATGACATTATTTTTCGCTGTGATACGAAGCTTATTCATACCAATTTAAATCAGAATCAGATCTATAGTTTAGAAAAAGATAAACTTTACTCGCTTTGAATTTTGCAAACCCTAACTC
>CM063509.1:99546464-99596464 GCA_032207245.1 Pardosa pseudoannulata
AAGTGGCGAAAAAATTTCCGAGGAACTTCTTTTTTTTTTCATCTCTTCTCCCCGCCGATAGCATCGGACGTAATGATGATACATCCGCGGTGTTCGGAAATCCAAGATTTTGGAATTTCTTAAAAAAAAAAAAAATATCGTAACGGTGACCGTGTGATGGTAATTTGTCTCCTTTTTTTCTTTTTCGTTCGCGTTGGTTATTCCGGTTTGTCAGATTCATTACTTGTTTTAAAGTTGAAAAACGAGTAAAGGGACAAACACGTATTTTAAACAGAAGGAATTCTAATTTTGTTCAAAAAGAATTTCGTAAGACAGATTTTATTTTCGATATTTGCTTCAGATCATTATATATATATATATACAGTCCAATCATAATAATGTGACCATCTGTAATATCCAGAATAACCCCCTTTTGCATAATGCACCTCTGTTCGACGTGCAGGAAGAGAATCAGTTAATATCCTGAATATGTTCACTGGAATGTTGAGTTATGTCGACTAAAGTACTGTGGCCAAGTACGCTATTTTAGGTGGGTGAGGATTCATGGTGCAAACCACCAGATCGAGGTAGTCTCTTACTTTCTCGATCGGGTTGGCATCCGAGAAATTTACCAGTCAATGGAGTAGGCTAAACTCACCCTGGTGCTCTTTGAATCACGCAACTAGCTTTATGACAAGTCGTATTGTCCTGCTAGTATATTCCATCATCCTGATGAAAAACATTTCGCATGTAGGGGTGAACATGATGCGCAGTAATAGATGCATAATTATATTGATTCACCGTGCATTGCACAATGGTGAGTGAACCCAGAGAATACCATGAAAACATTTGCCAGACCATATTGCTCCGTTCTCTAGATTGGAATCTTCTGGCAATTGTTTTAAGGTGTTTGCTTTCAGACATTTAACGTTATATGCGCCAGTGTGCATCTGTCCGATGAAGCATAAAACGTGATTTATTGGAAAAAACCGCCTCTTTCCACTCAGTGGAAATCCAGTTGCAGTACTGGCTTGCATATTCCAGCCTTCGTCGCCGATGCACAGCAGTCAGTATACGTGCATTAACCAGGCATTTGCTGTGGAGGTCCATAAGCAGTAACATTCGCAAAACCATTCTTGTTGAGACACAGTTGGGTGTCCCTTGTTTCATCTGTGTGGTCAGTAGCTCAACGTTTCCACGTCTACTCAAACGAAAGCATCTCCTCAGCCGTTGTTCACCTCTGCCATCTATAGCCCTTAGAGAACCATATTTGCCATGTCACTGATTTTGAATTGTGTCATTTTGCCATTCACGGTATACTTTTACCACGGTGAACCACAAACAGTTTACAAAATTAGCCGTTTGAGAAATTCTTCCACCCTTGGCCTGAAATCAAGTGATCGTACCCTTTTGGACGTCCGAGAAATCGCTCTGCTTCTGCATGAATGCAAGAATTGTAATGTTTTCAGAATGCCTACAATGCCCTTTATATATTCACCAAATTTACCGATTACACGTGCTTTCTACCACTGGTTACTTAACATTGACGTGAAAAGAATATGGTGGTAGCATTAATATGATTGGATATATATATATATATATATATATATATATATATATATAATATATATATTAAATATATATATATATATATATATATATTTTTATATACATTATATATATACATATACAAGATATATATACATATATATATATATATATATATAATATATATATATATATATATTATAAATATATATATATACATATATATTATATATATACATATATATATATATATATATATATATATATATTATATATATATATATATATATATATATATATATATATATATATATATATATACAGAGAGAGAGAGAGAGAGAGGAGAGAAGGGGCGAAAAGGGGAGAGAGAAAACAAAAGAGAGATAGATACATTTACGCTGGAAGTTTTCCTTCAAAAAATCAGGGTATCTCAAATTTTATACACGATATCTTCAAATGAAATTTGGTTCTTTCGGATTTCAAGGAGAATAGAAAACGTTTCGAGCTCTCCAAAATTCGTCCTACCCGTACAAAATCCTCGAGTTCACTGACAAAATGAAAACAATATTTTTTACATTTCATGATCCAACCACTTATCTTATTTTATGTAGAATAATCATGGCTTTCGGTGTAGTTGGTAATATATGTTTGTTCTTCGACATTTTCTTCTCTTTCTTCATCAGACAAATCAATATATCTGTTTTTTCGTTCAAGAATAACTTTTGTGACGGTCAATAATTCCTTGAATCACTTACATATGTAAAAAACAAAAGAGGGGAAGAGCACAGAAACCTATGCTAGTAGGCTTTTCTATACTCTGTGTTTTCAATTCGAACAATTTGAATGTGTGATTCTAACAAAAATTAGTGAGTTCTAAGGTAAAAAATAGTCATACTTTTCGAATATGATACTTGTCCGGAATTCGAATTAAACAGTCTAAACTATTAGTCGAATAAATAACGCAATTTTATTTTACATTGTATAATGCACTCACAATTCGAATTAAGACAGTTCGAGGTATCTAAAATTTCTAATTAGCGAAGCTTGAATTGGCTAAGTTTGACCGTGTGTATGTATCGTGGGTTTGATCTAAATTTTTTAAGCACATTTTGCTGTTTGAGAAAAAAATGAACATGTTTAATGCTTTCTTCGAAAGAAAATTAAAAACAGTTTTACACAACAAAATTTTAAACATTAAATAACTCAATTTGTATTAGGCAAAATATACAGCCGTTATTCAATTTTTCGGCCATTTTCAATTATTTATCAGCATTTTAGCTAGTATTATTCGAATATCTACAGTATTCGTCCTTGTAAGACATTGACATCCGGCACTATAGTTGCATACAATCGGTTCTTACCGAAACATAAATACCCCCCAAAAAGTCAGTCAAGAGAAGAAATTTCAGTGAAATTTTGAAGACACTGCATCGACCTCACACGAATAGTTCAACGGTCAGGAAATGTTTTGCTCATTTGAGTTCGAATTATGAAACCATAATGTGTTGGAATGTTGTTTTGTTAACATCGAGTATAATGAAGCTCAAATTGGGACAAAATAAAACTCTAGTCAAGAGATGCAATGTTGGTGAGTTTTTGGTTGACATTGCATCGACGATCGACTCAACGTTCAGAAAATAGTCTGTTCAGCTCGGCTCGAATTATGAAACCACAGTGTGGTGGAACACTGTTTTGTCAACATCGAGTATAGTAACGTATAAATTGAGGTAAAGTATAACACTCTAATTACGAGATGCAATGTCGGTTAATTTTGGCAAACATTGCATCAACGATCGACTCGATGTTGAAGAAATTTTCTATTCAGCTCCATTCGAACTATGAAACCACAGTGATGTGGAACAATGTTTCGTCAACCTCGATGATAATGACTTTCAAATCGAGGTAAGGTAGCCTGTCTAGCACTATAGCCTGCCCTGATGTATAACACGCCTCTGTCTTTATAGAGTAATGGTTCGAAAATTTCATTTGCATCCAATGAACTCTAAACATTCACTTTTAGGCTGAGTGTTTTTCTCTTAATGCAGGAAGTGATTCAGTTTGCCAAATTTAATTGCTCTGACAGTTAACATAACTAAGTATCACGGACAATTACTCCATCGGGAAAGATTATGTTTTCTATATAAGAGGATCATATTCGTGTTTAAAATTATGCTGTAAAAACTGTATTAAATTGTTTTAAATTATTTTAAATGCTTTAACTATTTTAAATTGTTTCAAATGGAGATTCTGTGGATTCGAACTCTTCCCCCGAAATATTCCGCCTTTTCATTTTCTGTAAACAAAACCAAAGGAGCAATATGATATTTAGTACTTTTTTTTTGGTTTCATTGTAAATAGTATTTTGTAAACTTTCATTTTAGATAAGTTAAGGATTTTCGGACTTTGTCAGCCGTTTGTCAGTTTGTTTGTCAGTGTTTTTCCTGTGATGAACATTTATCTACCATCTGCTTTGACGTCGTCTACGAATAAAACCAAGGAAGTAATGTGACATTTAGTACGTTTTTCTTTAGTTTCATTGTAAATATTATTTCGTAAACTTTAATTTTAGGTAAGTTAAGGGTTTTCGGACTTTGTCAGTCGTTTGTCAATTCGTTTGAGAGTGTTTTTCTGTGATAAACATTTTTCTCCCATCTGCTTTGACGTTGGTTACCATAAACCTTACGTTCACTCATAGGTGGTAGTGGATAATGGTTTTGTTTGGTTTGGAGCAATACGGTCTACTTTTGCAACACGAGGTCTAATGAGACCGGGACCTACGGTTTAAAGCCTATTCCGAACGGCTACGAACATCCATGCTACAGTGGGATTCGAATGGATAATGGAGTTATCAAGTAAAATTAATATTGTTACGAATCCAGTATACATGCCTATTTTAGCTTGCAGAAGAGGATTTTAACAAATATATTTTTGACGCCAAATTTGGCTACTTAGAAACATTTTTGGAGACACATTTTGTAACTTGTCAACCATTTTAGCAAAATATTTGGCAAGACCAGATAAATTTTGAACCTCCAAATTTCAGAAATTTCTTGTAATGCCTGTTTGCCAACAAATACGGCTCAGTTAATCTTCTCTTAGCACCCTGTTAGTAGATTGCAGAGTCAAAGGACGTGTTGCTTTGTCTCCTGGAGTTATAGTGAATTAGCATTTGCTGTGTATTAGTTTTTTATGTGCACTGTGCATTAAACTATTCCAATATACATTATCTATTTTGAATTTGATTGTTGTAGATTTTTCACGTTGGCGGAAGTTTAGGAGTTGTTAAATTTCAACTAGTTCCTTGTGTTCTCATATTTAAAATCCATTCAATCCCTGAGTTCAAGACAATATTTCGTAAGAATACATCTATTATATTCTATTTGAAAAATTTACATCATTTTTAATACTGATTCAACCTTTTTTTAGGTTATGTTAGACAACTGTTTTCAGTAAATCAAGTTTCATAGTAAAGAACGTTAACTGTATAGTTAATTTAACGAAGTTTTATTTTCAAACTGTATATTATATATTGTTCATATAAACGATAAGTTTTTAAGGGAATACAGCGAAAATACACGAGTTTTACAAATAGTCATAAATTACAAACATTTCGTTTTTAAAAGCAACTTTGAAATTGTTGTTAATAACACTTTTATTATATGTTGTGATAGCAAGTACGTGCTTCATAAAATGATGAATATTATGAAAAGCTTTTTGCTTTTTTAGTTGTAATTAAATATAACGTAAAGAAAGAAACATTTTTTTTATTCAGTGCAATATCTTTCAATCGAAAGCCCACTATCGACCTTTTAAAGGTATAATTTCTTGATTGATTTTTGAATCTCCTCACTGAACACACCGCTAATTAATTTTATTCTCGGGTTCTAATTATGTTGCCACAATATCTCAGAGTATAGAAGAGCGAGGCATGCAATTTCGTCTACAACACAGGGATATAATTATTAATCGGGGCATAATTATTCCCCCGGTTTCGGTTGCGAGAGCGATAGTGTAACCGGAGTTCCTCGTCAGGGAAAATATCCCTGGATACTTGGACTCTACCAATGCCGTAACTAGTTTATTGGCATTTTGGGAAAGTACCGGATGTGTTATTAGGTGTGACGTATTGATTTTTTGATTGCACTCGTAGGGGAGAGCTGTCACACACGTGACATCCATGGCAATTCTTTTCATTAGTCCGGTGTATCTGTTGACTTTATAGGTTCTCACTTCCAGTAGAGAGATGGGAGGACATTTCCTGGATATTGATCAGTATAATTTCGTGTATTTTTTCAAAATAAATTCTTCTTGATTAGATTTATTAAGTTATATTTATTAAGAGGGCATAGTACCTTTCGAGGTGAAAAATATTATTCTTTTTTTATTTAAAAAAACAAAAAAGTTCTCTATTTAAAATAAAATTTTTTCTACATCATAAATAAGAATCGAACTTTATATGTAGAATTTAATTTTGCTATACAAAACTATATTTACTCAAGAAAAATCTTCACATATAAACGCTAATTTTTTTTATTTTAAATGCATTTTGTATTTTTAAAATCTCTGCATTTCTTAATTGTTTATGTTTGGTTTGGTTTTGGAGCGCTACCGTCTACTTTTTGCTACAGGAGGGATAATGAGACAGAGGCCTACTCCTTAAAGCCGACTCCTAACGGCTATGAATATTCATGCCACAGTGAGATTCGAACCCACGAACTCCGGTTCCAAAGGCCAGCACCCTAACCACTCGGCCATCGTTCGTTTGTTTAATTGCTTAAAATATACTTTACTGAAATGTTCGGTTTAGATTCTGTAAAAGTATAATACGGTCTTTAAACTTAATACCAAAGCTTTTAATAAAACTATTAAACGCTTGCCTGATTATCCCGAGTTATATCGGGTTCATATGTATTGCAGTTAATTATTATCCCGAGATATCTCTGGCGAATCAGAATTTGTCTGTACGATTTGTTTTATCACTGTTTTACTTGGGATGGAGGAAATTGAAGGAAGTATTTAGCTTTGATAGGTAGTTTGCCAAGTTTTGTTGGTTTCGCTATCCTTTTGTCGGAACTGGTCACGTGTTTTCCAGTGATTAGAAAACTAATTTCAGAACATCATCGTGACAAGTTTTCTGTCATATATGGAAGACCCAGCGTTAGTCCTTTACTACTCAGGTTAACTTCAATGTATTTTCCAGACGTTATTCCTGCTGCTGAAAAAAATCAAATGAGACAATGTAGTCTATGCTCCCGTAAAACAGATTTCAGAGTCAAGTCAGTAAGAAAAGAGACCAGGTACTATTGCACAGAATGTCAGGCATCACTTTATGTTGTCCCTTGCTTCAAAAACTATCATACACAGGCAAATATTTAACTTTTGTCCATTTGACCGATATAACTCATGATAGGAAACTACTATTAAAACTAAATGATTTTACAACTCTAAAAATTAAAAATTCAATGGAACTGATATGATATCTAAGCTCTTCCTGTCGACATGTTTTTTTTTTTCGATTTTGGGAAAAAAAAGCCCACTTTTGAAAGTCGCCAAACAAAAATGGCGGCAGAAAATGACGCTTTCTGAAAGATCACCAAGAAAAAAACAGGGACGCCACCACATGGCTTTTAAGAAACCATGTATAAAAATGGCAGTAGAAATGGCAATTTCTGAGAGATTAAAATATAATTTTTTTTTTATTTTTGAGGGGGTAAAACCCCCTTTAACCCCCCCCCCATATTGTTAGAAAAAAATGAAAAACATACACACATTTTGAGAAAATTTGAAAAATAGAAATTATGAAACATTGAAAAATTATTTTTAAAAAATGTAAAAAAATTTTAATTTTGAGGGGGGGACCCCCTATAATGTTATAACAATTATCAAAAAACATACACACATTTTGAAACACACAAGAAATTATGGAACATTTGAAAATTATGAAACAATTCCCTCCTTTCTAACCCATAATGCACAAAATACCTAAAAAGGTCTAAAAAAATGGTACAACCTGACCACGTGCTCACTCCAACCAGACCAGCACTTACTGTAACGCGAAAGAACTCTCTAGAGGACAAATAATTTCAAAAAGACGCCAGTTGGTCACGCGCCATTTTAAAAAACATTAAATAATAGAAATTAATTGAAAGAAAATAAGAGAAAAAATTAAAAGAAATGAATTAATTCGCGTTATTGACTAGCACGTGCATTAACGCGAAAGAACTCTTTAGAGGAGAAATTATTCCAAAAAGGCGCCAATTGGTCACGTGTACTAATGGGCTTAAAGAAGGAACCAAGCTGCCACTACAAAGGTCCAATTTCAGGGAAATAAAAGATAAACAGTCATCGTCCGGCAAAACACCCGAAAAAGTCGCCAAATTTGGCGACAAAAGCCGGAGCTTAGATATCGAATCTATACCAATTTCGAATCTCTATCAACCTAAAACCTAGATATTTTGTTTTGTTTATTATCCTTGTATTTAATAATAAAATAAAAAATGTGATGATTTTTTGCAATTTTTTTTCAAAAAACTTTGTGAGGGAAGCGGTTAAAACGTTAAGTGTATTTTACTGAAAACTGTGTTTTTTAATTAAAAAAAAAACTATTCCACATATTCATTTCAAATTTTCACAGTAAATACAGGGTTAGCAAGAATTAAGTTGTTCTCTTCTGAGGACTCTAGAATAAATTCTATTGATCCAAATGAGGTACAATTGGAACTACAAATAATTCAAATAATGCTCAGAACTATTATTACATAAAAAATTTACTACAAAAATCTACCTACAGGTGGCGCTGTTTCGCATATAAGTACAATGAATATAAATATAAATGCTAAATAATATTGAAAAGTAGCATTTAGGGTGCTCAATATGTAGCTCTTCATGTTCAGTAATATTTTGCAATCGTAGAACCATAATTTCTATCTGTCTGCCGGAATTTCAAGAGGCTCTAAATGCGGTCCTTCATATCTGGCAAATTTGACGGTAGATATTGTCCAGGGCCGTAACTAGAGCGTGGCAAAGTTGGCATTTGCCACGGACGCATCAGTCATAGGGCGCGTAACCGTGAGGAAAATGAGGTCCGAAATAAGACGATTCGCCCCAGTTGAAATTTTTTGTATTATAGAATCAGATTTTATTTTTAAAATCCAATGTGTTTAAAAATTACTGTTTTATGAATTTTCTTATTTTTTTTAAATGTTCCTAGAGACTAAACTTGTTATAGATTCTTACAAAATGTTTACCGAACACTCTTAATATGCCGTTATATAAATCAGAGTATACATTTTGAATTTTGAAATTATCAAAGTCATAAAAACTGAATTTAAATTTGTATTATCATCAATAGTTTTTTATGAAAATTCAACGTACAAGTTAAAAAATATTCCCCTCAAATGAACTATTCAGTTTATCAGCAAAATAATATCCCTAGAGTGTTCGAATATATTTTTAAGTATTAATAAAATAAATATAGAAGAAAAAAAATTAAAAATTAATATGCTAGGAACATTTTAAGAATTCTAAATATATGATATAAAAAATAATATAGATAAAACACTTATACATTTTCCCACTATATTGGGTGGTAGAGGCACAGGCCAGTTTTTTGAAATGGGCGAAGGACCTAGTTACGGTTCTGATCTTGTCCATCAGAAAACCCCACAATCAAAAGTTGCAAGGGGTAATATCAGGTGAACGATAATCTTGCGTACGGCACGTGTACACATTGGACCTCTTTATACCCGCTTCATATGAAGAAACTCTTTTAGAACTGCAACTGAGTTCTATTGGTTGTTGTGAAACAGCTTTACCAGTAGAGCTTTTTCTTGCAACAGAAGCCATGATGTACAAACAAGAAACTAATGATCGACTTAATGAAACTAAATAAGTACCATATGTTTTACAGCACCACTTATTCGCGAACTTCTGTATTAAAAATTTTTATGTGAGAAATATGAAGCACCTCATTTGAATTAGTTTCTTTCCATTTAGCCATTATATAGAGTTTCCTTTACTTTGTCAATAAAAATTGGCAAACATTAAGTGCAATAAAAGAAAAACTGGTCAAAACTAGCTTCGTTAGGGTCAAAATGGATATTTAAATTTTCAGAAATAAAGTTCAACACATAAAATGTTCAAAATACAGTCAAAATAAAAATTTTCAATGAAATTTAAGCACTGAAACTTATACTGATCACAGCATTTCCTTTTATTTTGTACGACGAAATAAAAAGTGCACGTTTTACGCTCATAAATACCGTATATATCGACTATTTTATGACTGAAAAATGAACAAGATAAAAAAAAAGATGATCTCAGGCGATTTACGACAAACAATTCTTCCCATTTATTTCTTCACATTCGGAACCGGGTCTTTCTTTTTAAACTTTTTTTTCTTTCCTAATTAAAAAGGTTCTTGGTGTCGGGGTGCGGAAGATGCCGCTCTTCGTTGCCATGGGAACCGGATGTTGAGAGATGAGAGAGCGTGGAAAAGTAATGGGAGGAGCAGCCTGATGAATTTTGCCCTATTATTCATAACTGGTTAGCCAGGCAGTCACTCGGGAGTGAGACGGCATAATTGGTATGTCTATGGGGTAAAGGGAATGCTTGACAGATAGTGGGAAAGGGCTCGCTTTTCTCAACTAAATTTAGCGGCAAGGTTCATTTACTAGATGTGCAGATTGTCACGTGGGATGACGTATGTTATTTACGATTTAATTGCGGAATAGGCTCGGTCTCTGAGGCACTATTGCAGGATGAGTTTTTTTTTTTTTTTTTTTTTTTTTTCTTTTTTTTTTTTTTTTTGTTTTTTTTTTTTTTTGAAATTTTTTTTTTTTTTTTTTTTTTTATTTTTTTATTCTTTTTGTTTTTTTTTTTTTTTTTTTGATCATGTTTTGAACATTTATAAGAAATATTTTAATGTGGACATCACATGACCCGTCTGGTCTGCCTATCATATTATATATCTTTTATTATTTAACACGATGCGTTATCTGAATTATATCTTCAATATTCAAAGTAGTTTTCGTTTATTAAAGTATCTTTGTTTTCTGACTGTTGCTAAAGTACTGCCATCTTGTGGAGACTTAATACTCATTACAAAGATATTTTTTCATATACAAATATTTCATTTTAAACGGAATTTGTCCTCGATTAAAATACTTTTTGTATTTCGTACCTGGAAGTTATAGACAGCAAAAATTATGAATAATTCTCTACAAGTAATAGATTTTTTTATTTACTAAAAATGCACTTTTCTTTTACATTTGTCGATATTTTAAGTGTCCTTGTTACCGTTAATAGGGGTTTTATTAAAATTTTCCTTATACAGAATGTATATTGAAATAAGAAGCAGAGATGAACAAAACTTTTACGACTAATAGTCTTTGAGTTATACCCGATAGCTGGCAAAAATGTTATATATATATATATATATATTATTAATTACGTAGAGTGAAGATAGCAACGAAACGGTTCAGAAATAGAATGTTATGATAATCTTAAATACAGGTTTCAACGTTATACGACTAGTCGTTTTTAATTATAAAGAATAGTTCTAATATATTATATTGAAAAATTTTTTATATAGAAAGTTGAATGAAATGAGGATGTCTGAAACATTTTGCCCTATTATTCATAACTGATTAGCCAGGCAGTCACTCGGGAGTGAGACGGCATAATTGGTATGTCTATGGGGTAAAGGGAATGCTTGACAGATAGTGGGAAAGGGCTCGCTTTTCTCAACTAAATTTAGCGGCAAGGTTCATTTACTAGATGTGCAGATTGTCACGTGGGATGATATATGTTATTTACCATTTAATTGCGGTATCTCCGTCACTTTTACATGATGAGTTTCTGAAGACATTTTGGACTTTTCATTGAATATTTATAAAAAATATTTTAATGTGGACATCACATGACCTTCTGGTACGTCTGTCACATTATATATCTTTTATTATTTAACAAGATGCGTCATCTGAATTATCTCTTCAAGATTCAAACTAATTTTCGTTTATTAAGGTATCGTTGTTATATGACTGCAGTTGAAATACTGCCATCTTGTGGACACATGTAGCGTTAATACTCGTTGCAATGACACTCTTTCGTGCACAAATACTGCGTTCTAAATGGAATTTTTCCGATATTAAAATACTTCTTGTATTTCTTACCAGGAAGTAATAGACAGTTAATATTATGACTAATTATCTACAAATAAAATAATTTTTGTTTACTAAAAATGCACCTTTCTTTTACATTTATCGATATTTTAAGTATCCTTGTTACCGTTAATACGGGTTATATTGAATTTTTTCCTTATACAGAATGCATATTGAAATAAGAAGCAGAGGTGGACAAAACTTTTACGACTAATAGTCATTGAGTTATACCCGATAGCTGGCAAAAATGTTATATATAATATATATAAATTATTAATTACGTAGAGTGAAGATACCAACCAAACGGTTCAGAAATAGAATGTTATGATAATCTTAAATGCAGGTTTCAACGTTATACGACTATTCGTTTTTAATTATAAAGAATAGTTCTAATATATTATATAGAAAAAAATTTTTATGTAGAAAGTTGAATCAAATGAGGATGTCTGAAATATTTTGCCCTATTATTCATAACTGGTTAGCCAGGCAGTCACTCGGGAGTGACACGGCATAATTGGTATGTCTATGGGGTAAAGGGAATGTTTGACAGATAGTGGGAAAGGGCTCGCTTTTCTCAACTAAATTTAGCGGCAAGGTTCATTTACTAGATGTGCGGATTGTCACGTGGGATGACGTATGTTATTTACGATTTAATTGCGGAATAGGCTCGGTGTCTCCGTCACTTCTACATGAAGAATTTCTGAAGACGTTTTGGACTTTCCGCTGAACATTTATAAAAATTATTTTAATGTGGACATTACATGACCTTCTGGTACATCTGTCACATTATATATCTTATATTACTTAACAAGATGCGTCATCTGAACTATCCCTTCAAGATTCAAAGTAGTTTTCTTTATTAAGGTATCTTTGTTATTTGGTTGTAGCTAAAGTACTGACATCTTGTGGAGACATGTAGCGTAAATACTCTTTAAAATGACACTTTTTCATATACAAATATGTCGTTCTAAACATACTTTTTCCGTTATTAAAATACTTCTTGTATTCCGTACCCTAAAATTATAGACAGCAAAAATTATGAATAATTCTCTATAAGTAATATATTTTTTGTTTATTAAAAATGCCCTTCTTTTCATTTATATTTATCGATTTTGAGTGCCCTTGTTAGCACTAATAGCCACTTTATTGAACTTTTTCGTTATGCAGAATTCATATTGAAATAAAAAAGGCAGGTGTACAGAATTTTACGGCTACTAGTCATTGAGTGATACGCAGTAGCTGTAAAAGAATGTTATATATAATTTTTTAATTACGTAGAGTGAATAAATCAATCAAAAGGTTCAGAAATCAATCGTTATGATAGTCTTAAATACAAATTTTAACATTATATAACTATTCGTTTTTAATTATACTGAATATTTCTAATATATTATATTACAATTTTTCGTTATTTAGAGTTCAAAGTGCAATCAAATGAGGATGCCTAATAAATTTTGAACTATTTATAACTGGTTAGACAAGCAGAGTGGATCGGATGTGAGAAGGCATAATTGGTATGTCTATGGGGTAAAGGGAATGCTTGACAGATACTGGGAAGGGGCTCGCTTTTCTCAACTAAATTTAGCGGCAAGGTTCATTTCCTAGATGTGCGGATTGTCACGTGGGATGACGTATGTTATTTACGATTTAATTGCGGAATAGGCTCGGTATCTCCGTCACTTTTACATGATGAGTTTCTGAAGACGTTTTGGACTTTCCGCTGAACATTTATAAAAATTATTTTAATGTGGACATTACATGATCTTCTGGTACACATTATATATATTTTATTATTTAACAAGATGCTCCATTTGAATTATCTCTTCAAGATTCAAAGTAATTTTCGTTTATCAAGGTATCTTTGTTATCTGACTGCAGCTAAAGTACTGCCATGTTTTGGAGATTTGTAGCGTTAATACTAGTTACAATGACATATTTTCATATACAAACATCTCGTTCATAACGGAATTTTTTCGCTATTAAAATACTTCTTGTGTTCTGTACTCGGAAGTTATAGACAGTAAAATTTATGAATAATTCTCTACAAGTAATAGTGCACTTCTTTTCATTTATATTTGTCGATAATTTTGAGTATACTTGTTAGCGTTAATAACCTTTATATTAACTTTTTCTTTATACAGAATGCATATTGAAATAAGAAAATGGCGTGGACAAAATTTAACAGCTAATAGTCTTTGAGTTTTACCCATTGTTAATGTTAAAAATGTTATATATTATGTTTTAATTACATAGAGTGAAGAAAGTAATCAAAAGGTTTAGAAATCGAACGCTATGATAGTCTTAAATACAAATTTAAACACTATACGACTAGTAGTTTTTGACTACACTGAATAATTTTAATGTGTTATATTGAAACTTTTCGTTATATAGAGTGAAAACTACAATCAAATGAGGACATCTCAGGAATTTTGCCCTATAATTCATAACTGGTTAGCCAGGCAGTCACTCGGGAGTGAGACGGTATAATTGGTATGTCTACGGGGTAAAGGGAATACTTGACAGATAGTGGGGAAGGGCTCGCTTTTCTCAACTAAATTTAGCGGCAAGGTTCATTTACTAGATGTGCGGATTGTCACGTGGGATGACGTATGTTATTTACGATTTATTTGCTGAATATGCTCGGCACTTTTGCATGACGATTTTTCGAAGATGTTTTTGGACTTTTGAAGAAGTTTTGAACATTTATAAGAAATATTTTAATGTGGACATCGCATGACCTTCTGGTATGTCTATCTCATTACATATCTTTTATTTAACAACATGCGTCATCTGAATTATCTCTTCCAGATTCAAAGTAGTTTTCGTCTATTAAGGTATCTTTGTTATATGCCTGTAGCTAAAGAACTGCCATATTGTGGAGACATGTAACGTTAATGTTAGTTACAATCACACTTTTTCATGTACAAATATTCCGTTCTAAATGGAATTATTCTCTGATTAAAATACTTCTTGTATTCCGTACCCGAAAATTAAAGAGAGTAAAAATTATGAATAATTCTCTACAAGTAATGTATTTTTTGTTTACTAAAAATTGCACTTATTTTCTTTTATACACTGGACTCCGCTTAATATTATCGAGGTTAATGTTATCAATCGCTTATTGTTATCGAAATCACTTGGTCCCGATTTTCTCTATTCATTTGTATGCTAAAATTATCGCTTTATGTGATCGTTACATCGGTTAATGTTATCAGTTTTGGAACTTCATTTTAACTGGCAAAGGAATATTTACAATGTATTCAGAAGGAACCCATTCTTTTCTTTCCCTTCATTCTTGTTTTAATTTCTGAGAATTCTCTCTCTTCCACCTAGGAGAAAAAAAAGGAGGGGGGCGTTATACGTTCCTGGAATTTTTCAGAAGTAAGCACACCCTTCTGGTGGTCAATAGTTGTTAGATAAGCTGAAGGCAACAAATTCCATTCGGAACTGAGAAGGAGTGTATTCACATTTTATGTCTTGCTCGCTTACATGCAGTTTGTCGATATGGAAACCAAAAAGCGAAATGATTTAACATTAAAACTAAATGTCGAAATTTCAAATCGTTATGACAAGTTACCAAATATGAGTCAGCGCAGTTAAGCATTTCTCAGCTTCCGAATTGCATTGAAAGTGTTGAAACGTGGAGTGCAATACCGCTCCGACGACTTGAAAAAACATCATTAACAGCTATTTATCAATGAGCTTCTTAGAAAGAATTGTAGACAGTCAACAATTGAAAAATTATTTTTATTATGTAAACAATTCTCATGGCTTAAAGAATAATATACAGTACAAAAATATAACGTGATTTTTTTCATTTTATTTTGAAATGTAGTTCGTGTGAATTAAAGGGGGAAGGGTAAATTTATCTAATACTGTATATCGTCTATTGTTATCAATCTGTTATTGTTATTAAAATCATGGTGTCCCAAACTCATCGCATTATTTGTTCATATTTTGAGTATCCTTGTTAGCGTTAATAGCCGTTTTATTATCTTTTTCGCTATACAGAATACATATTGAAATATGAAATGAAGGTGTACAAAATTTAACAGCTAATAGTGTTTGAGCTGCAAAATTGTCCCAATAGCTGCAAAAAATGTTATAAATTATAATTTAATTACATAGAGCGAAGAAAGCAGTCAAAAGGTTTAGAAATCGAACGTTATGATAGTCTTAAATACAAATTTAAACACTATACAACTAGTACTTTTTAACTAAACTGAATAATTCTAATGTGTTATATTGAAATTGTTCGTTATACACAGGGAAAAGTACAATCAAATGAGGATATCTGATAAATTTTGCCTTTGAAAATTATATATATATATATATATATATATATATATATATATATATATATATATATATATATATATATATATTGTTTAATTTATCCCGGTATGGTATTTTAGAAATATTTAAAATAAAAGTTATTATTTCATTCTGTATATTAAAGCATTAATTAATCATTTTAACGAAAAGAAAGCTATTTAGATACCAAGAAAAACTTGCCTGATATTAAAAATTAATCTCGTCAACGCAACTTCCATCATCTCGTTAATTACAATCAGATTATAGTCACGTTGTTTCTTATATTTTAAAGTTTTAATGCCCATCTTATCTTCCTCAATTTCGACACCGTGATTAATCACTTACCAGAGCAATCGAAATAAAAAGGTTAATGAAATTTTCTAGACAGCGTTAAACCCATTGTTTAAACATCGGTTACCTAGTCATACGATTAAAACACTGATTTGATAATAAGATTTTGTGAAGCGAAAACTTCTTTACAGGAACTACGCTCTCTTTTTACACACTTTTACTTAACTCGCATTGCATGCCTGTCAAGTCTAAATCTTCGAATCTTTTAGTTAACTTTTAAACTTGGGATTGACACTAAATTTTGCATACTAAAACTACCTTCATTGATTATAATCAATCATAAAGTTACATCCTTCTAATTATTTTATTTTTCGTTAATAAAACATGGAATTTCTTGCTGTTGCTATCGTGTTTCTTTAACCCTTACAAATGCTTTTATTTTAATGCTACAGCGTGTTTAAAAAATGACTGGTATATTTTTAAAATCAATAAAAACGAAATGGGCAGTGCAAGAAATACACATACACAGTTTGTTGCAATATGCTTGGGACAACAGTAAAATTTTCAGGCAGACAAACTTTAAAATTAGTTACAATATTCCCCAATAGATGGCAGTCTTGAAAAATCTGAACTACGATATTTGTCTGTGAGGACTCTTAAAAGACTAGATGTACCGCCACTGCATGTGAAGCTATTCCACCTGAGACGTTTACACGGGTTTCTGATAATTTCGTTCCGAGAATACGCCATATTATTGCTGAGCATGGTGGATAGCTGGAAAATATCGTAGTTTAGACTTTTCCAGACTTCAGCGTCATCTGTTGTGGAACATTGCAAATAATTTTGAAAGGTTGTCTCCCTAAAAATTTAATATCGCCCCAATAAATAGTTATAACAGATGGCACTGCAGGCGATTTGAAAGATATACAAAAAAATGCAGTCTGAAATGCGAATCAGTAAGTCGTTTTTCTGCTGTAAGCATATGCTGTTTCTACACAGATTGCAAGTTTGCTATTAAAAAATAGTTTATTCCATAGAAGAATGCCTGACATCAGATGTTTATACGGATTTCTGAAAATTTCGTTCTGAGACTACGCCATATTATTGCTGGGCATGGTGAATATGTGGAAAATATAGTTGATTTTTCAGTTTGCAGCGCCATCTGTTGTGAAATAATGGGACTAATTTTGAAAATTTGTTTGCCTGAACATTTACTGTTGACCCAAGCATATTGCAATAATCGGCGTATTTCTATCGCTGTTCATTTAGTTTTTATTGATTTTTCAAATATACCGGTCATTTTTGAAACACCTTGTACATACTTTTACTTTAATAGCAAATATAGTGAGATGTCAATACAGCTTAAAAAAACAAAAAAAAATGAAGTGTAAAATGATTGTAGGAACTCGATTAATTGCTTGAATATTAATAAATTAGTAATTTACAACTCTAAATAGAAATACTTGACAGCTTATAAAATATAAATGATACTTAAAATGAACTTCACTTGATTTCCACTGTTTTCATTCCTCCAGTTGTTGGGTTTGAATCGATTAAAACGTAATACCCGAAGATTATAAAAACGAAGTTGCTGTAATCGCCCTGGAAAGATTAATTTCCTTTTAATATTACGGATTGTTATTTTAGGATTATAAAGTAAAGTTTTATCATATAAACTAGCACTGAAATGCTATATTAATCAATTCCAATAAAATGTCTCCAGTCTTAAAAATGAAATAAGCATGATGCATTATGCACATAATAGTACCATTCAAAGCAATACTGACATTCTATTACAGATATATCATTCTTATACATTTTGTACCTATATGCACTCAAATCTGCTTTTATATAGTCGGGTTTAGGTCTACGTTTTGATCATATTTTCGTATTGTATATAAAAAAAATGCGGATAAGATAAGAGTTTAAATATATTTAAAATAATTTTTTGCAATATTTTTAATTATTTCATTTGCCTGTTGGTTTTTATTTATTTATTTTATTTTAATTTATTATTTTTCCTCTAACCTATCCCATTGCTATCAGTTACTCACTGTCTTGTACCAAATTAAAAGAAACGTTTTATTTATGTCATATTCTTAACACATTATGTACGGGTACATTTTGCAGCGGAATTGTACCGGGAGCAGACGTTTTGTGGGTAAATTTAGTTATTCAGTTAAATCTCACAAGATCGAAAATTATTTCATTTTTTAACCAACTTTTCGTATTTTATATTGAAATATATAAACAAATATATAAATAGAAATAAATAAATAACAACCATAAAATTTTTGTAAATAAAAAATATATTTTTAGTGGATAAATTTATAATCGTAAATATGAAATCGACGATATGAATTTACGATTCATAAATTGTATCGTAAATATGAAAAATCAAATAGAAATAGTAATATATAGTTTTGATTTTTCGAATTATGTTATATATAAACATTTTTACATTATAAAAAAAATAAAAAGAGCAATCATAAAAATAGTAATGTTTTACAGTGTGGTAAGGTTCAAAGCATTTTCTTCTATGAAGATGTACACTGCAAAACCCGTACTAGTACGTGACGTACTTAAGTATCAATCGTCAGAAAACGTACTAGTACGTGTTCCGCATACAATGTGTTACTATTTTTAGCTGTATAGCCTTCTTTGTTCACTTTAAATAAACTCGCAGGGAAAAATGAAAAAAGAAGCCGATCCAAGTTCAAACTAATTTCTAGCTATTGGATAATTTTGATTTATATATTTTCTATGTGGAACTTTTTTATTCCGTCTCTGTATTATAAATATTTCTAATATGTAGCAAAAAATATAATATAGCTACTCATAAAGTTTAAGGATATTTTTATGAGCTATTTATTCCCCACAACAATATAGGTTTGAATATAATATATAATGATTGTATATTGCTTTAAAATACTTAAATTTATGTCAGTGTTTTTCAGCATTTAAAATGCAGTAAAAATACATTTATCATGATTAAAAACGTATATTTAATCTAATCTTGTAGCAATCCGCTAACAGTATAGAAAAAAGAGCAATCACTAATCGTGTTGTAATTGAGGTCTCAGTTACATTTCCTGGAGATTTAAAGATTTAATAGTTAGTATTAACTGTAGCGTAAGAATCTTTCACGAACAATTTAGTAAGTAAAATGCGTAATCCTCAAAAATCGAAAAATAATTTCCATTTAATCCTACGGAAGATTATTTGTTGTCAGATTATAAATGAAATATTATCACATAAACTAGAACAGAAATATCTTTTTAAACAACTCTAATAAAATCTCCTCAGTCATCAAAAGAAAATAAAACTAAATTTAAAATAAAATTACCCGTGTTATTTGAGGGTAACTTGATTTTTACATTGTTCATCTGTTCACAGTATTTTCATTATTATAATTAGATTATTTATTATCAGATTATAAATGAAATATCACATAAACTAGAACAGAAATATCTTTTTAAACAACTCTAATAAAATCTCTTCAGTCGTCAAAAGAAAATAAACCTGAATTAAAAAAATTTACCCATGTTATTTGAGGGTAACTTGATTTTTACAGTGTTCATCTTTTCACTATATTTTCATTATTATCATTAGATTATTTATT
This sequence comes from Pardosa pseudoannulata, assembly GCA_032207245.1. Taxonomy (NCBI): domain Eukaryota; kingdom Metazoa; phylum Arthropoda; class Arachnida; order Araneae; family Lycosidae; genus Pardosa; species Pardosa pseudoannulata. The sequence goes on from CM063509.1 coordinate 99,566,379, forward strand.
ATCAGATTATAAATGAAATATTATCACATAAACTAGAACAGATATATAGTTTTAAATAACTCTAATAAAATCTTTTCAGTCGTCAAAAGAAAAGAAAATATGAAAAAAAATTCTACCCGTGTTATTTGAGGGTAACTTGATTTTTACAGTGTTCATCTCTGCAGTGTATTTTCATTATTATCATGAGATTATTTATTATCAGATTATAAATGAAATATTATCACATAAACTAGAACAGAAATATCTTTTTAAACAATTCTGATAAAATCTCTTCAGTCGTCAAAATAAAATAAACCTGAATTTGAAAAAAAAATCTACCCGTGTTATTTGAGGGTAACTTGATTTTTACAGTGTTCATCTCTTCACTGTATTTTCATTATTATCATTAGATTATTTATTATCAGATTATAAATGAAATATTATCACATAAACTAGAACAGAAATGTCTTTTTAAACAACTCTAATAAAATCTCTTCAGTCGTCAAAAGAAAATAAACCTGAATTAAAAAAAAAAATTTACCCGTGTTATTTTAGGGTAACTTGATTTTTACAGTGTTCATCTTTTCACTATATTTTCAATATTATCATTAGATTATTTATTATCAGATTATAAATGAAATATTATCACATAAACTAGAACATATATGTAGTTTTAAACAACTCTAATAAAATATCTTCAGTTGTCAAAAGAAAATAAAATATGAAAAAAAAAATCTACCCGTGTTATTTGAGGGTAACTTGATTTTTACATTATTCATCTCTTCACTGTATTTTCATTATTATCATTAGATTATTTATTATCAGATTATAAATGAAATATCACATAAACTAGAACAGAAATATCTTTTTAAACAACTCTAATGAAATCTCTTCAGTCGTCAAAAGAAAATAAACCTGAATTTAAAAAAAAAATTACCCTTGTTATTTGAGGGTAACTTGATTTTTACAGTATTCATCTCTTCACTGTATTTTCCTTATTATCATTAGATTATTTATAATCAGATTATAAATGAAATATTATCACATAAAACAGAACAGAAATGTCTTTTTAAACAACTCTAATAAAATCTCTTCAGTCATCAAAATAAAATAAAACTGAATTTGAAAAGAATAATCTACCTGTGTTATGTGATGGTAACTTGATTTTTACAGTGTTCATCTCTTCACAGTATTTTCATTATTATTATTAAGCTTATGTGACTGTTGGTAAATAAAAAATAATATTTGATTTGTAAAAATAATGTTACGTTGGCCTAGTGTTTGAAAAAGAAGAAATTCATACTCATTAATAAACACATGGACAAATATGTCTTATTAAAGGATTTTATACAATCAAATAAATGCCTAAGGAATACAACTGGAATCAACTTATCATTTGTATATATCAAAGACTGCTCTCGAGTCGGCAACGGCCCTAAAAAACGATATGGCGATGATTTTTCTCAAAGAACTATCCCGCAATCCACGGATGCCAGCAGCGTTCACCCTCTTCTCTCCTCTGGTCACAACCTTATCCTCTAAAAAAAATCAGACTGCCTCGCGGAGGAAAAAAACAGGGCCCACTGCAGAAAGGTGAGAGGTCACAATCCCCCATACCAACGGTTTAGAGAAGTTCGAAGTTTCTTTCTAGTTCAAACTGGTATGTCTTTGACGATGACTCACGAGAAGAAGTAAAAAAAAAGTTGAACCGAATGTAACTTATTGTTACATGATTAAATCATGAAATATTTTTTATACTAGTTGCATATGAATCTAGTATAAAGTTTCATTAAACTCAGAACGGTGGGGTCACAATTCCCCAAACCAACGGACCTTTCTATAGCTTTGGAGAAGTCCGAAGTTTCTTTCTAGTTCAAACCGGTCCTGTTCTGGTATGTCTTTGATGATGACTCACGGGAAGAGGTAAAAAGAGATGAACCGAAAGTAACTTATTGTTACATGATTAAATCATGAAATATTTTCATATTAGTTGCATATGAATCTAGTATAAACTTTCATTAAATTTTTTCTTTTGCATAGCGTATTAATTACTCGCTTTCATTGCTTTACTGTATATTATACGTTTGTATTAAAGCCAAAGCTCAATCGGCCGAAACATTGGTCTCGCCCATCGACCAAGTCACTGAAAACTGGACGGGGTGTGAGTTCGAATCTCAAGATGACCAAAGTTCTACCGTGTTCATTAATGGCTACCAAGGTATGTAAAATGTATTCATTCACATTTTGTACTACAACCTCAGATGATACCTCAGGAAGTGGTAGGTGAATATTGGGGTGTCTTCAGATAGGTTCCTGCTTCTGAATCACGAGAACCCAACAAAACAATGTAACTTACATCCCGAACATTTCTTAAGATATACGTGCCCACCCTGTGGTGCTAAAAGAGTAAGAGCTTTGCAGTCATGTTTGACATAATGATATATGTCTGCATTGCCATCTGCATTGGAAAAAATAAAAATTAAATTCAGAATAATTAGCATTTCATATTACGTTAAATAAAATATATATAAAAGTATTATTATCACTTGGGCAATATTTTAGCATTTTTTCACGTATTGCACCGTAAGCGGCCCGTTAAAATAATTACCGAATGAAAGCCAAATGATTAGGGTGCTGGCCTTCGGAACCGGAGTTCGTGGGTTAGAATCCCACTGTGGTATGGATGTTCGTAGCCGTTCGGAATCGGCTTTAAGCATTAAATCCCGGTCTCATTAGCCCTCGTGTTTCAAAAAGTAGACCGTTGCCCTTCAAAACCAAACCAAACCAAACCGTTAAAATAATATGCATTTAAACAACACATATCTATATTTAAGACAAACACAAAAATAGATAATGTATGGGAAATATTTCTTACGTAAATACCGTTTTAAAATAAACACAAACGATTGTAATTTTTTTTGTAAATTTTGTTTTGTATGGCATCCTTACTTTAATGTGCCTTTTTAAGCATTTTCCACCGTTTTTCTGATATTTGTATTGTAGAACCAGGTTTTAATGGATTTCCCATAACATTCTGCTGTCTGATTATATACTGGCTAAACGTTTGATTTTTTTTTTGCCCCTCAGCAGGACCGGCTTTAGGCGATTAGAAAAGTAGGCAACTACCTACGGCAGTAAAATTTAGGAACCGTATAACCTTATGAGCTAAAGCAAAACAAATAAAGAAGCACAATCGCTGGAACATAAACACTTATAAATGGTTCTGATTATTATTAAATAGTAACATTTTTATGATATTGAATGACAATTGATAACAACATTATGAAAAAACATTCAAAAAAGCAGGTTTCGTAAAAAGAAAAACTGGTAAATATATTAAACTTCGTTTTTTAGAATTATATTTATCTTATAAGTAATACAAACATCTCTTTTAAATGCTTTCTTTTACAAATTTCAAATTTTAATTTTATATTATGCCGGACAGTATCGGAAGATGTCAAAAATTAGATGTTCTGCATTTAGTGGCAGTCAAAGGATAGGCCATCATTTGTACAACATTGAGTTATATGTCTACCTGGATATAAGCACAAATCTGATGGGGTTTCCTCTTTCATAAACCATAATTGAATAAAAAAACAATACCCTATAACTGACTTGATCTAAAGGCCTCTCCACTCTATGGCCTACCTCAAGCCATTACACTGTTGGAGGGGTATGGCTTATCGAGGTCGAGGAGGACAGAAGATAAAATGGAGGATGGACCTTGGTGAAGAATGGCTACGGAAGCTGTTTTTCTCCAAAGATAAAAAACTAAAATGCGCAGTAGACCTTATAGACGAATCAACTAACTCTGATCATTTAGTGGTCCAGTGTGTGGATGTAACTCGTAAACCATCGTCCAAGGTCACCATCAAGAAGTGGTGAACGATTGGCCATAGTGTAGAGGCTACATTGGAAGTGTTATACCATGCAACTAATGTGTTAATCCATCACTAACTGTTGTGTTACCAATGTGGGGGAAAAATACTTTTCAATTACTTTTACCCCCCGTCAGTTTACTAACACATTTTTTTAAATACATCCGTGATCTTTTATTAACAAAAAAGCGTAAATAAAAAAAAATCTATAAAAGTATTATGCATGCATGAAGAGTGATTAAAAAATATAAATTATTAAACTTTGGTTATAGTTCAGCTTTCTGATCTATCCCACAGAACTTTCACATGAATAGGGTTTTGAATTGAAATTATATCGAATTGTAACCAGTCAGGTGACTTTTATTATTCGCAAATTATTATAAAGGTGATATTTGATTGGTCTTACAGATTCAAGTTGCAGGGACATCCTCTGTTTTGAAAAAGTCTTGATTTAGAAAAATAAAGAAATTGTCGTATTCAGGGTAAAAATTTGGTTGAATAGACAGAGCCTCGTTACGAGATGAAATAGATAATATAACATTGCATATAATACTTATTTTAAATCAACGAAACAACTGTATAGTATATACAACCCCTGCAATTTGGAGAGTAATGCAGAAAAAGATTACAAAGAGCTATCATCTCATAGATCACATCTATTCTATTTATAGTAATTAAACAAGCATTGAATATTTTTAAAAGAAGCATATTATTGAGAAAACTTTCGTCCGAAACTAAATCTTAACTTTCCCATACTTTCATACTTTCTAATAAAAGGGAAATTGGCTTTCCTGGAATTCAGAAAAAAAATAATTTCCTGCCTACAAAAGAGTGTTTTTGAATTTTGGGGGATCCTAGGCCTACGCCTAATGGTAAATGAGATCCTGCTTATTTGTGCGCCGACAATGTAACTTTGTTTTTAGTTAGCTGGAAGAAAACGAATAACAAAGCAATATTAAACGAGGGTTGGAACTTTAATTGTGGCAACTATTTACATGGAATACAAAACTTTCATGTCCCAATGTTTTATAATCCTTCAATATAGTCGCCAGCATTGTATATAACCCGTTTCCTACGATGTGGAAGTCGCAGAACACCTGTAGCAGCGCCTGTTTGGTTGATAGTTCGAATGGACCAGTCTATTGCCGCAAGAATCTTTGGGACAGTTCTGAAGCCAATGCCACGAGGTTTCTTCATCTTAGGAATCAAGTCAAAGTCACAAAGGCTTTGTGGAGTATGTTGGATGGTAAAGCACGTCAGATAGCGTCGATCACTGATATTAGTACTGAAACAGCATGCACGTCTGCTTTGCTGACACTAGGATGACCTGTCCAATGCATGCCTATCACAATTTGGAGTTCTTCATCAAAGGCTTTTACCCATCTTGCCACAGTTCTGTAAGGCAATGCAGATTCCCCATAATCCTTTTAAAACCCTAGATGACACTGTCGTGCTGTAAGACATTCAATTTTTATCCAACTTCATTGTTCTTGCTTTGAAAAAATCATCCTGACAACACTTACTTTAGACCACTAGCTAATACAAGGATAAGGTCTTTGCGTCACTCCGCATGCGCGGGACGTAGGAAGGGCGAGTCTTTTATCTGAGAGGTAAGGTAGGTATATGGCTCACGTATGGTATATGTCTTTGGTTTGGTTTCGTAGCATTTTTACAGCAGTTTTGCCACTACTAAAGTTCCGACCCTTGTATAAAGCTAAAAGTAATTATAACAAAAAAAGAAGAAAAAGAAAGAAATCTCTGCTCACATTAGGTTAATATTAATTTACAAGAATACATTCTCAGTCCTTGATGTATTTAAAAACCAAACGAAGTTTTATCCGTTTTCATTGGATTTTTTTAAAGAAATGAAAGATCCTTACACAATTTTCAGACAAAGTTCAATACAAAATGCGGAAAAGGAAAACGCTAGATATTCTGTTTATTAGAATCGCGGACGGTAATTAGCGGCTAACATAAAAGACAGCGGGATTCAATAATTTCGAGTTCTTTTTTCAAAAATCAAAAGAGGTAATTTGAGCAGCCCCTCTTTCACAATAAATGTTTGGTTTGGAAAAAAATTTAATGAGAGCTACATTTTTTATGACATGAGCCGCCTTTGTGGAGGAAATTAATAATGAGGCACAGTTTTGTTGAGAGTTTAAAACTAACAGAATGTAGTTAAGGATATTTTCCAAAGTATGTATTACAGATGCATATTTTACGTGGAAGAATTGCATATACAATTTACAAAATAAACGATTCCTCTATCTCGAATTAAAAAAAATATCCAAAACATTCACTTTCTTGGAAGTAGACCATGATGGAAGTAGACCAATTTTTGTTGCAAATGTAATGTACTGACTATATTGAATAACTAATGAATTTCAAATTCGAATAATCACGAATCCTGGACTTTGGGTTTGAAGAATTATTTCAAGTTAATTAATAACTGTAAATGTTCTACAGTAGTGAAGAATCAAATCAGGTAACTGCTTACCAATTGTTTATTCTTGGGGCTTGTATGAAGAATCGGTAGAATTCGAATTGTGAATGAAAACAGAGGACAACTATTGAACACATCTTTTTTTTATTATACAACACATGAACATTAAAAAAAAACCCGAATCGAATCAGACTAGTCTATCACGCATATAGTTTGGTTTTATACAATCGCTGAATAGAGCCATCTAGAATTCGGTGGCGAAATTAATCCAACACTGGCCAAAACTGTTATAAAGTTTTACAAAAGTCTTTGATATTTATTTTGAAATCTTGAATCTTTTTCTATACGATGTGATTGAACTAAGACTTATATTAGATCTTTTCAAAAATTTAATTATCTACTTAGAACAAATTTAAAATAAAATTGATGTGGAAATATAATTTATTCTAAAATTTTAACAACTGCAAATAATAATTCAAGATACATTGCTCTTTAAAAATAAGATGCTCTGAAAGAACTTTTCGTATTTTAGAAGGGATGTTTCGATTAGAAATATTTTACAAATATGCGCAATAAACAAAGATTTGTAATACTTTTTAATTTAAGCAACACATTATTTTTTTAATAATTTTACCCCTATTTCGAATGATGCCATATAAATAATATTAGAACTCGTATCCAAAGAAAAATACACTGGGAGGGGGAGAGCTTAAAATAAAAATCTTTCAAAAAAAATCTCTAATCCACCCATATCTTATTCTTCTAGTTACAGAGAAACAGCGGTTAACTCTGGTTTAATGAGATTAGATAATTAATGAATTTTAAGAGTAAAATATGAATAACAGCTAATCAAAAAAATATTGTTGTTGTTTTATGCCACTTGGTCAAACCAAGCACGATTGAGCCGGGGGCTACTTGTATTATTTATTATTTCTCTATTATTTATTATTTATCTATTATTTCTCTTTATTAAGTCTAAGGGGTGCCCCCTTTCTTTTTAACGAGCACCACAAGCGTGAACAGTACGACTTATACTCAAGTGAATTCTCGTAATTCTGAAGCAGGGACCAAGTAGAAGACTCATAGGCTTGGTCTGCCACCCTCAGATTTGTCGAGTTAAACATGCTTAAAACGGAATATTACAACACCATTTAGACAGTACCAGAAAAATAGCAGAAACAGGTCCTTCTCAAATTTACATGATATTTTTCCCTTGGTATAAATTATAAATTACAATTAAATAAATTATAAAACCACCTTTATTAAGTTATCAGAAAATTCAGGCTTCGGGTAGACATTCGGACTTCCGGTGGGTCACTACATAAATATAATTATTTGCCTATGTGAGAGTGCAGCTGTGTTTGACATAAGGTTTGCAAAACTGATTTTCTCGTAGCACTCACATGTTGTGGGTTGAATGCCCAAGTTTTTTCGCGACTCCAGGAAGCGTGTGATGTGGCTAGTGAAAAGATTGCACTTAAACTTCACCAAATTTTGGAGAGTTGTGATTGGTCTCCAGGAGGCGATTCAGGACCATCCTTGGAGTCCCGGTCCTTCTGGCAGAGCCGAGAAAGGACGCATTGTAAAAAGGACAATGGAACAACGAACACATCAGCACAGGATAATGGAAAAAGTATAGGGTTGCCTGAGTAGAAAGAAGGAAGGAAAAGAATGCAGCGTTCTCTTGGACATTGGCAATTTTTTTAGGCGTAGCACGTGGAGTGCTTCTTTTAATTTTAATTATATATATATATATATATATATATATATATATATATATATATATATATATATATATATATTTTTTTTGCATATTTCCTTGTCATTTGTTCTATATTTGAACACTGTAACATAGATCAGTGGTATTATACTATAATTAAAGACGATATAAAGCAACTTTGGGTTATAAATGACTTTGAAGTACCAATAGCAATGTACTACACCACAGCAGCCTAGAACAGGAACAGACAAACTATGACCCGCCGAAAATAAAATTTACATATTTTTCCCAATGGGGTAAATTATAAATTACAATGAAATAAACACACTTCTTTTAAGTTATCAGGAAATTCGGGCTTCAAATAGACACTCAGTCTCTCGATGGGTCACTACATAAATACAATTATTTGCCTAGAACATGAACAAACTATGACCCGCTGAAAATTAAATTTACATGATATTTTTCCCATTGAGGTAAATTATAAATTACAATGAAATAAGCCTCTATTATGTTATCAGGAAATTCGGGCTTCGAATAGACATTCGGGTTCCCGGTGGGTCACTACATAAATACAATTATTTACCTAGAACAGGAACAGACAAACTATAACTCACTGTAAAATAAATGTACATATTTTTCCAATGTGGTAAATTATAAATTGCAATGAAATAAACCTTCCTCTGTTAAGTTATCAGGAAATTCGGGCTTCTAATAGACACTCGGGCTCTCGGTGGGTCACTCCATAAATACAATTATTTACCTAGAACAGGAACAGACAAACTATAACCCACCGAAAATTAAATTTAAATGATATTTTTCCCAATGGGGTAATATTATAAATTACTAAGAAAGAAACTATAAACCCACCTCTATTAAGTTTTTAGGAAATTCGGACTTCGGGTAGATATTTGGGCTCAAGATGGGTCACTCCATAAATACAATTATTTGCCTAGAACAGGAACAGTCAAAATATGACAAACTGGAAATTAAAATTACATGATATTTTCAACAACGAGCAAACTATCCATTACAATGAAATAAATTATAAAGCCACCTCTATTAAAAAATCATGAAATTCGGGTGTTCGAGTAAAAATTCACAGTAGGATACACAGCAGGTCACCATATCAATACAATTGTTTGTCTAGAACAGACATGGGAAAACAACGGAAATCAAAATTTATATGATATTTATATAATAAATATACTTCAATGAAGACAAAAATTACCTACAATTTACGTGTAGTGCTTCTCTCAAGTTAAATTTTCTTTACACTGTCTAATTGTCTCTGTCTTATATTATTGTTCTTCGGAGAACTCATAGCCCGAAATACATCGTCCTTTACACCCTTAGTTCCGAAGAACATTTAAAATGTTCCTGCCCACTCAAAAACTATCGAGTTTGTTTGAGATTGTCGAGTTCATAATTCTTTGTATTCGTTGTTATCATCGTCACTTTCATTATTTTTTCCATCTTTTTAGTCAGTTGCTGAAGTTAAATTTAATAGAAATAATTATGAAACCCAAAAATATAGTTCCTTATAATCGAAATGTGTTCGTTTAAAACGATTTATGCTCTCTTAGACTTAACACAGTACCAACCAATTATTTCCAGTTTCTTGTTAAATCAGGGGTGGTTATAAGCTACGAGTATTGCATTACTATTATCACTTAACCCTTTAAAGGTCACGAATAAAAATTCTTTCAGATTTAACAGAATTAGGTTACAAACGTGAACTTTATAAATAGTCTGTGAATATATATGTGAATATTAATGAAGTCTTTATATATATCTGTGAAATTTACAAATAGGAACTACATGAAAACAAATTCTACATTCCGTTGGAAGGATGGATTTTTTTTTTTTTTTTTTTTTTTTTTTTTTTTTTTTTTTTTTTTTTTTTAGAAGGGGGGATAATTGTGAAACTGTTCCCTTTTACAGCATGAAAATAAGAGTTTTTTAAAATTATTTATATCGGACGAACAATGTATAATTATCATCAAAATGATGTAAGAAATAGATAACTACACAGTTTTTCATTGTTCTTTTGGGTAGATGATTTTATTTGAAGTCATAAGGAGAAATATCAAATTCGAGATTTTTCATGTAAAGCAATTTTAAACTAATATATTTCAAAGGGAAAAATAAATTATGCAAGATTCTATTATCTATTACTACATCAAAGAGTCAATAACACAGAAAATGTAAAATAAAATCTTCCGGATATTTTTTAAAAAGAAGAGAAAAAAGTATTAATAGGTGGTTTTGCTTTGAAACCACTGCCCGTTAAAGGGTTAACAAACACAATTGCATAATTTATGTGTTTTGAGCTAACTTTAAATGAACATATACTGTAGCGAATTAATAGGAACATATTCTAGGTTAGGAATAAACAAATTACGACCCACTAACCAACTTTTAACCACCGGAATCTTCTATCCGGTTAACCACCAATTAAAGTTTTTATGATTTTCTGTATTAAAATATACTGCAATGAGAAAAACAATTACCTACAATTCAAGTATAGTAGTGTTCACTTTCCACTCCGGTATAATTATATACATAATGGAGGTTTATATCCATCCTGAAAAATGAGAGAACTGTTTTTCGTTAAATAGAAGAATCGAATGTAGATGAATTAGATCTTGTATTAGGTAGAATATTCATTATAAGCTCGTTGCAGTGCATTTATCTTTCGATATAAGTACTAATGTTGTACAATTTGTATTGCATAATGGTAGACAGATAGCACCATTAAGAATAATAATGACTTTTAAAAATAATTCTTTGTTGTTATATGTTTGAACTTTTGTAAATATTTGTAAAATATTTAAATGTGAAAGGTCTACTCAAAAGAGAAAAGTTGATTTAGAATTTCGTGCTGTTAAAAACCTGAAAATAATTTTTACAGTTGTTAAAGATAAACTTACGTTTACCCACTAAATTGGTTTCTTTTGATTTTTGTCCTCTACGAAAAGATTCTACCCCTCTTTAGTTTATAATAAGATTTATCAAAGTATGTTCCAAAAAGGCTCCTCCCAGGTGTTTCATTATAAATTTTCAAGTATCATCGAAATTTTAAAAACTCTGTAAATTCTTTCTCTATTTTCCCCTAATCCTTTACATAAAATTAACAATAGTAAAAACTGCCCTAGAAGGCTTTTTAGTTTTTTTTTTTTAATTACAATTTTAAAATGTTTATCTAAAAGATAAATGTTGATATAAAATATCGTACTATTAAAGACCATGAAATGATTTTTGAAGTTATTAAATATTTTGTTAACTTATGCTAGCCACTAAATATTTTCTATTGATTATTGGTATGTCCATCTCTAGTTAGAATATAGTTACTCAAAGAGTCATCCATGGATTTCTAAGGTTCCACACCGCCCCTAAAGTAGTTCTTGGATAAATTTTAAAAACTCTGTAAATTCATTCTCTATGCCCCCCTAATTCTTTACATAAAATTAATAATAGTAACTACTACCCCAAAAGGGAGTTTTTGAAATTATTTGTAAAATATTATACCCGTAAAATATTTACTCAAAAGAAAAACGTTGATTTAAAATATTGTGCTATTAATGACCATGAAATGATTTTTGCAGTTATTAAAAATTTTGATTAAATTATGTTATCCACTAAATTTTTTCTGCTGATTTTTAGCCTGTCCATCTCTGATTAGAATAGGGTTACTCAAAATGTCATCCGTTGGTTTCTAGGATTCCACATCGTCCCTCCAAGGGTTTTTCAGTAGATTTTCAAGCACCATTGAAATTTTAAAAACTCTGTAAATTCATTCTCTATGCCCCCCTAATTCTTTACATAAAATTAATAATAGTAACCAATACCCCAGAAGGTGGTTTTCGAGATTATTCGTAAAATATTATAAGCATAAAATGTTTGCTTTAAAGAGGAACGTTGATATAAAATATCGTGCTGTTAAAGACTATGAAAGGATTTTTGCAGTTATTAAATATTACGTTAAATTTATGTTATCCACTAAATATTCTCTGTTAATTTTTGGTCTGTCCATTTCTCTGATTAGATTAGGATTACTCAAAGTGTCATCCGTAGATTTCTAGGGTTCCACAAAGTCCCTCCATCGGTTCTTAGATAAATTTTCACGCACCATCGAAATTTTCAAAACTCTGTAAATTCTTTCTCTGTTTTTCCCCAAATTCTTTACATAAAATTAATATTAATAACCACTCCTCAGAAGGTGGTTTTTGAGATTATTTGTAAAATATTATAACCGTAAAATGTTTACTCAAAAGACAAATATTGATTTAAAATATTGTGATGTTAAAGACAATGAAATGATTTTGCAGTTATTACAAATTTTGATTAAGTAATGTTATGCACTAAATTTTTCCTGTTGATTTTTGGCCTCTTCGTAAAAGGTCTGTTCATATTTGGTTTAGAACAGGGCTACTCTGTGATATCTGTGGATTTCTAGGGTTCCACAACGTGTCTCCAATGGTTCTTAGTTAAATTTTCAAGCACCATCTAAATTTCCGTAACTCATTAAATTCATTCTCTATTTTTCATTAATACCTTTCTTAAAATTAATAATAGTAACTACAGTCCCAGACGGGTTTTTTTTTCAGATTATTTGTAAAATATTACAACCATAATAAAATATCGCGCTGTTAAAGACTATGAAATTATTTTTGCAGTTATTAAAGTTTTTGATTCAGTTATGCAATAAATTTTTTGTTGATTTTTGACCTCTCCGAAAAAGGTCTGTCAATCTTTTTTTTTAGAATAGGGTTACTCAAAGTATCATACGTGGATTTCTAGGGAGCCACAAAGTCCCTCCAGGGGTTCTTCGATAAATGTTCAAGCACCATCTAAATTTCCGTAACTCCGTCAATTCATTCTCTATTTTTTAATAATACTTTCCTAAAATTAATAATTTCCTAAAATTTCTAATAGTAACCACAGCCCCAGAAAATTTTTTTTGGATTATTTGCAAAATATTACAAACTTATAACTTTTACTTAAAACAGAGAGCGATAAGCAATTACTATAATCAGATCTGTGGCTCCTCGAAGCAATGAAAACTGTCTTTGTTAGCAGTTGGGCGCCAATATGAGACGCCATTGTTGAGTAGCGTGTGAAATGGATTAATAAAGAGAAGAAAAAGAATAACTTGAGTGGACTGATTTATATATTTTACTAGTGTGTTTATTGGACCACGACATATATATATATATATATACATACATACATACATATATATATATATATATATATATATATATATATATATATATATATATTTCATCATATACATATAGACACACACATACACACACACACACATATATATATATATATATATATATATATATATATATACATACATACATACATATATATATATATATATATATATATATATATATATATATATATATATAAATCAGTGATAAATAATAGACCCATAGTTCCTCCTTAAGTAATATTTATTTAGGTTATCAGTTGATGTGTATGGGGCAAAAAAGCTTCAGTAGGATAAGTTAGAAACACACTGGTCTAGAATTTGCGGTCATTAAATTCGGCTTCCAATAGATTTACTGACTACTAGTTCAAAAATCCCGAATAACTCACCTGCCTGGTGAAAACTGGTATATACTACAATAATAAAAGAAACGCGTACAAATATTTGTACACAATCTCATTTGGCAATTCTACGTATTTTCTTGAAGTATAATAACACAGAATTACGTCTGTTTTCATTATTTTTCTTTCAAACAAAAAATGCCTACAAATTTCCAGACGAAATTCAACGTAAACATAAAAATGAAATGTTTCAGAGCACTGCGAATTCTCTTTACGAGAATGGGAGGACTACAATTAGCGTCTAACATAAAAGGCAGAAGAAATCCCAAATTTCTTATTCTGTTTTCAAGATCAAGAAAGTGGTCATTTTAGCAGTGTCTTTGACTAGAATAAGCATCCGCTTTGGAAGAAATTCAATGAGAGCTGTTTTTTGTGTATATAAACGGGATGTAAGAAACATTTTGCTGCTTTATCTACATGTATATAACGGGTGGCCATAATTAAACTGAATATATATATATATATATATATATATATATATATATATATATATATATATATATATAAGAATTTTAGAATACACTTCTCAAAGTGTAATCTAAGTCCTGAGGTCCAAAACGGCCTTCCAGGTGTTCTTCAAAAAATTTTCGAGTACCATAGAAATTAAAAAAAAAAATATTGAAGTCTATTTTAACCCATATCTTCCGTAATATTAATAATAGTAACTACTGCTCCAGAAGCATATCAATTGGAAACAGGAAAGTGACAGGGGAATTAATAATTCAATCCACAACCTACACTACAGCACAAAAAAGGGTGAAATCTTCATTAACTAGCATAATTCCCATCATATGATGGGATCAGTAAAATTTTTAAATTTCCAGAATTATACTGTGCTCTATGAGGCAGATAAAAAAATAGTTTGTTTTATTGGTGAGAATTATCTTGCAACTAAATAATACTAAATAAAACTAATCAACTAAATAAAAAAATAATCAATGATTAAATTTAAAATTTACACATATGTAACTAATCTATTATTTAAGCCAAATATAAAAAAAATATTTACGTAATATCTAAATTCAGTGATAAAACTTATGAAAATTATGCAGATGATATTATCTTGCAACTAAAAATAATCAATGATTAATTTTAAAATTATCACATATGTAACTAATCTATTATTTAAGCCAAATATAAAAAAAATATTTACGTAATATCTAAATTCAGTGATAAAACTTATGAAAATAATGCAGACGATATTATCTTGCAACTAAAAATAATCAATGATTAAATTTAAAATTATCACATATGTAACTAATCTATTATTCAAGCCAAACATAAAAGAAAATTATTAATGTAATATCTAAATTCAGTGATAAAATTGATAATGCAGACAATATTTAAATCATTTAAAATAAGAAATGATTAAATGAGATGGTTAGAGAAATGACGTCATAATGCTAGAAAATAATGTTATTTTTACATATATATTATG
This sequence comes from Pardosa pseudoannulata, assembly GCA_032207245.1. Classification (NCBI taxonomy): domain Eukaryota; kingdom Metazoa; phylum Arthropoda; class Arachnida; order Araneae; family Lycosidae; genus Pardosa; species Pardosa pseudoannulata. The sequence continues at coordinate 99,581,462 of CM063509.1, forward strand.
TGATAAATTGTTAAATTGTATTGCCAGTTTTTAAAATGGGGCTTGAAATAAGGGCATTAAATGCTCGAAAAGTTAGAGAGGGGGGATTTCGAACGTTTTAAGGACTACAGTATTTTTCGCTGCGATATGAAGATTATTCATACCAATTTCTTTTAGAACCGGATCGATAGATTAAGAGAATATAAACTTTACTCGCTTTGAATTTTGCTAACCCTAACTCATCAAGAAACTAATATGGCTGCTTCTAGCCATTCCAGGTCCAACCGCTTCATAAATTCTAGGACAGACGGAGAGATAACTTAGGCTATTATTATATAGGGGATGTATCATTTTACTTGTATCATAATTGTCTTTGTACATAATCTCATTTGGAAATTCTACGTTTTTTTATCTCGAAGTATAATAAACATAGAATTACGTCTCTTTTTATTAGTTTTGATCAAAAATTGTCTGAATATTTTTAGTTAGAAATTCTGTGTAAAAGTGGAAAACAGAATGCTCAGAGCGCTAAGAATTGTTTTTGTACATAATCTCATTTGGAAATTCTACGCATTTTATCGAAGTATAATAACACAGAATTACGTCTGTTTTTATTAGTTTTGATCAAAAATTGTCTGAATATTTTTAGTAGAAATGCTATGTAAAAGTGGAAACAGAATGCTTCAGAGCTCTAAGAATTGTCTTTGTACATAATCTCATTTGGAAATTCTACGTATTTTATCGAAGTATAATAACATAGAATTACGTCTTTTTATATTAATTTTGATAAAAAAATTGTCTGAATATTTTTAGTAGAAATTCTGTGTAAAAGTGGAAACAGAATGCTTCAGAGCGCCAAGAATTGTCTTTGTACATAATCTCATTTGGAAATTCTACGCATTTTATCGAAGTATAATAACACAGAATTACGTCTGTTTTTATTAGTTTTGATCAAAAATTGTCTGAATATTTTTAGTAGAAATGCTATGTAAAAGTGGAAACAGAATGCTTCAGAGCGCTAAGAATTGTCTTTGTACATAATCTCATTTTGAAATTCTATGTATTTTCTCGAAGTATAATAACATAGAACTACGTCTGTTTTTAATAGTTTTGACCAAAAATTGTCTGAACATTTTAGTAGAAATTCTGTGTAAAAGTAGAAACTAAAAGCTTCAGAGCGCTAAGAATTTTCTTTGTACATAATCTCATTTGGAAATTCTACGTATTTTATAGAAGTATAATAACATAGAATTACGTCTTTTTATATTAATTTTGATAAAAAAATTGTCTGAATATTTTTAGTAGAAATTCTGTGTAAAAGTGGAAACAGAATGCTTCAGAGCGCTAAGAATTGTCTTTGTACATAATCTCATTTGGAAATTCTACGTATTTTATAGAAGTATAATAACATAGAATTACGTCTTTTTATATTAATTTTGATAAAAAAATTGTCTGAATATTTTTAGTAGAAATTCTGTGTAAAAGTGGAAACAGAATGCTTCAGAGCGCTAAGAATTGTCTTTGTACATAATCTCATTTGGAAATTCTACGTATTTTATCGAAGTATAATAACACAGATTTACGTCTGTTTTTATTAGTTTTGATCAAAAATTGTCTGAATATTTTTAGTAGAAATTCTGTGTAAAAGTGGAAACAAAATGCTTCAGAGCGACAAGAATTGTCTTTGTACATAATCTCATTTGGAAATTCTACGTATTTTATCGAAGTATAATAACATAAAATTACGTCTGTTTTTATTAGTTTTGATCAAAAATTGTCTGAATATTTTTAGTAGAAATTCTGTGTAAAAGTGGAAACAAAATGCTTCAGAGCGACAAGAATTGTCTTTGTACATAATCTCATTTGGAAATTCTACGCATTTTATCGAAGTATAATAACACAGAATTACGTCTGTTTTTATTAGTTTTGATCAAAAATTGTCTGAATATTTTTAGTAGAAATTCTGTGTAAAAGTGGAAACAGAATGCTTCAGAGCGCTACGAATTGTTTTTGTACATAATCTCATTTGGGAAATTCTACGTATTTTCTCGAAGTATAACAACATAGAAATTACGTCTCTTTTTATTAGTTTTGATCAAAAATTGTCTGAATATTTTTAGTAGAAATGCTATGTAAAAGTGGAAAACAGAATGCTTAAGAGCTCTAAGAATTGTCTTTGTACATAATCTCATTTGAAAATTCTAGTATTTTATCGAAGTATAAACAAACATAGAATTACGTCTTTTTATATTAGTTTTGATACAAAAAAAAAATTGTATGAATATTTTTAGCAGAAATTCTGTGTAAAAGTGGAAACAGAATGCTTCAGAGCGCTACGAATTGTCTTTGTACATAATCTCATTTGGAATTCTACGTAGAATTTATCGAAGCATAATAACATAAAATTAAGTCTGTTTTTTATTAGTTTTGATCAAAAATTGTCTGAATATTTTTAGTAGAAATGCTATGTAAAAAGTGGAAACAGAATGCTTAAGAGCTCTAAGAATTGTCTTTGTACATAATCTCATTTGGAAATTCTACGTATTTTATCAAAGTATAATAACATAGAAACTACGTCAGTTTTTATTAGTTTTGATCAAAAATTGTTTGAATATTTTAGTAGAAATTCTTTGTAAAAGTGGAAACTGAAATGCTTCAGAGCGCTAAGAATTGTCTTTGTACATAATCTCATTTGGAAATTTCTACGTATTTTCTCGAAGTATAAATAACATAGAATTACGTCTCTTTTTATTAGTTTTGATCAAAAAATTGTCTGAATATTTTTAGTAGAAATTCTGTAGTAAAAGATGGAAACAGAATGCTTCAGAGCGCCTAGAATTGTCTTTGTACATAATCTCATTTGGAAATTCTACGTATTTTATCGAAGTATAACAACATAGAATTACGTCTGTTTTATATTAGTTTTGATAAAAAAAAATTGTTATGAAATTTTTTAGTAGAAATTCTGTGTAAAAGTGGAAACAGAATGTTCAGAGCGCTAAGAATTGTCTTGTACATAATCTCATTTGGAAATTCTACGTATTTTATCGAAGTATAACAACATAGAATTACGTCTTTTTATATTAGTTTTGATAAAAAAAAAAATTGTATGAATTATTTTTAGTAGAAATTCTGTGTAAAAAGTGGAAACAGAATGCTTCAGAGCGCTAGAATTGTCTTTGTACATAATCTCCATTTGGAAATTCTACGTATTTTATCGAAGCATAATAACATAAAATTAAGTCTGTTTTTATTAGTTTTGATCAATATTGTCTGAATATTTTTAGTAGAAATTGCTATGTAAAAGTGGAAACAGATGCTTAAGAGCTCTAAGAATTGTCTTTGTACATAATCTCATTTGGAAATTCTACGTATTTTATGGAGTATAAACAACATAGAATTACGTCTTTTTATATTAGTTTTGATACAAAAAAAATTGATTGAATATTTTTAGTAGAAATTCTGTGTAAAAGTGGAAACAGAATGCTTCAGAGCGCTAAAATTGTCTTTTTACAAAAGTCTCATTTGGACAATTCTAGTATTTTATCGAAGCATAATAACATAAAATTAAGTCTGTCTTTTATTAGTATTTTGATCAAAAATTGTCTGAATATTTTTAGTAGAAATGCTATGTAAAAGTGGAAAACAGAATGCTTAAGAGCTCTAAGAATTGTCTTTTGTACATAAATCTCATTTGGAAATTCTATGTATTTTATCAAAGTATAATAACGCTAGAACACGTCTGTTTTATTAGTTTTGATCAAAAATTGTCTGAATATTTTAGTAGAATTCTGTGTAAAAGTGGAAAACAGAAAGCTTCAGAGCGCTAAGAATTGTCTTTGTACATAATCTCATTTGGAATTCTACGTATTTTCTCGAAGTATAACAACTAGAATTACGTCTCTTTTTATTAGTTTTGATCAAAAATTGTCTGAATATTTTTAGTAGAAATTCTGTGTAAAAGTGGAAACAGAATGCTTACAGAGCGCTAAGAATTGTCTTTGTACATAATCTCATTTTGAAATTCTATGTATTTTCTCGAAGTATAATAACATAGAATTACGTCTGTTTTTAATAGTTTTGACCAAAAATTGTCTGAACATTTTAGTAAAATTCTATGTAAAAGTGGAAACAGAATGCTTAAGAGCTCTAAGAATTTGTCTTTGTACATATCTCATTTGGAAATTCTACGTATTTTATCGAAGTATAACAACATAGAATTACGTCTTTTTTATTAGTTTTGATACAAAAATTGTATGAATATTTTTAGCAGAAATTCTGTGTAAAAGTGGAAACAGAATGCTTCAGAGCGCTACGAATTGTCTTTGTACATAATCTCATTGGAAATTCTACGTATTTATCGAAGCATAATAACATAAAAATTACGTCTGTTTTTATTAGTTTTGATCAAAAATTGTCTGAATATTTTTAGTAGAAATTCTATGTAAAAGTGGAAACAGAATGCTTAAGAGAAAGAATTGTCTTTGTACATAATCTCATTTGGAAATTCTATGTATTTTCTCGAAGTATAATAACATAGAACTACGTCTGTTTTTATTAGTTTTGATCAAAAATTGTCTGAATATTTTAGTAGACATTCTGTGTAAAAGTGGAAACTGAAAGCTTCAGAGCGCTAAGAATTGTCTTTGTACATAATCTCATTTTGAAATTCTATGTATTTTCTCGAAGTATAATAACATAGAACTACGTCTGTTTTTAATAGTTTTGACCAAAAATTGTCTGAATATTTTAGTAGAAATTCTGTGTAAAAGTGGAAACTGAAAGCTTCAGAGCGCTAAGAATTTTCTTTGTACATAATCTCATTTGGAAATTCTACGTATTTTATAGAAGTATAATAACATAGAATTACGTCTTTTTATATTAATTTTGATAAAAAAATTGTCTGAATATTTTTAGTAGAAATTCTGTGTAAAAGTGGAAACAGAATGCTTCAGAGCGCTAAGAATTGTTTTTGTACATAATCTCATTTGGAAATTCTACGCATTTTATCGAAGTATAATAACACAGAATTACGTCTGTTTTTATTAATTTTGATAAAAAAATTGTCTGAATATTTTTAGTAGAAATTCTGTGTAAAAGTGGAAACAAAATGCTTCAGAGCGACAAGAATTGTTTTTGTACATAATCTCATTTGGAAATTCTACGTATTCTCTCGAAGCATAATAACATAAAATTACGTCTGTTTTTATTAGTTTTGATCAAAAATTGTCTGAATATTTTTAGTAGAAATGCTTTGTAAAAGTGGAAACAGAATGCTTCAGAGCGCCAAGAATTGTCTTTGTACATAATCTCATTTGGAAATTCTACGTATTTTATCGAAGTATAATAACATAGAATTACGTCTTTTTATATTAGTTTTGATACAAAAAAAATTGTATGAATATTTTTAGTAGAAATTCTTAAAAGTGGAAACAGAATGCTTCAGAGCGCCAAGAATTGTCTTTGTACATAATCTCATTTGGAAATTCTACGTATTTTATCGAAGTATAATAATATAAAAATTATAAGTCTGTTTTTATTAGTTTTGATCAAAAATTGTCTGAATATTTTTAGTAGAAATGCTATGTAAAAGTGGAAACAGAATGCTTCAGAGCTCTAAGAATTGTCTTTGTACATAATCTCATTTGGAAATTCTACGTATTTTATCGAAGTATAATAACACAGAATTACGTCTGTTTTTATTAGTTTTGATCAAAAATTGTCTGAATATTTTAGTAGACATTCTGTGTAAAAGTGGAAACTGAAAGCTTCAGAGCGCTAAGAATTGTCTTTGTACATAATCTCATTTTGAAATTCTATGTATTTTCTCGAAGTAGAAAACATAAATTACGTCTCTTTTTATTATTTGATCAAAAATTGTCTGAATATTTTTAGCAGAATTCTGGTGTAAAAGTGGAAACAGAATGCACAGAGCGCTAAGAATTGTCTTTGTACATAATCATTGGAAATTCTACGTATTTTCTCGAAGTAAATACAACATAGAATTACGTCTCTTTTAATAGTTTTGACCAAAAATTGTCTGAACATTTTAGTAGACATTCTGTGTAAAAGTAGAAACTAAAAGCTTCAGAGCGCTAAGAATTTTCTTTGTACATAATCTCATTTGGAAATTCTACGTATTTTATCGGAGTATAATAACATAGAATTACGTCTGTTTTCATTACTTTTGATTAAAAAACTGCCTGCATATTTGCAGAAGAAATTCTGTGTAAAAGTGGAAATAGAATGCTTCAGAGCGCTAAAATTGTCTTTGTACATAATCTCATTTGGAAATTCTACGTATTCTCTCGAAGCATAATAACATAAAATTACGTCTGTTTTTATTAGTTTTGATCAAAAATTGTCTGAATATTTTTAGTAGAAATGCTTTGTAAAAGTGGAAACAGAATGCTTCAGAGCGCCAAGAATTGTCTTTGTACATAATCTCATTTGGAAATTCTACGTATTTTATCGAAGTATAACAACATAGAAATTACGTCTTTTTATATTATTTGATACAAAAAAAAATTTATAATATTTTTAGTAAAAATTTCTGTGTAAAAGGAAACAGAATGCTTCAGTGCGCTAAGAATTGTCTTTGTACATAATCTCATTTGGAAATTCTACGTATTTATCGAAGCATAATAACATTTAAGTCTGTTTTTTATTAGTTTTGATCAAAAATTGTCAGAAAATTTTTAGTAGAAACTATGTAAAAGTGGAAACAGAATGCTTAAGAGCTCTAAGAATTGTCTTTGTACATAATCTCATTTGGAAATTCTACGTATTTATCAAGTATAATAACATAGAATTCGCTGTTTTTATTACTTTTGATCAAAAATTGTCTGAATATTTTTAGTAGAAATTCGTGTAAAAGTGGAAACAGAAATGCTTCAGAGCGCTAAGAATTGTCTTTGTACTAATCTCATTTGGAAATTCTACGTATTTTTATCGAAGTATAACAACATAGAATTACGTCTTTTTTATATTAGTTTTGATAAAAAAAAATTTTTGTTGAAAATTTTTAGTAGAAATTCTGTGTAAAAGTGGAAACAGAATGCTTCAGAGCGCTAAGTATTGTCTTTGTACATAATCTCATTTGGAAATTCTACGTATTTTATCGAAGTATAACAACTTAGAATTACGTCTTTTTATATTAGTTTGATAAAAAAATTGTATGAATATTTTTAGTAGAAATTTGTGTAAAAGTGGAAACAGAATGTTTCAGAGCGCTAAGAATTGTCTTTGTACATAAACTCATTGGAAAACTACGTATTTTATCGAAGCATAATAACATAAAAATTAAGTCTGTTTTTATTAGTTTTGATCAAAAATTGTCTGAATATTTTTAGTAGAAATGCTATGTAAAAGTGGAAACAGAATGCTTAAGAGCTCCTAAAGAATTTTCTTTGTACATAATCTCATTTGGAAATTCTACGTATTTTATCGAAATATAATAACATAGAATTACGTCTGTTTTTATTAGTTCTGATCAAAAATTGTCTGAATATTTTTAGTAGAAATTCTGTGTAAAATGGAACTGAATGCTTCAGAGCGCTAAGAATTGTCTTTGTACATAATCTCATTTGGAAATTCTATGTATTTTATCGAAGTATAATAACATAGAATTAAGTCTGTTTTATTAGTTTTGATCAAAATTTCTGAATATTTTTAGTAGAAATTCTGTGTAAAAGTGGAAACAGAAAGCTTAGATTAAGAATTGTCTTTGTACATAATCTCATTTGGAAATTCTACGTATTTTATCGAAATATAATAACATAGAATTACGTCTGTTTTTATTAGTTCTGATCAAAAATTGTCTGAATATTTTTAGTAGAAATTCTGTGTAAAAGTGGAAACTGAAAGCTTCAGAGCCCTAAGAATTGTCTTTGTACATAATCTCATTTGGAAATTCTACGTATTTTATCGAAGTATAATGACATAGAATTACGTCTGTTTTTATTAGTTTTGATCAAAAATTGTCTGAATATTTTTAGTAGAAATTCTGTGTAAAAGTGGAAACAGAATGCTTCAGAGCTCTAAGAATTGTCTTTGTACATAATCTCATTTGGAAATTCTATGTATTTTATCGAAGTATAATAACATAGAATTACGTCTGTTTTTATTAGTTTTGATCAAAAATTGTCTGAATATTTTTAGTAGAAATTCTGTGTAAAAGTGGAAACAGAATGCTTCAGATCGCTAAGAATTGTCTTTGTACATAATCTCATTTGGAAATTCTACGTATTTTATCGAAGTATAATAACATAGAATTACGTCTGTTTTCATTACTTTTGATTAAAAAACTGCCTGCATATTTGCAGAAGAAATTCTGTGTAAAAGTGGAAACAGAATGCTTCAGAGCGCTACGAATTGTTTTTATAAAATACACAAATCTAACATAAAAGGAATAAAATGCAAATTATTTTTTTGTTTACGCAGGAAAGTGGTCATTTTAGCAGCTTCTTTCACTAGAATAAACATCGGGTTAGGAAGAAATTTAATGAGAGCTGTCTTTTTTGTTGTGACGATTTCAATGTTCTTTAGTGAAGAGGTAGCGTAAAGAAGGATCACAGTCACGATAAAATCGGAAATTACTTTTATTCTTTCTGGAGTAAATATTGTTATATATACAACGGGATTATAATTCTCCCCAAAACAAGTAGAAATGAAGAGGCTTTTCGGCTGGCACTGAATTGCTACGACGCTCACAGTGGGAAAATAAAAGATTAAATAAACTCACAAATGGGGAGGCTCTTCCAGGGTGCAATGCAACCCAATCTATCCCCCTTTCGGTACCCGAGACCCTGCCGCTCCTTATATGAGCAGACTTTACTAGTCTCTTGAACGCAATCACTAAAAAGATGACTCCGGTCAAAAGACGCGAAAGCCTCTAAGAGGTAAAAACACCTACGTAAAAACATTTCCAAAAGTCCCGAGTCACAAAATTCTAGGCTTTTTATACCTGGTGGTCCGTTACAGTCTCGCCAACAGTTTTGTGGTCAGTTATGATTCCAGTTATCTGAGAACTCCAGCTAAGGTTACAGCTAGTTTTTTTAGTTGAATTCTCAGATGCTAGCAGTCCCAATTCCGGAATTATCGAGGACTCATTAACGTGACCGATCTGGGGCGTAACGCCTATTCAGGCCAACTGCCAACATCCGAGACTCTGCTACGCTACGCTATTGTAAACTGGTCATCGAATGGGATTTCCGATAAGCTGGTTTGGAGTGCTGTGAACAAAGGGGAGACTTCACAGTGTAAATGATCAGGATCGAAGGAAAATTTTACTGCTTATATATATATATATATATATATATATATATATATATATATATATATATATATATATATATATATATAAATATATATATATATATATATATATATATATATATATATATATATATACATATATATATATATATATATATATATATATATATATATATATATATATATATATATATATATATATATTATATATATATATATATATATATATATATATATATATATATATATATATATATATATATATATATATATATATATATATATATATATATATATATATATATATATATATATATATATATATATATATATATATATATATATATATATATATATATATTATATATATATATATAGAGAGATATATATATATGTAGAGAGAAGAGAGAGAGATATAGATTGTGGTGTATATATATATGTATATATATATATATATATATATATATATATATATAGATATATATATATATATATATATATATATATATATATATATATATATTTATATATATATATTTTATATATGTTTTTATTTTATATATATATTTATATATATTATATATATATATTATATATACATTTTTGTTAATATTTTAAATATCATTAAATTATATATTTATGTATTTTATATATTATATATATTATATATATTATATATATATTATATATAATATTTTTTTATGAAATATATTTTTAATTTTCTTTATATTTTATTTAAATTTTTAATATATTGTATATACATCACGAACTTTATATCGTAAATAACTTTTTTATTTATAATATATATATATTTATTTCACACAAAAATATTTTACAATTTTATTATATCTTAAATATATATATATAATTTGATTTTATCCTTTTAAGTTATTGTTATATATAATTTTTTGTCTGTGTTTGTATATATAATTCGCTAACTTTTGAGGAAATTTTGTGTATGCAAATAATCACTTTTATATTAAACCTCTTCTGTTCAACCTATCACGGTAAAAAAAATTTTTAATTTATACATTACAGTAGATAAAGTAAACAAATTATTTAGCATTACCAAATAATTCTCAGCCATCAAACCATTTAATATTTCATATTTAAATTTACTTAAATATTCTGTAATTATATTTTTATCATGAATAGATATGATATAATAAAGTTTTTTTATATTTTCCCAAATAATGATAAGTTTAAATCTGTGATTTTTAATTTAATCATCGATATTTTTTTGTTAATGATAAATTTTCGATGTTGTATTATCTTAATATTTTTTATAAAATTAATAGTTTTTAATAATAAATATTTTTAATTATTTAATATTTTATAATTAAGAATTATTTTTTTTGTTTTTATATATAAAAAATGTCATTGCGTAATTAATATTTTATGTACCAAATAATCATTTAATTTAAAGTTTTTGACCATCGGTTTTTTGACAAAAATAATTAGTTGAACTATAGACAGTGTAAAGATAAACAATATTACTAGAAAATTTCGCCAAAAATCAAACCATTTTTTAAGATCAATACTTTACAATTCTGGAAAATTAAAAAAATTTATTAAGATTATATGAGTATGGTATAAAAGTTTTATTTATAGTTAAAAATCTAGTGTAAAAATCTATTTTCTAAACTAAATAATTCCATTCAAGTTGTATATTTTTTTCTAATGATATATACATTTCGATGTTGTATTATCTTAATATTTTTTATAATTATTTATTAATATTTTTATAATTATTTTTATAATTATTTAATATTTTTATAATTATATTATTTTATTATAATTATTAATTATTTACTAAAAAATAAATGTCATTGCGTATAAATATAATTTATTTTTGAATACCAACATGGATTCATTTTAATTGGTGTAAGTTTGACCCAGCCCGCGGTTTTTTGCAGACCAAAACACCCGCGACTTTAGTGTGGAACTATGAGACCTATGAACGCAATATACTAAGAAAAATTTCGCTCAGTAAGTTAAAATGCTTTTTTAAGATCAATCTTTAGCTTGGAAATCTACCGGCAATATAAGCAAGCAGACATCATTAAGATTAGGACTGGTGGAGTAAAACAAGTAGAAAAAGCGTGATTTCTCATAAGTGTCTCAAATACTAAGTACTCTTTTTCACTTTAAAAAGAACTATAGATAAGCATTTTTTTGCATGTATTCATGCAATGTGTTCATTACCATTATTGTTAAAATAGTTTTATGCATTTTCTTAAATTGCAAATTTATAATTTTTTGCTTCTTTTTTTAATCCCATTTTACCCCTGAGGTGGGGCCGAGAGATGACCGAATGGTTAGGGTGCTGGCCTTCGGAACCGAAGTTCTCGGGTGCGAATCCCACTATGGCATGGTTAATCGTAGCCGTTCGGAATCGGCTTTAAGCAGTAGGTCCTGGTCTCATTAGCCCTCGTGTTGCAAAAAAGTAGACTGTAGCGCTCCAAAAACCAAACCAAACCAAAACCCCAGAGATGGGGTAAAATGAGTATTGTTTAAAAATGATAATAATTATGAAAAATTTACTTAATATTTTAATTTTTATCTACAAACGCATTTATATGTCATATAATTACAATTTATATTGAAAAACTGTAATGCCACTTTTATTAAACTGAGCTACGTCCTACTCCATCAGAAACAGTCATCACTTCTCCGGTCTTAATTTGTACTTGCTTCCTTTTTCGTCTGGCATTTTCTAAGACAAAATTCAAAGTGGTTCAACTGGAAATTTGCGTATAAAGAGTTTCTATAGTAGCTGTTGTTGAAGTCGCTGCAAGACTGTTTGCTGTTGTTTCTCCATGTTTTTATTTAATACTATTTTGTGTTTAACAGCCTTTTACTTTCACAGTGTCAAATAGCTGTTTTGAGCAGTTGGAATATCGCTTTACACTTGAAGACAGCTCTCTCTGTGTAGTGTTACTGTGGATGTTTTTTCTATGGGAACTAGAAGTCGAGCAAAACATAAAAAGGTTTGTACCTGAAAAAGAAACCCATAGAAAAGACAATAAAAAATATATTATTTGAGTGGGTGATGTATAGTAGTAATACGCGTTATGTCCTTAACCCAATATTTAATATATAAATTGAATTTGGCTTTTCGCCAACTTAAGTTTAAATCTTAAAGTAAAAAAACACAATAGGCATTAAAAATAAAGGAGAGGAGAAGTTACTGAATTAATGGATTTTATTGATATTAATATAAAATTTTAAAAAATTAATAGAAGACAATTGATTGAATTTTTTTAAAGATAAAAATTAATAAAAAAGGAGAAAACAAAAATGGACTAAAAAAGTAAGACGATTATGGAGGATGGAACTCTGAGCTCCTCTTCTCGTTTCGGGATCCAGGTCTCTCTCTCTCTTCCATCCTGTCTGTTCGGATGAGAACCGCCAGTCTCTCAAGTCAAGTCTAAGTGCAATTCCTGCAGGGCTGAAACGGCTGGCAACCGCTGATGGCTGGAAAACTCATCAAAATTCCTTTTGCCTGGTGACACGGTGGAAAACCGCCAAGCGCAGGACTAAAACATGCCAATGTGTGGAGTGGGGATATGTCATATCATGAAAAGGGCGAATTTATAAAACTATTGCAATGCAGCGCTCGCCAAGGAGAACACCAAGTGACGCTCCTGGTATGTGTGATGTCATCTGATTGAATATCCAGAGCGGCTTATGCGATAAAAAAAATAGGTTTTTCGCCTCACCAACGTGATAATTGGGAGCATGGCAGGAAAGTTACAAACAGGGAATTTTTAAGGGAAGCTTATAGAATTAATGGAAACTAAATGGAACAGAATTAAAATTAAGGAAATGGAATGTTATGACACTTGACACATCAAGATTTTTCTCCATCACACTCATGTCAAATACTTCGATATCCAAAGGTTGAATGAATATCTTGAATTTGATCAGTAAATATTATTCTATTGTTCATTGCTGTTATACTGTTATATATAGTGAAACGAATATCAAAATAATCAGGTGTTCCCCTTGTTTGAGAAAATATCCCATCCAAGATTCAAACATTGCATCCACCCTGACTCTGTGCTGACATATAAAGCACCAAGTGGTCCACCTTTGGTCAAAGTTTCATATAAATTTAGACTTTTGCACATAGTGAGAGATGGAAGAAAATTTCTTGTGTCAGATGTGCAAAACAGCCATGTAAACACATGTCTTTTTAGGCTTACAAGCTAAATTTTATTATTATTGTATTAACTTACTCTATGGCACATGAAATAAATTTTAAAAAATACTATTTAATATCATTTACACTAAAATTGAAGGCTTGTTTAAATCATCATATCATAAAATTTAGAATCTTATAATAAAGTGTTAAGCCTAACCAATACCCATTTTCCCCACCATACACAATAATCATTAAAACTAAAATATTTAAAAACTTTCTGGGCTGTTTCTGAAAAACTGTTGTTCAGAAACCCTTTCAGTTGATTATTGATAAAATACTGACGATAAAAGCAATAAAATATTACTTTTTTGAAAGTTTTTAAGACCTTAGTAAACAGGAATGTATTTCTGACTTGCAAACAAGACAATCTATGTTGACAGATGCAAAATATAAATTATCTTAAGAAAAATAAAGGTTGCTAACAAATGTCTAAAAATATATTACAAAGCTAAAATATAATTGTGAAAAGTTATGTGTCTTTTAAGTAAATTATAAAAAATACCCATTTTACCCCACCAGACCCTATAAAAGACCTCAGGATTCTGTAGCTAGGACATTATTTAGATCAGAGAATATTAACCCAGTACATTTACCAGCTCACATTTACCAACCTATGGAATCTAAAAAACAAGTAAGACCACGTTATTAGGTGGCATGACGCAGTTGTAAGTGAATTAAAATATTCCATAGGGAAGACTAGGGGGTTTGGCTGGGTTTGGAGATCTACGGTGTACTATTTTGCAACACGAGAGCTAAGGAGACCGGAGGGACATTGAAACGGTTAGAGCCCGATTGTGGAAACTGATTTGAACGACTTTTTCCTGTAATGGTCTGTAGTACCAAAGAAGACGGAAATAAAAAAATTATAATAATCAGACATTCATATATAAATATGTATTATTATTTCTTTTCTTGTATTATATTTATTTGACAGTAAATTTTTATTATATTATATTTCTTTGGCGGTATTCTTGAGAACATTCACCTTCCTATTCCAGTTCAGGTGACACTCACTTTATTATACTATTTTTCAAACACAGGTCACAATGCATATATATAATAAAATTCTTTGCCTAAAAATTAACCAACATAATTATGTCTGTCGTAAAATACTTTTCTAGCTATTCTTTATATATCTTTTTCTGGCATTCTATTCTAGCAACCTTAATGAATATCTTTGTTTTTCCTGTTAATTTACCGACTTCAAAGCGTCAAGCTTCCACTTGCATAAGTACATAAAAACCTCGTGACGCTTAAACTACGTGATTGGCATCACCCACGTGACTGGCAATTAAAACTGCTGATTGGTTGGTACAAACAACTATTTAACCGAGATGCACATGTTTAGCGAAAAACCATCCGTGAGGAAAGTTTCCTGAATAAATTGTGTTTGTTCCGCGATGTTTTAGCCCCTGCCTCGAATTCAGTATTGACTCTCTTCCCCTTTTAATGAGACAAATCTCTCAATATATATATATATATATATATATATATATACATATGCATATATATATATATATGTATATATACATATATAAATA
>CM063509.1:99601464-99606464 GCA_032207245.1 Pardosa pseudoannulata
AGAATAAAGTTCTAAAACTTTAAAAATAAAAATTTTACAAGGTATTAGAAAGAGAACAGTTTTGACCTTTAGAGTAATTTCATTTTTATCATATATCATAATAATAATATTTATCATAAATTAAATTAAAAGGATATAGTACAAGTTAAGCCTTAAAACTTTTATAACTCCATTCTTTATTCTAAGCTACTTAAAATAAGAATTCTAATCCTTTTAGAGTGAAACTTTTATAAGATACTGCAGAGAAAGTCATTGTGATCTTTAGCTGTATTTTATTTTTATCATACAATGTTTGTACTAATTTTAAAACAATAAAATAAATTTTACTATTAAAATAATATAAAATAAATTTTACTCATAAAAAAGTCCTAATCCTTTTAGAATGAAATTTCTATAGCTATTACAGAGAAGGTCATTTTGATCTTCAGCGAAATTTTCTTTTTATAATATAATGCTAGTATTTATTTTAAAAGGACAGGGTACAAATGAATACTTAAAATCTCCATAACAACAAACTTTACATGAATCTCCAAAGAATAAAAAGTTTTAAAACTTTCAAAATGAGAATTGTACAAGGTATTACAGAGAGGGCCATTTTGCAATTTAGCAGAATTTTCTTTTTATCGTATAATGCTTGCAATAATTTTAAAAGGATATGGTACAAGTTGAACCCTAAAACTTTTATAACTGCGTTCTTTATTATAAGCAGCATAAAATCGGCTTTAAACTGTAGGTCCCGGTCTCATTAGCCCTCGTGTTGCAAAAAGTAGACCGTAGCACTCCAAACCAAACCAAACCAAACCAAATAATAAATATAAACTACTTTTCTAAAAGTTTTAGTGTAATATTTTCTACACTAATTATTAATAATTTCACCATTACTTACAATGATGTTCCCTGGTCAATATCTTACTAAATGAAATTAGGGATGTTAAAACTTTTGCTAAAGGAGAAAATCTCTTGCCGAATCTTAAAATAAAAATTATCTCAAAGCAAGTTAGAATACATCTGAATTAAATTTTTCTATTTAAGTAATTAAAAGCACCAGCATATCTCTATGTGTTCCAATTTGGAAAGAAACCATCACTAAGTACATAATTATACTAAAGTGTAAATCGATTAGAACTACACTTGAAATGTAGATAATATTTTTATTTATAGTGATTTGTTGTATAAATATAATATTTATTTAAATACGCGGCCAGCCTAAATTTGCCCATCCCTGTTTTAGTATATGTATATATATATATAATGTATATATATATATATATGTGTGTGTGTGTTTCTATATATTTGTTGTATTACGTTACAAATAATAAATATAAACTACTTTACTAAAAGTTTTAGTGTAATACTTTCTACACTAATTATTAATAATTTCACCATTTCTTACAATGGTGCCATCTTACTAAATGAAATCAGGGATGTTAAAACTTTCGCTGACTGAGAAAATCTCTTGTCTTATCTAAAAATGAAAGTTCTGTCAAATCAAGTTTGAATTTATCTGAATTAAATTCTTCTATTTAAGTACATAAAAGCCCCCACATGTCTCTGTGTCTTCCAATTTGGAAAGAAACCATCACTAAGTACATAATTATACTAGAGTATAAAGCGATAGAACTACACATAAAATGTAGATAACATTTTCCTTTATAGTGATATATTGTAGAAATATAATATTTATTTAAATATGCAGCCAGCCGTTTTTGCCCATCCTTGTTTTAATGTGTGTGTGTATTCATATTTCTATATATTTGTTGTATTACTATTATGTTACAAATAATAAATATAAACTACTTTAAAAAAGTTTTAATGTAATACTTTTTACACTAATTAGTAATAATTTCACCATTACTTACTATGGTGTTCTCTGGTCACCATCTTACTAAATGAAATTAGTGATGCTAAAACTTTTGCCGAAGGAGAAAGTCTCTTGTCGAATCTTAAAATTCCCTCATGTCAAGTTCGAATTCATCTTAATTAAATTGTTCTATTTAAGTAAATAAAAGTCCTAATATGTCTCTATGAGTTCTAATTTGGAGAAAAAACATCACTAAGTACATAATTATTCGAGAGTGGAAAGCGATTAGAACTGCACTTGGAATGTAGATAATCTGTTCTTTTATAGTGATTTATTGTAGAAATATAATATTTATTTAAGTATGCAGCCGGTCGTAATTTGCCGATTCTTCTTTTAGTGTATGTGTACCGTAAAAAGATCATTGATTGGACTGCAGTAACATATTTTGGTTACAATTATAAGTAATAAATAATCACAAAGAATGTAAAAGTATATATCTAAATACCAACGCTTTATACAGAATATGAAATCTCCTTATTTGTATTACGTTTTAATTTATTGTAATACACATTCATATTATTAATATAATTAGTTATTATAAATTTAATAAAAAGGCATCTTATCCAAATAAATTCGTCATAATTAAAATTGCTCATTTCGGTCTAAATGTATATTTTACTTTAAATGTATATTCATATTTCTATATATTTGTTATATTACTATTATGCTAAGAATAATATATATAAACTACTGTAATAAAAGTATTAGTGTAATACTTTTTACACTTATTATTAATAATTTCACCATTACTTACTATGGTGTTCTCTAGTCACCATCTTACTAAATGAAATTATTGATGCTAAAACTTTTTTGAAGGAGAAAGTCTCTTGTCGAATCTTAAAATGAAGGTTCTCTCATGTCAAGTTCGAATACATCTGAATTAAATTCTTCTATTTAAGTAAATGAAAACACTCACATATTTCTATGTGTTCCAATTTGGAAAGAAACCATCACTAAGTACATAATTATTCTAGAGTGGAAAGCGATTAGAACTGCACTTGGAATGTAGATAATCTTTTCTTTTATAGTGATTTATTGTAGAAATATAATTTTATTTAAATATGCAGCCAGTCGTAATTTGCCCATTCTTGTTTTAGTGTATGTATACCGTAAAAAGATTATTGATTGGACTGCAGTAACGTATTTTGGTTACAGTTATAAGTAATAAATAACACAAAAAATGTAAAAATATATATCTAAATACCAACCCTTTATACAGAATATGAAATCTCCTTATTTGTATTACATTTTATTTTACTGTAATATACATTCGCATTATTAATATATTAGGTTGGGGAAAAAGAAATCCATTATTTTTGAGTGAAATTAATGACTTTATTTAACATGTTTCTTATTGTTCGATTTGGGTCAAATATGCACTGTGTTGTTGCATAATTTGTTGCCATTTTAAAGGTAGCTTCATAATGCCTCTCTCATAGAAGTCTTGGTCCTTATTGGCGAAAAACTGTAATAATCCATTTTTACAATCTTCTCTTGATCCCAATTTCTTATCACTCAGGAAGTTTTGCAATGCGAGAAAAAGGTGGTAATTGTTGGTGCCCGGTCCCGACTATATGGTGGATGCATTAAAACATCCCAACCAAGCTCCCTGAGTTTCTGGCGAGTCACTACAGAGGTGTATGGCCTAGCATTGTCCTGATGGAACACAACACCTTTTCTGTTGGCCAATTCTGGCCGTTTCTGGTCAATCGCTAGCTTCAAACGGTTCAGTTGTTGACAGTAGAGATCTGAATTTAGAGTTTGGCCCTACGGAATCAACTCATAATAAATGATTCTCTTCCAGTCCCACCAAATACACAGTAGAACCTTCCTGGCCGTTAGTCCTGGTTTGACCACCGTTTGAGCTGCTTCACCGCGCTTTGACCACGATCGTTTTCGTACAATATTGTAGAATTTGACCCATTTCACATACCCAGTCACTATCCATTTAAGAAATGGACCGATTTCATTCTGTTTGGCCAAGGCTTCGCAGATGGAAATTTAATCCCTCATGTTTTTTGGTGTTAATTGGTGTGTCATCCAAACATCGAGCTTTTTTTTAATGGAACTTTGAGCAAATGGTTTAAAACTGTTTTATGGTCAATCTTTAGCTCCTGGGTGATGCTACGACTACTAACATGCTGGTCAACTTCGATTATTTCTGTGATTTTATCGACATTTCCAACGACGGGCCTGCCTGTGCGAAGTGCATCTTTAACATCAAAAATGCCTGAACGGAATCGACGAAACCAAAATTGCACGTAATTAGCTGTTACAGTATCGGCACCATAAACACCATTCACAATTTCAGCCACCTGGCTTGCATTTTCACCTTTATCAAAGAAAAACTGTAAAATGTACCGAATTTTCTCATTGTTGACTTCCATTTTTTAACCCCCTGTAACTCACAACTGAATGGACCAAACAAAAAATAGTAAAAACAAACTTTTAGTGAGAAATGTCACCTTGACAACGAGCACAAATTTGAAATTGTTTAAAAGATACTTTACGAGATATCGATTACTACAACCATCTATCGAAAAAAATAATTGATTTCTTTTTCCCCAACCTAATAATAGTCTAGTTAGTGTAAATTTAATAAAAATGCATCTCGTCCAAATAAATTCGCCATAATTAAAATTGCTCATTTCGGTCTAAATGTATATTCATGTTTCTATATATTTGTTATATTACTATTATGTTACAAATAATATATATTTAAAACATATTCTGTGAAGAATCTACGATGTATAGGTAAGGAAGTCTTTGGCAAAAGATCCATTTTCCCGCACAAAAGACTGCATAATGCATTAGAGAGATCTGCCCATTTTGCTCCTCTAAAGCATTCCATATCACCGGCCAAGTGGACTGGCATTTTCTCCCTCATTCTCTCGGCCTTTCCTCCAAAGATATAGGGAGTTATTTTCCGGCGGTCACTTTTGACAGCGCAAGTGGCACGCGTAAAAGCGTCTGGCCGCGTGCCAGCAAGGACTCCGTGATTTAAAGGAATTAACGGTCATGACATCATAGTTGACCAGACGTTCGGAGTGAGTTTGATTTATTTTACGTGACCACAATGTTTGGGGAGGATTCCAAGATCGTTTATTAATCAAGTCGACTTTTTTTTCCAGATGAATAA
>CM063509.1:99613964-99616464 GCA_032207245.1 Pardosa pseudoannulata
TTTTTATTGTTTCTCCTTCTGCAGTAAGGTCCAGCTATGTTGCTACATTTAATAACCTCCAACGTGTTAAAAGATAACCTCCTTCCTTCATTTTAGCTCTATATTCCGATAATTTATCTAAATTACTTTCACGTAGATGCAGTTTGTGGGAGCCGTATTTATCTATATTATTTTCCTTCCGGTTTATCGAAGAGTGATGATCTCCCACTTTTACTCAAATAAAAGCTCACAGAAGAAAAAGTACGGACAAGATGCCATTCACGCTTCCCTAAATTTTGGATAAACTTACGATATTCAACATAACTGGAAAATTTCTTTGCCAAAAATTTAACTCTTTTGTGGGCAGTCAGTTTTGACAGCTTTGAAGAGGTCTTTTTTTTCCCACACACGCTATAAAAGCATCTAGCTGGCATATAGCCAATTCGAGGAAAGCCGTGTTTGTGTCAGAGGATTTAAGGTTTTGACATAAGAGATGACCGGGCGTACATATTATGATTTCTTAATATAACGCTAACATTGATTAACCCTTTAACAGCGGGTGTGGTTTAGAAAGTACATACTTAACTTGTAACCAGCTGCGAATAGAGTATATAAACGGTCTTTCTATAATGTTAAATAGAAATAACGTCTTATACACAACAATATTATAAAAATAGTTTTGAATAATTATATAAAATAAAGTATCTTCACTTCTTAGTATTACCCCCCCCCCTCATCTTCTCTTCGCTGGACTCTAACCGAACCAGGGACTTTATCAGCCTGGTATTAAAAATTATAGCTAAGCAGGGGTATAATATATAAACGGTTTGCTTACATAATATCAAATACCGACTGTGTCTTATAAAGAAGTAAATTATAAAAATATCTTTAAGTAAATATATAAAATAACTGCACTTCTTAGCAGTTCCCCCTTCCCTCTCATCTTCTCTTCACTGGAAACAAACCAAATCAACAATTCTTGCAGTCCGTACTAAATTTATAGCCGGGCTTGGGTATACTATATAAACTGTTTGTTTCTGTAAATTCATATAGGTGATATGTCTCTCACACTACTAAATTATAAAAATAATTTTAATCAAATATATAAAATAAAGCAATCCTACTCTTTAGTATTTTTCCATCTTTGCTCCACTAGACTCTAAACTTAGGGACTCTTGCAGTCCGATGATAAAATTATAACCAGACATAGATACATATATAAACTATTTATTTCTGTCATATCAAATACTGACCGTGTCCTATACAACAGTACATTAAAAAATATTTTTAAATAAATATATAAAATAAAGTAACCTCCTTCTTGGTCATTTCTTCCCTTCATCTTTCCTCCTCCGGACTCAAATCAAAGCAAGGACTCTTGTGGTTTGATGCTAAAATTACAGCCAGGCGCGGGTATCGTATTAAAAACAGTTTATAAAATAAAGTAACCACCTACTAAGTCTTCTATTCCTTTCATCTTTCCTCCTCCGGACTCAAACCTAAGCAGGGACTCTTGTGGCTTGATGCTAAAATTACAGCCAGGCACGGGTATCCTATTAGAAACAGTTTATAAAATAAAGTAACCACCTTCTTAGCCTTCTATTCCTTTCATCTTTCCTCCTCCGGACTCAAACCTAAGCAGGGACTCTTGTGGCTTGCTGCTAAAATTACAGCCAGGCACGGGTATCGTATTAAAAACAGTTTATAAAATAAAGTAACCACCTTCTTAGCCTTCTATTCCCTTCATCTTTCTTTCTCCGGACTCAAACCTAAGCAGGGACTCTTGCGGCCCGATGCTAAAATTATAGCCATGCGCGAGTGTAGTACATAAAAGAGTTTATAAAATAAAACAAACCACCTTCTTAGCCTTCTATTCCCTTCATCTTTCTTTCTCCGGACTCAAACCTAAGCAGGGACGGAGCCGTATTTATCTATATTATTTTCCTTCCGGTTTATCGAAGAGTGATGATCTTCCACTTTTACTCAAATAAAAGCTCATGGAAGAAAAAAGTACGGACAAGATGCCATTCACGCTTCCATAAATTTTGGATAAACTTACGATATTCAACATAACTGGAAAATTTCTTTGCCAAAAATTTAACTCTTTTGTGGGCAGTCAGTTTTGACAGCTTTGAAGCGGTCTTTTTTTTTCCCACACACGCTATAAAAGCATCTAGCTGGCATATAGCCAATTCGAGGAAAGCCGTGTTTGTGTCAGAGGATTTAAGGTTTTGACATAAGAGATGACCGGGCGTACATATTATGATTTCTTAATATAACGCTAACATCGATTAACCCTTTAACAGCGGGTGTGGTTTAGAAAGTACATACTTAACTTGTAACCAGCTGCGAATAGAGTATATAAAAGGTCTTTCTATAATGTTAAATAGAAATAACGTCTTATACACAACAAAATTATAAAAATAGTTTTGAATAATTATATAAAATAAAGTATCTTCACTTCTTAGTATTACCCCCCCCCCTCATCTTCTCTTCGCTGGACTCTAACCGAACTAGGGAC
>CM063509.1:99621464-99631464 GCA_032207245.1 Pardosa pseudoannulata
TTTTAAAAATTAATTGATTTGCTAATTATGACGTAGAACCATTCAAAAGTACATTTTTTATTTATATGCATAATTGTTTAGTTATTAAACTAACTTACCTTTGAAATAAGGAACGTTAATTTTAGGTTTGTTATAGAGTATTAAAAGGATTTTTAAAATTAACTGGTTTGTTTATTACGACGTAGTACCATGCAAATGTACATTTTTCTTTTTAATATACACTTATATTTAGTTATCAAACTGATTTAGCTTTGAAATTATAAGCTATGAGTATTATAAAGATTTTAAAAATTAATTGGTTTGATAATTACGACGTAGGACCACACAATAGTACATTCTTTCTTACTAAAATACAAATTTTTTTCTTATTCAACTAACTTACCTTTGAAATAATAAACTTTAATTTTAGGTTTGTTATAGAGTATTAAAAGGATTTTTAAAATTAACTAAATGAATTTGGCTTACTAATTACGAAGCAGTACAGTGCAAAAGTAAATTTTGTTATTAATATACACATTTATTTAGTTATTAAACTAATCTTGCTTTGAAATAATGAACTCTGATTTTGAAATTGTTGTGAAGTATTGAAAAGAATTTTAAATTATTTAGTTTGCTAATTACGAAGTAGGACCCCGACAAAATATATTTTGTCTTATTAATATGCACAATTTTTTTATTTATTAAACTAACTTACCTTTTAATTTACGAAGTCTAATTTTGGAATTGTTATAGAGTATTAAAATATTTTAAAAATTAATTAGTTTGCTAATTACTACGTAGAGCCATGCAAGAGTACATTTTTTAAATTTATATACACAATTGTTTAGTTGTTAAACGAACTTACCTTTGAAATAACAAACTCTAATTTTGAAACTGTTATAGAGTATTAAAAACATTTTTAAAATTAATTGGTTTTTCGAATTACGATGTAGGACCATGCAAGAGTACATTTTTTTTATTTACATACACAATTGTTTAATTATTACACTAACTTACCTTTCAAATAATGAACTTTATTTTTAGAATTGTTATAGAGTATTAAAAAGTTTTTTTTAATTAATCGGTTTGTTAATTACGACAAGGACCACACAACAGCACTTTTTTTCTTTTTAATGTATACCTTTATATTGTTATTAAACTGATTTACCTTTGAAATATTGAACTTTAATTTATAATTGTTATAAAGTATTGAAACGATTTTTTAAATTTTTAGATTGCTAATTACGACGTAGAACTACGTAAAAGTACATTTTTTCATTAATAAACACAGTTTTTTAGTTATAAAAGTAATTCTGCTTTGAAATAACGAAGTAAAATTTTGAAGTTGTTATACAGTACTAAAAATATTTTTTTAATTAATTAGTTTGCATATTACGATGTAGGACCACGCAAGAGTGTATTTTTTTCATATTAATATACATAATTTTCTGTTATTAAACTAATTTACCTTTGAAATAATAAACTATATTTTTATTATTTCAAATTTATATATACATATATTTAAACATACATACATATATACAATACATATATACATATATACATATATACATACATATATACATATACATATACATATATACATATATATATACATATATATATACATATATATACATATACATATATACATATATATATATATATATATATACATATACATATATACATATATACATACATATATACATACATATATCCATACATATATACAATACATATATTTGAATTTATATATTATTTAATATATTTTTCGGTTTGTTATAGATATTAAATAGATTTTTAAAATTGATTGACTTGGTAATTATGACGTAGTACCACGCAAAAGTACATTTTTCTTATTAATATGCAGCTTTATTTATTTATTAATTTATTTTAGCTTTGAAATAATGAACTCTAAATTTGAAAATGTTGTAAAGTATTGAAAATATATTTAAATTTTTTAGTTTGCCAATTACGGCATAGGACCATACATGAGTACATTTTTCCTTATTAATATACATAATTTTTTAGTTATGTATATTAATAAGGAAATTAATAAGGTAATTAATAAGGAAATTAATAAAATAATTAATAAGGAAAAAGGTACATTAATAACTAATTTATCTGTTATATAATGAACTATATTTTTAGAATTATTGTAGAGTTTTAAAAACATCTCTAATTGTTTTTCTAAATACTACGTCGCACCATGCAAGAATACATTTTTTTATTTATATACACAAATGTTTACTTATTAAAGTAACTTACCTTTGAAATAATGAACTCCAAGTTTGGAATTGCTATAGAGTATTATAAATATTTTTTAAATTAATTAGTTTTCTAATTACGCCGTAGGACCATACAAGAGTACATTTTTTAAAATTTAAATAACACAATTGTTTACCTATTAAACTAACTTACCTTTGAAATGATGGACTTCATTTTTAGAATAGTTATAGAGTATAAAAAGGTTAATTACTGGATTTTCTAATTACGATGAAAACTTTTAGAATTGTTATGCAGTATTAAAAAGGTTTTTTTTTAAATTAATTGGTTTGACCATGACGTAGGTCCACGCAAAATTACATTTTTTATTAATATACACCTTTAATTAGTTATTAAACTGATTTAGCTTTGAAATAATGAACTCTGATTTTGAAATTGTTGTAAAGAATTGAAAGGTTTTTAAAGTTTTTAGTTTGCTAATTACGACGTAGAATCACGACAGAGTATATTTTGTCTTATTAATGTACACAACTTTTCAGTTATTAAACTAACTTACCTTTGAAATAACGAACTTTAATTTTGAAATTGTTATAGAGTATTAAAAATATTTTTTAAATTAATTAGTTTGGTAGTTATGACGTAGGACCATGCAAGTGTACATTTTTGTATTTATATACACAATTGTTTAGTTATTAAACTAACATACCTTTGAAATAATGAACTTTATTCTTAGAATTGTTATAGAGTATTAAAAAGGTTTTTTTAATAAATTGGTTTGCTAATTACGACGAGAAATTTTAGAATTGTAATAGAGTACGAAAGAGGTTTTTTACAATTAATTGGTTTGTTAATTATGACGTAGGACCACGCAAAATTACATTTTTCTATTAATATACACCTTTATTTAATTATTAAACTGAATTAGCTTTAAAATAATGAACTCTAATTTTAAAATTGTAAAGTATTGAAAAGACTTTTAAATTTTTAAATTTTTTTAATTTCGTCGTAGGACCACGCAAGAGTATATTTTTTTCTTAATATACACAATTTTTTTAGGTATTAAATTCACTTACATTTGAATTAATGAACTTAATTTTGGAATTGTCATAGAGTATTAAAAATATTTTTAAATTAATTATTTTGCTAATTATGACGTAGGACCATTCAAGAGTAAATTTTTTTTATCTATATACACAATTATTTAGCTATTAAACTACCTTACCTTTGAAATAATGAGCCTTATTTTTAGAATTTTTCTAGAGTAATAAAAATGTTTTTTAATTAATTGGTTTGCTAATTACGACGTAGCACCACGCAAAACTACATTTTTCTTATTAATATACACATTTATTTCGTTATGAAACTGATTTATTTACCCTGCAAATATTTAACTCTAATATTTTCAAGATATTGGAACTGTTGTACAGTATTGAAAAGATTTTTTAAACTATTAAAAGGAATTTTTAAAATTGACTGACTTGCTAATTTCGAAGTAGTACCACTCAAAAGTACATTTTTCTTATTACTATACACATTTATGTTGTTATTAAACTGACTTACCTTTAAAAAATGAACTCTAATTCTGCAATTGTTGAAGAGTATTAAAAAGATTTTTAAAATTAAATAGTTTTTTTATTACGACATAGAACCGCGCAAGTATACATTTTTTCTTGTGAATATGCCGAATTATTTAGTTATTAAACAAATTGTTCTTTGAAAGAATTAACTTTAATATAAATATTACATATTTTTGGAACAGAAAATATTTTTTAATTGTTTATTTGTAAATTAGGGAATTAACTTTTATAAAACTTGCTATAATTAAAATTTTTCAGCTAAAATATTACAGTGGTTTATAATTTTAAAAACACATTATAATAGTATGAATTCAACTCAAGTATTTATACTCTCAACTCAAGTATTTATACTTTCAACTCGAGTATTTAGATAAAAATAAATGTATAATATTTAATGGTAGTTGCAAACCACAAAGGTAGAAAAAATAAGAATTGTTGAAAAAATTTCATCTTTACGAAATGAAAAATATCTAAAGCTAGCTTAATGCTAAATAAAAATATTTTTCTCATTTTTCTAATGTTAAATAAATGTTTAACCAGTAAATCCATGTGTTTGCGTTTAATGTAGAACAAAACATTTATAAAAGTAGCATAACAAAGCAAGATTATTCTTGCGAACACCTAAAAAGAAGTTGGAATAAATCTAAATGAAAAAATAGAATTATTGTATCAGCTACGAAATATTTCTTAAAACTTAATAAACAAACAGAACTACATTTTTGGCACGAAAGAATTGTCCTATTGATTTTTACATATGCGTGAAATTTTGGCTTTGGGCTTTATAACAAAATAAATTCTCAATTTCATTTATAGTTAATACTAGACACAATCTTTCTCCATTACTCAAACACCAAAGGAAAAAAACTTATATTTACCTTGAATCCAATTATACCTGAAACAATAAGCTGAATCAAATACAATTTAACGAAGTCATATTTCATTTCGGTTATATTTACCTAAAAGCATCGCAAAAAACTGCATAAGACCATGCTAGAGTACATTTTTATTATTTATATACAAAATTATTTAGTTATTAACGAACTTACCTTTGAAATAAAGAACTTTATTTTTAGAATTATTATAGAATATAAAAAAGATTTTAAAAAATAATTGTTTTTCTTATTACGACGTAAGACCACGCAAAAGTACATTTTTGTTTTGAATATACACATTTATTTCGTTATTAAACTAACTTACCTTTACAGAAATGAACTATAATTTTGCATATGTTGAAGAATATTAAAAAGATATTTAATATTGAATATTTTTCTGATTACAACATAGAACCGCTCAAGTATAAATTTTTTTCTTATAAATATGCCGAATTATTTAGTTATTCAACAAATTTTTCTTTCAAAGAATTAACTCTAATATAAGTATTACATATCATTAGAACAAAAAATATTTTTAATTTCTTATTTGTAAATTAAAGAATTAACTTTTATAAAACTAACTATAATTAAATTTTTCAGCTAAAATATTACAGTGGTTTATAATTCTGAAAACACATTATAATAGTATGAATTCAACTCATGTATTTATATAAGAATAAATGAATAATATTTAATGATAGTTGTAAACCATAAAGGTAGAAAAAAATAAGAAGTGTTGAAAAAAAAATCATCTTTACGAAATGAAAAATATCTAAAGCTAGCTTAATGCTAAATAAAAATATTTTTCTCATTTTTCTAATGTTAAATAAATGTTTAACCAGTAAATCTATGTGTTTGCTTTTAATTTAAAACAAAACATTTATAAAAGTAGTATAACAAAGAAAGATTATTCTTGCAAACACCTAAAAAGAAATTTTAATACATCTAAATGAAAAAATAGAATTATTGTATCAGCTGCGAAATATTTCTTAAAATTTAAGAATAAAGAAACAGAAACTATATTTTTGGCACGAAAGAATTGTCCTATTCATTTTTATATATGCGTGAAATTTTGGCTTTGTGTTTTGTAGCAAAATAAATTCTCAATTTCATTTATAGTTAATACTAGACACAATCTTTTCCGAACACCAAAGGAAAAAAACTTATATTTACCTTGAATCCAATTATATCTCAAACAATAAGCTGAATCAAACACAATTGAATGAAGTCATATTTCATTTCACTTATATTTACCTAAAAACATCGCAATAAAAGTACATAAGACCATGCAAGAGTTCATTTTTTATTTATATACATAATTGTTTAGTTATTAACTAACTTACCTTTCAAATAAAGAACTTTATATTTAGAATTGTTAAAGAGCATTAAAAAGATTTTAAAAATTAATTGCTTTGCTTATTACGACGTAGGACCAAGCAAAAGTACATTTTTCGTATGACTATACACATTTATTTCGTTATTAAACTAACTTACCTTTATAAAAAAAACTGTAATTTTGCAATTGTTGAAGGGTATTAAAAAGATTTTTAAAATCAAATAGTTTTCTGATTACAACATAGAACCGCTCAAGTATACATTTTTTCTTTATGCCGAATTATTTAGTTACTAAACAAATTTTTCTTTAAAAGATATAAATATTACATATTACAGAATATAAATATTACATATTACAGAAATATTACAGAAAATAATTTTTAATTGTTTATTTGAAAATTAAAGAATTAACTTCTATAAAACTTACTATAATTAAAATTTTTCTGCTAAAATATTACAAATATATTCTTAATAATTAATATTTCTTAAAATTTAAGAATAAACAAACAGAAAATACAATTTTGGCACGAAAGAACTGTCCTATTCATTTTTACATATGCGTGAAATTTTGGCTTTGTGCTTTATAACAAAATAAATTCTCAATTTCATTTATAGTTAATACTACACACAATCTTTTCCCAACACCAAAGGAAAAAAATTATATTTACCTTGAATCCAATTATATCTCAAACAATAAGATGAATCAAACTCAATTGAATGAAGTTATATTTCATTCCGCTTATATTTACCTAAAATCATTGCAAAAAAAATTGCATAAGACCATGCAAGAGTACATTATTTTATTTATATACACAATTGTTTAGTTATTAACTAAACTACCTTTGAAATAAAGATCTTTATTTTTAGAATTGTTATAGAGCATTAAAAACATTTTAAAAAATAATTGATATGCTAATTACGACGTAAGACCAAGCAAAAGTACATTTTTCTTATGACTATACACATTTATTTCGTTATTAAACTAACTTACCTTTAAAAAAATGAACTCTAATTCTACAATTGTTGAAGAGTATTAAAAAGATTTTTAAAATTAAATAGTTTTCTGATTACGACATAGAACCGCTCAAGTGTACATTTTTTCTTATAATAATGCCGAATTATTTAGTTATTAAACAAATTTCTCTTTGAAAGAATTAACTCTAATATAAATATTACATATTTTTTGAAAAGAAAATATTTTTTAATTGTATATTCCTAAATTAAGGAATTAACTTTTGTAAAACTTATTATAATTAAATTTTTTCAGCTAAAATATTACAGTAGTTTATAATTTTGAAAACACGTTATAATATTGTAGATTCAACTCAATAAATGTATAATATATGTAATATGTAGAATAAATGTATAATGTTTAATGATAGTTGTAAACCATAAAGGTAGAAAAAATAAGATTTGTTGAAAAAAAATCTTTACGAAATGAAAAATATCTAAAGCTAGCTTAATGCTAAATAAAAATATTTTTCTCTTTTTCTAATGTTAAATAAATGTTTAACCAGTAAATCCATGTGTTTGAGTTTAATTTAAAACAAAATAGTAATAAAATAAGTAACATAACAAAGCAAAATTATTTCTGGTAACTCCTAGAAAGAAATTGGAATAAATCTAAATGAAAGAAATAGAATTATTGTATCAGCTGCGAAATATTTCTTAAAATTTAAGAATAAACAAACAGAAAATACATTTTTGGCACGAAAGAATTGTCCTATTCATCTTTATATATGCGTGAAATTTTGGCTTTATGCTTTATAACAAAATAAATTCTCAATTTCATTTATAGTTAATACTAGGCACAATCTTTTCCCAACACCAAAGGAAAAAAACTTATATTTACCTTGAATCCAATTATATCTGAAACAATAAGCTGAATCAAACTCAATTGAATGAAGTTATATTTCATTCCGCTTATATTTACCTAAAATCATTGCAAAAAAATTGCATAAGACCATGCAAGAGTACATTATTTTATTTATATACACAATTGTTTAGTTATTAACTAAACTACCTTTGAAATAAAGATCTTTATTTTTAGAATTGTTATAGAGCATTAAAAAATTTTTAAAAAATAATTGGTTTGCTAATTACGATGTAGGACCACGCAAAAGTACATTTTTCTTTTGAATATACACATTTATTTCGTTATTAAACTAACTTACCTTTAAAAAAATGAACTCTAATTTTGCAATTGTTGAAGAGTATTAAAAAGATTTTTAAAATTAAATAGTTTTCTGATTACGACATAGAACCGCTCAAGTGTATATTTTTTCTTATGAATATTCCGAATTATTTAGTTATTAAACACATTTTTCTTTGAAAGAATTAACTAAAAAATATATTGCATATTTTTGGAATAGAAAACATTTTTGTTTCTTTGTAAATTACGGAATTAACTTTTATAAAACTTACTATAATTAAAATTTTTCAGCTAAAATATTACAGTGGTTTATAATTTTGAAAACACATTATAATAGTATGAGTTCAACTCAAGTATTTATATAAGAATAAATGTATAATATTTAATGGTAGTTGCAAACCACAAAGGTAGAAAAAATAAGAATTGTTGATAAAATTTCATCTTTACGAAATGAAAAGTATCTAAAGCTAGCTTAATGCTAAATAGAAATATTTTTCTCTTTTTCTAATGTTAAATAAATGTTTAACCAGTAAATCCATGTCTTTGCTTTTAATTTAAAACAAAACATTTATAAAAGTAGCATAACAAAGCAGGATTATTCTTGCGAACACCTAAAAATAAATTGGAATAAATCTAAATGAAAAAAATAGATTTATTGTATCAACTGCGAAATATTTCTTAAAATTTAAGAATAAACAAACAGAAACTAAAATTTTGGCACGAAAGAACTGTCCTATTCATTTTTATATATGCGTGAAATTTTGGCTTTGTGCTTTATAACAAAATAAATTCTCAATTTCATTTATAGTTAATACTAGGCACAATTTTTTTCCTACACCAAAGGAAAAAAGCGTATATTTACCTTGAATCCAATTACATCTGAAACAATAAGCTGAATCAAACACAATTGAATGAAGTCATATTTCATTTCACTTATATTTACCTAAAAGCATCGCAAAAAAGTGCATAAGTCCATATAAGAGTACATTTTTATTATTTATATACACAATTATTTAGTTATTAACTAACTTACCTTTGAAATAAAGAACTTTATTTTTAGAATTGTTATAGAGTATTAAAAAGATTTTAAAAAGTAATTGATATGCTAATTACGACGTAAGACCAAGCAAAAGTACATTTTTCTTATGACTATACACATTTATTTCGTTATTAAACTAACTTACCTTTATAAAAATGAACTCTAATTTTGCAAGTATTAAGAAGAGTATTAAAAAGATTTTTAATATTGAATAGTTTTCTGATTACAACATAGAACCGCTCAAGTATACATTTTTTTCTTATAAATATGCTGAATTATTTAGTTATTAAACAAATTTTTTTTGAAATAATTAACTAAAAAAATATTACATATATTTGGAATAGAAAATATTTTAATTGTTTATTTGTAAATTAAGGAATTAACTTTTATAAAACTTACTATAATTAAAATTTTTCTGCTAAAATATTACAGTGGTTTATAATTTTGAAAACATTATAATAGTATGAGTTCAACTCAAGTATTTATATAAGAATAAATGTATAATGTTTAATGGTAGTTGCAAATCATAAAGGCAGATTTGGTCTGGTTTGGGTTGGAGAGCTACGGTCTACTTTTTGCAAAACGAAGGTTAATGAGACCGGGACCTACAGCTTAAAGCCGATTCCGAAAGGCTACGAACATCCATGCCATTGTGGGATACTAACCCACGAACTCCGGTACCGAAGGCCAACACCCTAACCAATCGGCCATCGTTCGGCATCATAAAGGTAGAAAAAATAAGAATTGTTGAAAGAGAATTTTCATCTTTAAAAAATGAAAAAATATCTAAAGATAGTTTAATGCTAAATAAAAATAT
>CM063509.1:99636464-99638964 GCA_032207245.1 Pardosa pseudoannulata
TTTTCGTAGCCGTTAGGAATCGGTTTTAAGAAGTAGGTCCCTGTCTTATTAACCCTCGTGTTGCAAAAAGTAGACCGTATCACTCCAAACCAAACCTTTTTGATAAATGAATTTTTGGACCCCCTTCAATTTTCATGACAATCTGATTTCATAAATGCTCACCTAATATTTTAATTTATTTAATAGGTTACAAAATAATGTACCATGTAAGGATTATTATATGTTTTAAGAATTAAAGTAACTCCTTACATAAACAAACGAACATACAATTTTGAAAACACACACACAAAAGATAAAATACAAAATATTATTTAGATACATCATCGATTTGGTTTAAGCCTCAATGAAGATATAGAGTAAGGCGAACTCTAAGGTTAAAACCCGATTGATCTTGCACTGTTCGTCAAGGAAACCTTCTAACAGGAGTCATAATCTGCGTGATCAGCATCTGCTAGATGATAACCTGCTGCTGTTTTAATTATTATAGTCTAACTCTTAGCGTAGTGACGTTATAGGATGAAAACTATAAATTACCATCTGCTGTAAGGAATGATACAATCTCGGTTTATCGGTCGAACTAATGTTCAACGCCATTTGTAGCTACCTTTTTAACCGAAAATTTAATCTAGAACATACTACAAAATTAATTGAAACATATTGTACGCATTAGTATATACCTAAAGTAAGGAATGTTTTAAAACCCATACCTGAATTCTACAAAATTGATAATTTTAACCCCTTCCCTGGTTTGCCTTACGCCGTAAGCTTTTACTGATTTGCCCGTACGGCTTACGGGCAATCTGATTTCTATTTCGCTTGCACTGTTTCGGCCGTATTTTTTTCCAATTTTAGTAACAAATTATTCGTATAGATTTCCAGTAAATGATAGTTTGCAGTTTATTGTATTTTCTACTCTGATTGGTTCAAAAGCAAGGGGTTTTTCGCATGTTTTGTATCGAAAGACGAATTTTTATCTTTCAGTGTATAGCGTTCTGGTTATATTTTACTAACCGCCCGATAATTTTAAGGATGTAAGAGTTGAATAATATATTTTTACTTTTAAATAATGGATAATTCAGAGCGTATGGAGCTAATTTCTTGTGATTCGAACTGTGACTCGAAATCAGAAACTGAATTATCTGTAAATGATAGTAGCGATAGTTTACTAGGTGATCTGGATAGTAATGACTCTGATAGTAGTACAGATGGGATCAGTCTAGAAAGACAATTTTTTTAAACTAATTGTGATAATTCTTTGGATCCGCCTCCTAGATTTGCTTTCACTGGGATTCCAAAAATTAACTTGGATATCGATGAGACTAAAGGTAAACTTCAGTTCTATGATGCTTTAACAGAAAGAAAAAAAGTTGTAATAAATGCTTAAAACTATTAGAAATGTTAATTTTAATAACATACCTTTACTTCAAAATGTAAAATGAACAAAAAAAATGTGACATTTTTTTTGACCGAATTCTAGAAAAAGATTAACTGTCAAAGGGTTAATTGGGAGATAATCGCGATATATAAAAGAGATCTTTTCATAATTAATAAAAAATATATATCACTAACGTAACGTGTCGTTGTATTATAAGTTATTTAACATACCATAACCGGTCAAATGATCTAGTACGTTTTCGGACGATTGATAATTAAGCGCAGGTCACGTACTAGTACGGGTTAGTATAACAACATGGTTTGTTTGTGGGTACAAAAATAACGGCATATACAGGAAAACGAAGTCGAATGTTCTTGTCTACTACACAAATTCAGGAAAAAATTAGACAAATAAAAACTAGTTTTTACATCAGCCGATGCGGAACCACAGAACGGTGAGTTAGATTAAAAAATCAATTTAGATTTAAAATTAACTTTTTATTTATCCTTGCGAAAATGATATTATATATATATGTATATATATATATATATATATATATATATATTATATATATATATATTTGTATTTATACATATATATATATATATATATATATATATATATATATATATATATATATATATATATATATATATATATATATATATATATATATATATATATATATATATATATATATATATATATATTTGTTTATTTGTCTATTTACATATTTGCTTATATATTTTAATATAAAATACGAAAAGTTGGTTCAAAAATTAAATAATTTTCGATCTATTGAGATTTAACTGAATAACTAAATTTACGCACAAAACGGCCGCTCCCGGTATAATTCCGCTGCGAAATGTACCCGCACACAATGTGTTAAAAACGAAAGGAGCACCCCTTAGCCTTAATACGAGTAGCTTATGGCTCTATCGTGCATGGTTTGACCAAGTGGCATCAAAAACAACAACAGCGAATTAAGGCAGGGGTGTGTATTTCGTTTAATAAGCCCCTATAGTGTAAAAGAACGACTTTGCTCAAGTGAGTCCTCATAACTTAGAAGCAGACCTCTGTCACTCCTACAGGTAGCGTTTGGTAACGTAAAGGACGTTGCGACTG
>CM063509.1:99643964-99758964 GCA_032207245.1 Pardosa pseudoannulata
TCCCCTAGCGGTGACTTTTGGAACTAAATTTTTTTCGCGTAATCCTTCGTCCCCCGTCTTGTTTAATCTTCCTACAAAATGTGGCGTCATTCTTGCAAATAGATCTCGCTACAGAACACTGTAAGCACTGTCAGTTTTATTATGGCTACCTGGTATATTTGTTTAATTGTCTATTTATATATTTGTTTGTATATTTCAATATAAAATACGAAAAGTTGACTAAAAAACTAATTAATTTTCGATCTATTGAGATTTAACTAAATAACTAAATTTACGCTCAAAACGTCCTCTCCCCTTACAATTCCGCTTTGAAATGTACCCGCACACAATGTGTTAACACCAAACCTCCAAGGTTCCTTTTTTTTTCGAGGGAGGGGGAAGAATACGGTACTTTCTCTAAACACTGTAAAGAGGAAGAAAAAAAATTTGTTCCACACTTTGTTTTAGAAAATGATGACAGATACAGAAAAAAAGGAACAACGTGATTAATACTCATTTACAGTGATGCGTTAAGAAAGAATGTTGGTAAGTTTAAACGACTGATGAAAGTTCCGGTTCATTATTTCGTGCACCGACGAGAAAATATCTTTTCTTATGTTACCTCTTGGAGTTGAAGATGGATTGCCATGCGTCAACCGTTTCTTGTTTTCTCAAAATAACTCAAATAGTTTATGTAGAACTTAGGATACCTTTTTTTAACCTATACTCTAAGGAAAATCCTTTAAAACTTTCGACATTTATTGCAAAGTTGCATTTTCTGACTTCTTATTGCATATGTAGCGTGTACAAGTACAAAGACCTTGAAGGAACAGAATTCGACTAGAAAAATCAGATGAATTTTTCTGAAAGAAACTAGAGTATATGCTTTTTTATAAAGAGATATTTTATGAATAATATATTATTTTACAGCGCTGAAGCCTGTTTCTTAAATGCAAATTTATGTTAACTTTTAAATAATTTTTTTTTTTCAGTTTGTAAATTTTTTATTGAATAAGTATTTTTAAAATGCTTCAGGGGCATTAAGTTTATATATTTCATTTTCAATTTTTGCATATTCCTACGGCATTATAATTTTTCCCTGCACTATGCGTTTCATGTAACAAAATTGTATGTTCCCATTATAGGAAAATCGTTCAAAACTGAAAATTTCAAAAACTAAGATTTAACGTCCAATGTCCCTTTATATATTTCATTTTCAATTTTTGCATATTCCTACGGATTCATGATTTTTTCCAGCACTGTATGTTTCATGTACCAGAATTGAATGTTCCCATTATAGGAAAATCGTTCAAAACTGAAAATTTCAAAAACTAAGATTTAACGTCCAATATCCCTTTATATATTTCATTTTCAATTTTTGCATATTCCTTTGGCTTTATAATTTTTTCCAGCACTGTATGTTTTATGTACCAGAATTGTATGTTCCCATTTTAGGAAAATCGTTCAAAACTGACAATTTCAAAAACGAAGATTTAACGTCCAATGTCCCTTTACATATTTCATTTTCAATTTTTGTATATTCCTACGGTTTTACAATTTGTCCAGCACTGTATGTTCTATATACCAGAATGGTATGTTCCCATTATAGGAATATTTATTAAAAATTGAAAATTTCAAACACTAAAATTTAACGTCCAATAATTCTTTAAGAGTCGCAGGTATATCTCCTTTTACAGTTTTCTATATACTATTTCTATAAAAAGGAATCTCAAGCCGGGATTTCTAATTGATTTTATTGTCTTATATGTTTCATGTAGCAGCATTTTATATTCTCATTATAGAAATATCGTTAAAAGTTGAAAATTTAAAAAAACTAAGATTGGACGTCCAATGTTCCCTTAAGAGTTGCAAGCTTATCTTCTTTTCCAATCTTCCACATTCAGTTAATTATCGATTTATGGTTTATGGGTCTGAATCGAATTTAGGGTTTTATATGTTTCGTGTATCAGCGCTGTATATTTTCATTACAAAATAAGCAATAAAAATTAAAAATTTCAAAAACTGTTTTTCAACATTCAACGTATCCTTAAAAGTTGTAGATTTATCTTCTTTTTCAATTTTCTGTATGCAATGGATTCTCGATTCCTGCTTTCCTAAGCAGTTGGAAATAGATAAAGATAAGTGCGAGAAAACTATATACGTGTGAATTAAAAGAAGAAAGCTCATAAAATGTATGACTATGAATAAATAATTTACAGCACAATCTATTGCTTACACAAATTCGTTAAAAATATTTAACATTTTATTACATATAACTTGATTTCAAATTAATTTTAGTGTCCTCTATATTTCATGTAGCAGCATTGTATATTACCATTATAGAAATATCTTAAAAATTGAAAATTTCATAAAAATAAAAGTTTTCCCTATCTTTTAGTCTTTAAAAATTTAAAATAATAAACTACTTATTAATAAATTACTTACAAATAGAATTTAAATGTTCTTGTATATCACTTAAACCACACGAAACGTCCTGTATAACAATGTTTGACTATAAATTATAATTCATATTTCAAGTGCTCTCACGTATTACGTATTTGACATGTTGCCAATTTTGCGAAGGATTAAAAAAAAACTTTCTTCGAAATAAACATTTTCCGACTATTGTTTGTTAAAATATTTTACTCCACCCTCTCTCCGTCTCCTTTCCTCAGACTCCTAAATTTTTGAGACAATTCCAAAAGCTTCATTAAAAGCAGCGGACAGCGATAGAAATGATTTTAAATTATTGGCGAAATTTTGGCAGCAGTTCAGTCTGCATACTTTTGCGGGGGAAAAACCTTTTTATTCAAAGCAGAGACAGTTTAATATGGAAAAATGGGCTTTCACACGAAATAGATGTATATATGATAAAAAATATTACGTACACTTGAATGTTGTTCAGAATTGTTTATTTCAGTTTTGCTGGAAATTTTGCCTTACTGATCTCGCGCCTTAATTTAATGTTTAGAGCATTATTTATTTTTGGCAGAAAAAAGTCATATTTGGCTGAATTAAAATTGATGCAATTTACCTTGGGAATTGAATTATCATAAATTTGAGTATGTTAGAGAACGTTATTCTTGTTTTTCTTCTGATGGAGCATGAAAACTGTTTTAGCGTAAAATATATCTTTTATACTATTTTTGTAATCTCCTTTGAGTAAATGTAGGCGTATTATTAGATTAAGAATTTATAGATTTCAGATAAATATATTTTATATCCGAGAAAAAATATAGATCATGACATAAAGTTATGCTATAAAAATGTGTGGAGTATACAAAATAATTGTTGATTATATCGTAAAAACATAAAGTTATATTTAGAAATTGTGGACTATATATATATGTATATATATATATATATATATATATATATATATATAATATATATATTATATATATATATATATATATATATATATAATATATATATATATATGAATATATATATATATATATATATATATATATATATATATATATATATATATTTATATATATATATATATATATATATATATATATATATATATATATATATATATATATATATATATATATATATATATATACATACATATAACATATATATATATATATATATACATATATACATATATATATATATATATGTATATATATATATGTATATATATATATATATATATATATATATGTATATATATATATATATAATGTATATATATATATATATATATATATATATATATATATAATATATATATATATATATATATATATATATATATATAATGGTCCAGTGTTAAGGTGAATGGAAAACAGTCTTTCTTGATAATATTATGTGTATTAAATCATAGTTTCATTTAAAAGCAAAACTAGCGCCATTTTCTTTTATTTGTAGCGAAACTAAGCGTGGAAAGGTGTTGACAGCTCTATGTCCACGCGCTAACTGAAGTTCTTGCTTGATTAGTCATCTCTTTCCTATGAAATATCTCTACGCCTAACCGCATTACACCAAAAGGTTACGCAAACATGGGTATTTTTCATTTTTTATTATTATAAAAGAGTTCCCTTTTTAAAATCGTTTATAACTCCCGTAATTTTCAACTATCCCCGTTTCAGACCTGACATATATACTTTTTCAATATATGATTTTAAATACAGGGTATCCCAAAGCGACACCTTAAACTCTGCACAGCTAGATTCCTCGTTGGGATTACATAAAAACTGCCCAAAGAAGTGTTCCTGTACGATCCATAGTTTACGAGAAAAATACTAAAAACAAAGTAGGACGTCACTGCCGGTGCAAGAAAAAAACACTTTATTGGACTATCAACACTTCATATCTTTCATATCTTTGTGTACCAAAGTACTTTCCCATGGTGATCTGCACGTGCATACACAGCCGTGGGAGAGATTTCCTAGAAGAATTTAGGACCAATTGTGCACGTCTAGTTTAGGGACCCCAGCAGAGAAGGTACAGATCACGGAATGGCAGCGTAACGGTCAGGCTTGTACTGAGATGTAACCGTGAGTTATGGGAGCAGGGGCTAAAAAGTAATGTCAGTGTGCACAAGAGGGGCTACTTTAATGAGCCCACCTGCATTCCCGAAGGGGATGCAGATGCGGGAAAATTTCCGATATGAAAACAAGCGATTGGAAAGGAAGAAAAAAGGGGCTTGAAAACCGAAGTGAGGAGTTTTGGAAACGAAGTGAAGGAGAGGAGTCTAAGTCGGGATTCGAGAGAAGTGCGACAAGAATCGAAAGCACCTACTCATCCTGTGCGCCCGAATCGACACCACAGGAGGAAAGTCCCTGCCTGATGATTTGGACCCACTGAAGGACCGACACATCCCAGCTCACCATCACCAACTCGTCCCGTGCGCCCTGACCAACACCACGTGAGGTAAGTCCCTGCCTGCTCCCCTGTGCCTGTAATGGAGGTAAAGATAAAATAATATTTACAGTCACTTAGGCCTCTATTAATGATTTAAGCTTGTAACTGAATAATTAGTTCATTATAAAGATAATTGTAGTAATTATGCTGTAAATATAAGATATAAATAATTGATGATTATGATATATTAAAACCAAGGATCAATTTGTAAATGAATGTACATAATAAATATCTAAATCTCAGTATAGAGTATTATATTTTTAATGTATTTCCCCCTTGTAACCGAACACTGGTGTAGAGGTTGTAAGTACATTACAACACTTTGCATATCTTTCCAGACGATAATGATCTTACACCGTTGAACTTTTTCCTATGGGGCCATCTCAAGGAACTGGTGTATCGAGACGTAGTGGCAACACCAATGGACTTAGTTGCTCGCCTGCTTGCTGCTTGTACAGTGATCCCTCGTTGTTCGCGGTGAATGGGGACCAGAACCTTCCTCGAAAGCTGAAAAACCGCGAAGTATGATTTGGCCCTAGGAATTTTCGTGTATACGAATATTTTAATTATGTAAGAAGTATTACACATATAAGACAAAATGCTTTTAAGACTTTACACATTTAAGACACAAATTACAACAGTATACGTATTTACTTAAACGTGTATGTGCTAATTAATAAGGTTAATTACAAAATCTTATACAGCAATAAACATTAATCAACACTGTTTTACGAGGGAAGCGAAGTCTTGTGTTGGTGGTGGAGGAGAGGTTCTCACTTGACTGGTAGAAATTTTCGGCTCATTCGGAGACTCTTCTGCTGAAGACGCTGAAGGTAGAGCCAGGGGGCTTTACCTTGGAGAGGAACATGGTGATGGGTAGTTGTTGTCTTTGTTTTTCTTTTGCCTTCAAAATTCCCCTGTACAAAGATATAACCCCGTCAACGCGATTGCTGAACTCGACAGCTTGAACCATATTGTAGTCAATGTCTTGTGCCATGTTGCACAATTATTGCAGATTCTTCAGGGTAAGGCCAGGCTTTCCAGTTTGTTCTTCGTCTTCCTCATTATTTTCTTCCTCACTTGCAGACTTTGTCATCTTAAGGTCCCATGGTATGTATTCTAAGTCAACTCATCACTTTGATTGATATACAGGGATACTTCTCTCTCGGAACCACAGAACGAGAAAGTTGATTAAAAAATCAATTTAGATTTAAAACTAATTATTATTTGTCCTTACGAAAATGATATTATATATATGTATATTTTTATATGATATATATATATATATATATATATATTTGTTTATATATTTTAATATAATTAAAATAATATTGTTTATATATTTTAATACCAAAAGTTGGTTAAAAAATTAAATAATTTTCGATCTATTGAGATTTAACTGAAAAACTAAATTTACCGGCAAAACGCCTGCTTCCGGTACAATTCTGCTGCGAAATGTACCCGCACACAATGTGTTAACATCAAACCTCCGAGGTTCCTTTTTTTTTTTTTTGGAGAGAGGGGGAGGAATACAGTACTTTCTCTAAACACTGTGAAAGGGAAGAAAAAAATTTGTTTCACACTTTGTTTTAGAAAATGGTGACAGATACAGGAAAAAAAAGGAACAACGTGATTAATACTCATTTACAGTGATGCGTTAAGAAAGAATGTTGGTAAGTTTAAACGACTGATGAAAGTTCCGGTTCATTATTTCGTGCACCTACGAGAAAATATCTTTTCTTATGTTACCTCTTGGAGTTGAAGATGGATTGCCAGACGTCAACCGTTTCTTGT
This sequence comes from Pardosa pseudoannulata, assembly GCA_032207245.1. Classification (NCBI taxonomy): domain Eukaryota; kingdom Metazoa; phylum Arthropoda; class Arachnida; order Araneae; family Lycosidae; genus Pardosa; species Pardosa pseudoannulata. The sequence continues at coordinate 99,650,619 of CM063509.1, forward strand.
TTTCTCAAAATAATTCAAATAGTTTATGTAGAATTTAGGATACCTTTTTTTAACCTATACTCTAAGGAAAATCCTTTAAAACTTTCGACATTTATTGCAAAGTTGCATTTTCTGACTTCTTATTGCATATGTAGCGTGTACAAGTACAAAAACCTCGAAGGAACAGAATTCGACTAGAAAAATCAGATGACTTATTTTGAAAGAAACTAGAGTATATGCTTTTTTATAAAGAGATATTTTATGAATAATATATTATTTTACAGCGCTGAAGCCTGTTTCTTAAATGCAAATTTATGTTAACTTTTAAATAATTTTTTTTCAGTTTGTAAATTTTTTATTGAATAAGTATTTTTAAAATGCTTCAGGGGCATTAACTTTATATATTTCATTTTCAATTTTTGCATATTCCTACGGCTTTATAATTTTTTCCAGCACTGTATGTTTCATGTACCAAAATTGTATGTTCCCATTATAGAAAAATCGTTCAAAACTGAAAATTTCAAAAACTAAGATTTAACGTCAATGTCCCTTTATAGATTTCATTTTCAATTTTTGCATATTCCTACGGCTTTATAATTTTTTCCAGCACTGTATGTTTCATGTACCAAAATTGTATGTTCCCATTATAGAAAAATCGTTCAAAACTGAAAATTTCAAAAACTAAGATTTAACGTCCAATGTCCCTTTATATATTTCATTTTCAATTTTTACATATTCCTACGGCTTTATAATTTTTTCCAGTACTGTATGTTTCATGTACCAGAATTGTATGTTTCCATTAAAGGAAAATCGATCAAAACTGAAAATTTAAAAAACTCAGATTTAACGTCCAATGTCCCTTTATATATTTCATTTTCAATTTTTACATATTCCTACGGCTTTATAATTTTTTCCAGTACTGTATGTTTCATGTACCAGAACTGTATGTTCCCATTATAGGAATATTTATTAAAAATTGAAAATTTCAAAAACTCAGATTTAACGTCCAATAATTCTTTAAGAGTCGCTTGGTGTATCTCCGTTTAGAGTTTTCTATATACTGTTCCTATAAAAAGGAATCTCAAGTCAGGATTTCTAATTGATTTTATTGTCTTATATGTTTTATGTAGCAGCATTGTATATTCACATTATAGAAATATCGTTAAAAGTTGAAAATTTTAAAAAACTAAGATTCGACGTCCAATGTTCCCTTAAAAGTTGCAAGCTTATCTTCTTTTCCAATTTTCCAAATGCAGTTGATTATTTATTTATGGTTTATGGGTCTGAATCGAATTTAGGATCATATATGTTTCGTATATCAGCGCTGTATATTTTAATTACAACATAAGCAATAAAAATTAAAAATTTCAAAAACTGTGTTTCACCATTCAACGTCTCCTTAAAAGTTGAAGATTTATCTTCTTTTTCAATTTTCTGTATGCAATGGATTCTCGATTCCTGCTTTCCTAAGCAGTTGGAAATAGATAAAGATAAGTGCGAGAAAACTATATACGTGTGAATTAAAAGAAGAAAGCTCATAAAATGTATGACTATGAATAAATGATTTACAGCACAATCTATTGCTTACACAAATTCGTTAAAAATATTTAACATTTTATTACATATAACTTGATTTCTAATTAATTTTAGTGTCCTCTGTGTTTCATGTAGCAGCATTGTATATTACCATTATAGAAATATCTTAAAAATTGAAAATTTCATAATCTGAAATACTACCAACATCCCATTAAGAGTTAAAAGCTTGTCTTCTTTTCTGATTTCCTACCTTGAGTGGATTATGGATTTATAGTTTATGTTTTTGAATCGAATTTAGGGTCTTATATGTTTCATGTAGCAGCAGTGTATAATTTCATTACAAGATAAAAATTAAAAATTTCAAAAACTGTGTTTCGACGTTCCATGTTCTCTTAAGATTCGTAGGTTTATCATTTTTTCCAATTTTCTATATTCAGTGTTTTATCGATTTATGGTTTTCAATCGAATTAAGTTCCTTTTATGTTCCGTGCAGCAGAACTGTATATTACCATTACAAAATAACCGATAAAAATTAAAAATTTCAATATTGAGTTTCAACGTTCCATGTTCTCTTAAGATTCGAAGGTTTATCTCATTTTCTAATTTTTTATATTCAGTCGATTATTGATTTATGGTTTTCAATCGAATTAAGTGTCTTATATGTTTTGAGTAGCAGCACTGTATATTACCATTCTAAGATAACTAATAAAAATTAAAAATTTCAAGAAATTGTGTTTCAACATTCAACGTCCTCTTAAGAGTTACAGATTTATCTTCTTTTTCAATTTTCTATATGCCTTGGATTCTCGATTCGTGTTTTCATAATGATGCACTTATCTTTATCCAGAAATAGATAAAGATAAGTGCGAGAAAACTATGTACATGTGAGTTAAAAGAAGAAAGATCACAAAACGTAAGAATATGAATAAATGATTTACAGCACAATCTATTCCTAACACAAATTCATTAAAAATATTCAACATTTTATTAGATATAACTTACGTTTTGAATGATACTTTACATTTAAAACTTTTTTGCAATTAATACCGGCTTTTAAGAGTAAATATCTTAAATGTGAAGAACGATTGTTCAATCGCTTCTACTTTTACATTATGGTTACCAAGTCTTTTAAAATCTTTCATTCAATACTTATAGAGAAAGAGATGTGTTAAAAACATTTAAAAAATCACTTAAGCAAACGAATTTGAATTTCGTAAAACTATTTTTGCGAGTTGTAAAAATATAAAGAATAAGCATTAAATCGCTTCTTCTTTTGCATTATCCCTGTCAAGGCACTTAATCATTCATTCAATACCTGAGGAAAAAGAGATGTATTACAAACATTTCAAATCGTGCAAACTAATTAAAACTTTATTAAACGGGTTTTAGAAATTGCTAGATGTAAAAATGTAAAGAATGAGCATTCAATCGCCTCTACTTCTACAATATCGTTATCAAGGCACATATAATCATTCATTCAATACCTATGAAGTAAGAGGTGAGTAATATGAAAAAATCGATTATGCAAAACTAATTCAAATTTCGTAAAACAGCTTTTAGAAATTGCGAGTTATAAAAATACTACCGAAAGGAAGTTTAAAGACTTAAAATTAAAAATTAATGAAAAGACTGATTTCTGTTTATTTTTCGACTAACCGAAGCCGTTAAATTAAATATTTACGGCACTAGAGATTCCTTGTCGACTTAAAAATAAAGAAAAGCACTCTCGTCAGACGTTTGCGGTTTTCCGTTTCGCTTACTGTCTGACACCTCGACGAAAATCCATGTGTGTTACACTTATTTTAAAAGTGTGATTTCAAGACATTCCAAATCCTTTTACAAGTTTCTATATACCGTTTTTATAAAGAGGAATCTCTAGACACTATTTCTAATTAATTTTAGTGTCTTATATGTTTCATGTAGTAACATTGTATATTCCCATTATAGAAATATCGTTAAAAATTGAAAATTTCAAAAACTGAGATACTACCAACGTCCCCTTAAGAGTTACAAGCTTATCTTCTTTTCCAATTTCCTACCTTGAGTGCATTATCGATTTAAATTTTATAGTTTTCCATCGAATTTAGGGTCTTATACTTTTCATGTAGCAGCAATCTATAATTCCATTACAAGATAAAAATTAAAAATTTCAAAAACTGCTGAGCTTTGACGTTCTATGTTCTCTTAAGATTCGTAGGTTTATCTTTTTTTCCCCAATTTTCTATATTCAGTGGATTATCGATTTATGGTTTTCAATCGAATTAAGTGTCTTATATATTTCGTGTAGCAGCACTGTATATTACCATTACAAGATAACCGATAAAAATTAAAAATTTCAAAAACTGTGTTTGAACGTTCAACGTCCCCTTACGAGTTGCAGATTTATCTTCTTTTTCAGTTCTCTATATGCAATGGATTCTAGATTCATGTTTTCCTAAGGGGATGGAAATAGATAAAGATAAGTACGAGAAAACTATGTACACTTGAATTAAAAGAAGAAAGCTCATAAAGCGTATGACTATGAATAAATGATTTACAGCACAATTTATTCCTTACTCAAGTTCATTAGAAATATTTAACATTTTATTACATATAACTTACATTTAGAATGATACTTTACATTTAAAACTTTTTTGCAATTAATACCGGCTTTTAACAGTAAATTTTTAAATGTATTTCTTCTCTTGCATTATCGTTAACAAGGCTTTTAAAAGCTTTCAATCAATACTTATATAGAAAGAGATGTGTTAAAAACATTAAAAGAATCACTTAAGCTAACGAATTTGAATTTCGTAAAACTATTTTTAGAAGTTTGTTAGAAATATAAAAATCAGAGTTGAATCACCTCTTCTTTTGCATTATCGCAGTCAAAGCACTTAATCATTCGTTCAATACCTGTGAAGAAAGAGTGTATTACAAGCATTTCAAATCGGGCAAACTAATTCAAATTTCATTAAACGGATCTTAGAAATTGCGAGATGTAAAAATGTAAAGAATGAGCGTTCAGTCACCACTACTGCAATATCGTTATCAAGGCACATATAATCATTCATTCAATAGTTATGAAGTAAGAGGTGAGAAATATGAAAAAATCGCTTATGCAAAACTAATTCATATTTCATAAAAGAGCTTTTAGAAATTGCGAGTTGCAAAAATTAAACTGTAATGAAGTTTAAAGACTTAAGTTTAAAAATTAATGAAAAGACTGATTTCTGTTCATTTTTCGACTAACCGAAGCCATTAAATTAAATATTTACGGCAGTAGATATTCCTTCTCGGCTGAAAATAAAGAAAAACAGTCTCGTCTGACGTTTGTGGTTTTCCGTTTCACTTACACTCTGACACCTCGACGAAAATCCATGTGTGTAACACTTATTTTAAGAGCGTGATTTGAAGACATCCCGATTCTTGTTGAAATGATGCATCTAGCATGACAGCACTCTTTTGTTCGCTACAAAGCGGCTTTATGTCAGCGTGTTAAATTCCCGGTAGAGTTTTGCTGAAACTAATTAATTTCTTTTTTAGCACAGACCACACTTCAATGCTTGTTCTTTTATCGGAATCCCATCTTTTCGCTCATCGCATGAGTCTTCTATAAAAACAAGGAAGACACCGTTTGGATCGCATCTTTGCGTAGCGTATTAGAGAAAGAAGAGTTTTATTATTGTTTATCATTAAAAACTTTCCCCTTTATTTTAAAAGATTCTGTAATGTTGTGAGAGTGAGATTCTTACTATGCGTTGTATTATTTTCTTTTAAAATTTCTGAGCATGCTGACAAAATTTAATTAATTACCCAGAATTACTAATTATATAAAATAAACATCTAGGCTACGTAAAGCAGGCATAGACAGGAAATTATCTAAGATAACACAATTTATTAACTTGCATCATTATTATGAAAGTTTATCTATAATTAATCTAAATTAATCAATTAAACATAACACTATGTAGATCAGATATATTATGGGAATGAATTAGGCTATGTATACTTGACAAATACTAGCTATAGTGAACCCTATTTTGAAATAAATGACTATAAATTCGAAACTCTTAAGGCATCTGTACACCTTCGGAGATGAATTTTTGAAATTTTGGACTTTTTTTACTTTTTATATAAATTTTATGAATAAAAGCAATTTAAAACTCTGAAAAAGCACTATAATTTATGGTTTAAATAATTTGTTGGAGTTTTATACTGCAAAATATGGTCAAAATTGCAGTAATATTAAGCAATACGCAAAACACACTAACTCCAAAATAATTCATTGTATCACTGTTTTGTAAAATTGATAATGTTCCTAAATATATTTTTCAGGGAATAGACTATTATTAAAGTAATCAATAATATATCTATGAAGTTATGGGAACTCGAGTGCAATGATAGGGGAAAAATCTCAGAAATGACATGTAATTTATGAATTAAAGGACTATAAATTCCAAAATAATTGCCCGTTAACCATGATTGTAGTCTATTCCCTGCATCTACATTTGTATAACATACATTTAAAATTTCAAAGCATTTGAGCTTCAAATTTTTGAGTTATCATGTTTTGCGATAAATAAAATCATGTAAAAATCAGTTTTGAGAAAAATGGAAAAACAACTTATTGTACAACAAAAACTATATACAAATACTTATAAGACCTTAAAATAGACTTGTTTTCTCAAATTCATCTATTTTTCTGTTTAAAACAGTGGGGTTTGTTTTATTCTGAGAGCTTTTAATAATTTTCTGCGGTATATTTTACAAAGAGTAGAATGTCCTTTTAAAGTCGTCAAAATTTACTCTAAAGTTAGGCTATACATAACACACTATAACTCAAAAATAAATCTTTATGTCACTGATCCGTTAAGTTTATAGGGCTTATAAGTACATTTTTTAGGTAATAGACTACTAACATAGTGATCAATAACATATGTATGAAGTTATGGTAACTCGAATATAATAACAATGGAAATTTTTCAAATAATTGATGTAATTATGAGTTAAAGGACTGTAAATTTCAAAATAATCAATATTTTACTATGATTTTAGTCTATTCCCTGCATATATATTTCTATAACATACATTTAAAATTTGAAAGAGTTTGAGCTTCAAATTTTTGAGTTATCATGTTTTGCGATAAGTTAAATTATGTAAAAATCAATTTTGAGAAAAATGAAAAAATGAATATGAAAGAAATACTTATCTATTTAGGTTTCGAACTGTTAGCAATGATAGTGAGCCGGAAGTTCTCAACAGAGTTTCTGACGCTACCAGATGTTTTTTTGGTATCCACAAATATCTCAAACCTAATCTCATAAACAGAAGAACAAAGTTATTGCTTTATAAGACATTAATTCGACAATACTCTCATACGCTGCTGAAACATGGGCATTAAGGGGACACATCACCTTCAAACCTTCAAAAAATCGATTTTTTGATTTTTGCATTTTTAGAATATTTGGAATTTCCTTAATCGTTTTGTACCGAGCTACTTTCCCACGGTGATCTGCACGTGCATGCACAGCTGTGGGAGGATTTTCCTAGAGGAATTTAGGACTCCAATTGTTCACGTCAAGTTTAGGGACCCCTGCAGAGAAGGTATAGATCACGGAATGGCAGCGTAACGGTCCAGCTCGCACAGAGCTGTAGCCGTGAGTTATGGGAGCAGGGGCTAAAAAGTAATGTCAGCTTGCACAAAAGGGGCTACTTTAATGAGCCCACCTGCACTCCCGAAGGGCATAGAGATGTGGGAAAATTTCCCTAAGACAAGGGATTGGAGAGGAAGAAAAAAGGGGCGTTGGAACCGAGGTGAGGAGTTTTGGAAACGAAGTTAAGGAGAGAAGTCGAAGTCGGGATTCGAAAGAAGTGGGACAAGAATCCACCAGCATCGACTCGTTCCGTGCGCCCGAACACCCGGACCGACTCACCGTATGAGAAAAGCCTCTATCTGACCCTCTGCGCCAAATGAAGACTGACGTAGGGAGAAAAGCCCCTGCCTGCTCCCCTGTGCCTGTACTAGAGGTAAAGATAAAATAATATTTACAGTCACTTAGACCTCTATTCAATTGGATAATTAGTTCATTATAAAGAGAATTGTAGCAATCATGCTGTAAATATAAGACATAAGTAATTGATGATTATGATATATGATAACCAAGGATCAACTTGTAAATGAATGTACATAATAAATATCTGAATCTCAGTATAAAGTATTATATTCTTTCTGTATTTCCCCCTTGTAACGAACACTGGTGTATAGGTTGTAAGTACATCACAACACGTTTAAACAAACCCCATTGCAATATTCGAATTAGAACCTGTAAAACTATAACATAAAAAAAGAAACACTGGCAGGATGGGACATTTAAATCACCCAGCTGGTGTTTGTTTATGTTTCTCCCTGCTGTTGTGTCATCACTTTTAGCGTTGAAACTGTGTAAAGATTAATATTGTTAGATTATAGTTAGTTTAGAATTGTCTTAACAAATTGGGAATTATACAAAAGTATTTACATACAACAGTGATCAACAGCTGATTCGTTCGGCTGAAATCGTGGCTGAGATGCTTACGTTAGTGGCTTGCAAAGCAAGAAAAAGATATAAAATTTCTATAAGAGTAAAAATATTAGAAACAGAAGGGACAATGTATACATATAGGCAATTTTAAACCATTTTATCAAATGTTTTAATAGAAATATGATGAAAATATCTAAAGTTTTAACTTTAAATGCATTTTACTCACAATGATGTTTTTCAAACTTCCACGCACTCTAAAAAAAACTATTTCACGTATGGATCTATAATTTTCAAGGTAAGTACATTATAGTACTACAATGAAACTCCAACTACTTTTTTTAAAGTTTTTTATTTTATGTGGTATTTATTGTACTTGAAATTTACTTTTTCAGCGTTATTTTAGGTTTTTTGAAAATTCATTCTCCTGGTGTAAAATTTCCGATAACTTTTAAATTTTAAATAGGTGGAGAATAATACTTAATGTTTCTTGTTTATAAAAAATCAGAAGTTATTGCTGAAATATAGTTTGTGTTACTGTAAGACTGCGGGCAGTGTGACAGAAAAATTTTTAAATTTACAAAACAAGCACTTTTATTATATAAAAAAGTTCTTATTTACCAGAAACAAAGTAAATACAGGAAAATAATTAACTGGATTCAGAGAACAGATGCTGAAATTTCCAAATCATTTCCATAATAAGAAAAAAAGTTATGCAAATCGAAAAATAACAAAAATTCCTCATTTTGAAGTTACTTAAAGGTGATGTGTAGTCTTAACTGAAAGAAACAAAGAGACTCTTGCTGTTTTCGAAATAAAAGTACTCCGCACCATTTTAGGAGGTTTGAAATGTAACGGCACCTGAAGAAGAAGAACAAATTCCGAAATCCATAAGATTTTTAAGGAGCCAGACATAATAAAATTTATTTCTATTCAGCGTTTGAAATGGGCAGGACACATGATTAGAATGAATGACGACCGAACCACCAAGAGGATCTTCGAGGCCAAACCATTGGGAGCTCGTAAAAGGGGAAGACCAAGAATTCGGTGGATTGACTGCCTTAAAATAGACTTAAAGATCCTAAAAATAAGTGGAGAAATAAATAGGTGGAGAATAATACCTAATGTTTATAAAAATTCAAAAGTTATTGCTGAAATATAGTTTGTGTTGCTGTAAGACTGCGAGCAGTGTGACAGAAAAATTTTTAAATTTACAAAACAAGCACTTTTATTATATAAAAAAGTTCTTATTTACCAGAAACAAAGTAAATACAGAAAAATAATTAACTGGATTCAGAGAACAGATGCTGAAATTTCCAAGTCATTTCCATAATAAGAAAAAAAGTCATGCAAATCGAAAAATAACAAAAAATCCTCATTTTGAAGTTGTTTAAAGGTGATGTATCCCCTTAACCCTTTAAAGGTCATCTACTTCAATTCTTTGGAATTTAATAAAATTAGTTTTTAAATATTATCTATAAACCTTATAAATGCAACATGTTTAAAATTTTTTTTACAATCTTTAGAGGTGTTTTCCTTAGAGGACACCATAGAAGGCATTGAGGGGGTGGGGTAACTGACGAACCCATCCCCTCGCACAGCGTGAACACAATAATTTTTAAAATTTTAATTATATTTGAAGAAGTGTTCTTAAATAAGTGTTCTTAAAAAAGTATAATAAATAAATAGTTGAACTATTTATAAGTGTTGCTTGAATAGATATTTTTGTTTGGGGTCATAAGTGAAAAAAAATCGAATTACTAACTTTCCAGGTACACCAAGCATAAATACAAAAAGAAAAATAGATTAAATGCAGAAAAAACATAAATAAATTAACTGCAGTACTATCATCTATTGTAAGTTTTATTAGAGAATTCAAAAATTAGAGAAAAAAAATGTTTAACGAGAGGTTTCGCTGTGAAACCACTGTCCGCTAAAGGGTTAACTGGAAGAAACAAAGAGACTCTGGCTGTTTTCGAAATAAAAGTACTCCGCAGCATTTTAGGAAGTTTGAAATGTAACGACACCGAAGGAGAAGAACAAATTCCGAAATCTATGAGATTTTGAAGGAGCCAGACATAATAAAATTCATTTCTATTCAACGTTTGAAATGGGCAGGACACGTGATTAGGATGAATGACGACCGAACCACCAAGAGGATCTTCGAGGCCAAACCATTGGGAGCTCGTAAAAAGGGAAGACCAAGTATTCGGTGGATGGACTGCCTTGCAATAGACTTGAAGATCCTAAAAATCAAAAACTGGAAGAGTCTGTCCAAGAAAAAAGAAGCCTGGAACTCGATTCTGCGGAACGCCATGGCCCACCCTGAGCTGACGCGCCATTGAATAAAAAGAAGAATTGGGCTATAATATTTCAAAGCAATTAATCGATTTAGTAGCGTATTACCGGAGAACTGAGATGAAGAAACGGTAACCAGTCTCATACAATCTGCCAACCAAAGCAGGGTATATGACTACAGAAAACAATTGTGGAGTGAAAAAGCACTTCACCACAAGCCAGTCTCGAGATTGAATATGGCTGTCTTACAGATTTATACATTATTTAAGTTTTCAACGTTATTTTAGGTTTTTTGAAAATTTATTGTCCGAAAATGGATGTAAATATTTTGATCCCCATGAAGCTTTTAGGAGGGTCAGGTCTATTTTACACTGCACCCCTATTTACACTGACATTTATGAGGAATGCAACCCTACCACCTTACAGATTTAAAGACGCTGATAATTTCATGGCTTTTAAATCTTTATTTCGAAGTATTTTTTGCGATAAAATGCATCTCTAATTTTCACTTAAATATTTTGGATGACTTTCCTAAAAAAATTAAATTTTCAAAGAATATTTTTATTTATACTTTTAGAATCCATTATTCTTATGAGATAATATTCCAGACTTATAGATTTTATGTGTTTAAAAATGAACAATTTATATCTATTTATATATCTATATATATTCTGACGATAAATGTTTTCCATATTTTCTAGTCGACAAATTTCTGAAGGTAAAAATCAAACAATTTTTCATTGATATTTTGGCGTATTTTGGATAATGTTTTTTTTAGATGTCTTACATAATTTAAGTTTTCAACGTTATTTTAGGTTTTTTGAAAATTTATTTTCCTGGTGTAAAATTTCTGATAAATTTTAAATTTTTACAGATTTGTACATTATTTATGGCTGTCTTACAGATTTATACATAATTTAAGTTTTCAACGTTATTTTAGGTTTTTTGAAAATTTATTTTCCTGGTGTAAAATTTCTGATAACTTTTAAATTTTTACAGATTTATACATTATTTATGGCTGTCTTACAGATTTATACATAATTTAAGTTTTCAACGTTATTTTAGGTTTTTTGAAAATTTATTTTCCTGGTGTAAAATTTCTGATAACTTTTAAATTTTTACAGATTTATACATTATTTATGGCTGTCTTATAGATTTATACATAATTTAAGTTTTCAACGTTATTTTAGGTTTTTTGAAAATTTACTTTCCTGGTGTAAAATTTCTGATAACTTTTAAATTTTAAATAGGTGGAGAATAATACCAAATGTTTCATGTTTATAAAAATTCAAAAGTTATTGCTGAAATATAGTTTGTGTTGCTGTAAGACTGCGAGCAGTGTGACAGAAAAATTTTTAAATTTACAAAATAAGCACTTTTATTATATAAAAAAGTTCTTATTTACCAGAAACAAAGTAAATACAGGAAAATAATTAACTAGATTTAGAGAACGGATGCTGAAATTTCCAAGTCATTTCCATAATATGAAAAAAAGTTATGCAAATCGAAAAATAACAAAAAATCCTCATTTTGAAGTTGCTTAAAGGTGATGTGTCCCCTTAACTGAAAGAAACGAAGAGACTCTGGCTGTTTTCGAAAGAAAAGTACTCCGCAGCATTTTAGGAGGTTTGAAATGTAACGACACCTGGAGAAGAATAACAAATTCCGAAATTTATAAGATTTTTAAGGATCCAGACATAATAAAATTCATTTCTATTCAACGTTAGAAATGGGCAGGACACATGATTAGAAAGAATGACGACTGGACCACCAAGAGGATCTTCGAGGCCAAAACATTGGGATCTCGTAAATGGGGAAGACCAAGAATTCGGTGGATTGACTGCCTTGAAATAGACTTGAAGATCCTAAAAATCAAAATCTGGAAGAGTCTGTCCAAGAAAAGAAACGTCTGGAACTCGATTCTGCGGAAGGCCATGGCCCACCCTGAGCTGGATCGCCATTGAATAATAAGAAGAATTGGGCTATAATATTTCAAGGCAATTAATTTAGTAGCTTATTACTGGAGATCTGAGATAAAGAAACGGTAAACAGTCTCATACACTCAGCCAACCAAAGCAGGGCATATGACTACAGAAAACAATGGTGGAGTGAAAAAGCACTTCACCACATGCCAGTCTCGAGACTGAATATGGCTGTCTTACACGTTTATACATTATTTACCTACAAAGAGTTGTCTTAATATCAGTGTTAAAGCGAAAACGGGCTAGTTATTTACATACTAGCATATAGCAAAATTCTTTACAACATCTATCAGGAATATGCATTTTTCGTTTGTAGAAAATAATTTTTCCAATACATTTCCATGTATGTATTAAATACTAGCATATAGCCTCTCATATGAGGGGATCAGTAAAATTTTTAATTTTCTAGAATTATAAAGTACCCTATGTATGAGGGAGGTAAAAAAATAGTTTGTTTTTTGGCTGAGAATTATCTGGTAACCCTTTAATAATTTGTTTACCTTCATACTCCTAGTTCGTAAATAGTTGTTTTAAAATTAATTTGAGCCAATAATTTTATTTCTAAGATTCATATTTATTTTGGTTTGAAGCGTTAGTTTTTGCAATAAAATTGTTAATTAAACCGTGAACTACAGATTAGATCCGACTCCAATTGGCTACGAATACCCGTATATCATTTTATACGTGAGGACATGTGATTTTTGAATAGCCGTGGCAGAGCACATAGATTAGAGGGATTCTAATTATATTTAATCTGATATGTGAAATATCATATTCTTGTTTTAGAATAATCCTATAAAAAAGCAGTTCAGAAGAAACATGGCCATTATATGTCAGTTTGTAACTGTACATTGAATTTTGCCAGAAGCCAAATGATGTTGTTGTTACTTATACCTCTTGGACAAGCCAAGGACGTGAGATATACGCCAATTGTATTAAGTAACTTGTACTAAATGTCGATTTTTATGAAACGCACTGCTAGAGTGAATTAACAAATTTTCTGAAGGGTGGGTTCTTGTAATTTAGAAGCAGAAACCAAGCAGAAGACCCCCCACAGGCCTGGCCATACACCCTTAGAGGTATTGTTTCAGAACTTGGAGGACATTGTGACCACGAACATAAAACTTCAGTTTACAAAGAGATTTAAAAATAGTTTTTTTTTAATTAATTGGAGTCAATAATTTTATTTCTAAGAATAATGTTATTTGGGTTTGAAGCGGTAATATTTGCAATAAAATTATTAATTAAACCGTGAGTTACAGTTTAGATCTGACTCCGATTAACTACGAATACCCAAATATCATGTTATACTTGATAGATAAAGCTGAGGACTGAAGTATTTGAACAACCGTGACAAAGCAAAAGTATACAGGGATTCTAAATACATTTAATCAGATGTGTGAGACATCATTTTCTTGTTAGAATAATCCAATACAGAATCAGTTCAGTAGGAACATAACCATAAAACTATGCGTCATTGTGTAACTGCACATTGAATTTTGTCAGAAGCCAAAATATGTTGTTCTTACTTATACCCTTTGGACACGCCAAGGACGTGAGCTATAAGATAATTGTATTAAGGCAAGGGGTGCTCCATTCGTTTTTTATGAAGAGGACTGCTTGGGTGAAAGAACAAATTTGCTCAAGGGTGGGCCCTCGTAATTTAGATGCAGGTGCCAAGCAGAAGACCCCCAGACATTGCCTTCCACTTCGAGAGGTGTCGTTTAGGAACTTGGAGGACATTGTGACCACGAACATAAAACTTCAGTTTTCCAAAAGATATAAAAATTGTTGTTTTAAAAATAATTTAAAGCAATAAATTTATTTCTAAGAATAATGTTATTTTGGTTTGAAGCGTTAATATTTCAAATAAAATTGTTTATTAATCCTTGAACTATAGATTGGATCGGACTCCGATTGGCTACAAATACCCTTATATCATTTTATACGTGATAGATAAAGCTGAGGACTGAAGTGATTTGAATAACCGTGGCAGAGAAACAAAGTTTAGAGGTATTCTAGTTATATTTAATCAGATGTGTGAGACATCATATTCTTGTTTTAGAATAATCCAATACAGAAGCAGTTCGGAAGGAACATAACCATAAAACTATATGTCAGTGTGTAACTGCACACTGAATTTTTCATGAAGCCAAAAGATAATGTTGTTACTTATACCCTTTCGACACGCCAAGGACGTGAGCTATAAGATAATTGTGTTAAGGCAAGGGATGTTCCTTTCGATTTTTATGAAGAGCACTCCTAGGATGAAAGAACGAACTTGCTCAAGGGTGGGTCCTCGTAATTTAGTTGCAGGGTACAAGCAGAAAACCTCCAGATATAGTCTGTCACTCCCAGAGGTCTCGTTTAGGAAATTGAAGGACATTGTGACCACGAACATAAAACTTAAGTTTTCCAAAATATTTGAGAATAGATGCTTTAAAATTAATTTAAACCAATAATTTTATTTCTAAGAATAATGTTATTTGTGTTTGAAGCGGTAATATTTGCAATAAAATTGTTAATTAAACCGTGAGTTACAGTTTAGATTCGACTCCGATTGACTGCGAACACCCATATATCATTTTATACTTGATAGATAAAGCTGAGGACTGAGGTGACCTGAACAGCCGTGACAAAGCACAAAGTATAGAGGGATTCTAAATACATTTAATCAGATGTATGAACATCATTTTCTTGTTAGAATAATCCAATACAGAAGCAGTTCGGTAGGAACATAACCATAAAACTATATGTCATTGTGTAACTGCACATTGAATTTTGTCAGAAGCCAAAAGATGTTGTTCTTACTTATACCCTTTGGACACTCCAAGGACGTGAGCTATAATTGTATTAAGACAAAGGGGTGCTCCATTCGATTTTTATGAAGAAGACTAGTAGGGTGAAAGAACAAATTTGCTCAAGGCTGGGTCCTCGTAATTTAGATTCAGGTACCAAACAGAAGACCCCCAGACATGGCCTTCCACTCCGAGAGGTGTCGTTTAGGATCTTGGAGGACATTGGGACCACGAACATAAAACTTCAGTTTTCAAAAGATTTAAAAATAGTTGTTTTAAAATTAATTTAAACCAATACTTTTATCTCTAAGAAAAATGTTTAGTTCGCTTTCAAGCGTTAATATTTGCAATAACATTGTTAATTAAACCGTGAACAACAACTAAGATCCGACACCGATTGGCTACGAGTATCCATATATCATTTTATACATAATAGGTAAAACTGAGGGCAGGAGATTTGAATAGCCGTGGCAGAACACAAAGTTTGAAGGGATTCTAATTATAACTAATCAGATATGTAAGCCATCATATACTTGTTTCAGAATAATTCTATACAAAAGCAATTCGGGAGGAACGTAACCATAAAACTATATGTCAAAGTGTAACTGCACATTGAATTTTGACAGAAGCCAAATGATGTTGTTGTTACAAGCCTTGGATAAGACAAGGAAGTGAGCTATAAGCTAATTGTATTAAAGCAAGAGGTGCTCCTTCCGATTTTTACGAAGAAGGTGAAAGAACGATTTTGCTCAAGGGTGAGTCCTCATAATTTAGAAGTAGAGACCAAGCAGAAGATCCACAGGGTTGGCTATCTACCCTTAGAGGTATTGTTTGAGATCTTGGAGGATATTGTGACCACGAAGATATGTTACGTGCCCCAGACAACCTTATAGAACACTGCGGATCTTACGCCAGTTCGAACCCCGAATCTGCAACTTTTCAGTTACGAGATTGTTGCTTTTGCGGACTGAGGAACCGCGACTCCCAGAAGATATTCTATATACTAAACATGAGACTCTGATAAATAAAACACACGCACTTCGTAACAAATCCACTTTTAAACTCAGTTAGTTTAAATTTTGATTGTGAGCCTAATATAAAGAATCTATGGAATAAGAAGTCCCATTCCATAGATTCTTCTCCGCGAATTAGTCCTCTTCACTGATCCAGAAGGAACTCTTAGTACGAGGTGATTTATTCTATAAAGTATCGTGGGGACAACTAGCCTACGGTCACGAAACACTGCTCACAGTTAAGACAAAACTGCCTGAAAGAAGATGTCTCTGTTCTCATACGCAAGTCATGTCCGAGAACTCAACCCGCTTCACTTCACCCGTTTTTCGTCAACAACCGACATAACTTCACGCCACCCTTTGGTTACCGCGTCGGTAATTTTATTCTTTATTCCCCCTAACGAAATTCAGAGAAAATGTGAAACAATCTTGCCTTGGAGGATTAGGCAGTGTCTGATCGAACTCGAAATATCTGCGACCTTTTTTCCAGGGCAAAAATAAGCGTTGTTATCTTTTTAGGAATGCGTTATTAAACAGTTTCACTTTTTCGCCTTTCTTCTTTTTTATTTTTAAACTCTCGCTAATGAGATGTCTCGGATGGGATTTTGCGATCAACTTGCACTCTCGCGGAATTTAATCGGGGCTTAGGTGGAATTTGTGAGCTATTGTTGGCAACGAGAAAAGAGAGCGGCAGAAAAATTGTTTTGATTTCCTTCACCTTTTCGGTGCGCGAATCGTGCAGAGATGGTTTGATTATTTTAGATAAGATAACAAGAGAAAGTTTTTAGGAGAAAGAAATGCTATGCATTAGTTCAGATTTTTACGCTTTGTTTGGAGCGCAAATTGTGTTTCTCCAGCTCGCTAACGAAAGCTTTATTTTTATGGTTTTAACTAAGAACTGAAATCCTTTGTTTATTGTGTAAAAACAACAGAGAAGTTTAATTAATTTTTGATTAAGTTATTCGGAAAGTAATCCTGTGGAATTATGCAATAAGCTTTAACTCATTAAGCGTTAATAGTATTAGCTTTTTATTAGTCAAACAATGCTAACAGAATTTAACTTATCACTTGCGTTATTTAAGCTTAAATTTATCAGAAAACGATAAGAAATTTATGTCACTTGAAATATGTGAAAACTCTCACTTACTTGAGGAATTAATTTTGGGAAACTGTTAAAAAATATATCAAGCATTTTTAACAAGATGTAACCTCGATTTCAATTTCTGTATATCCATTGTATTTCTGTGATTTATAAAACACAATTGATTAGAAAGATAAAATCTGAATGATTGAAATTTAATGTAAAAACAACAAAGAAGTTTAATTAAGTTTTTATTAAGCTATTCGGAAAGTAATCCTGCGGAATAATGTAATAAGTTTTAAATCATTAAGCGTTAGTAGTATTAGCTTTTTATTAGTCAAATAATGCTAACAGAATTTAACTTATCACTTGCGTTATTTAAGCTTAAATTTATCAGAATACGATAAGAAATTTATGCCTCTTGAAATACTTGAAAACCCTGATTTTTTAAAAATATGATGAATTAATTTTGAAAAACTGTTAAAAAGATATCAAGCATTTTTAATAAGATTTAACCTCGATTTGAATTTTTGTATTTCCATTGTATTTCTTTGATACATAAAACACAATAGATTACAACGATAAAATCTGAATGATTGAAATTTATAATATATATTTATAATATTGTATTTCATATAAAAACAACAGAGAAGTTTAATTAATTTTTCATTAAGTTATTTGGAAAGTAATCCTGTGGAATTATGTAATAAGTTTTAACTCATTAATCGTTAATAGTATTAGCTTTTTATTAGTCAAACAATGATAACGGAATTTAACTTATTACTTGCGTTATTTAAGCTTAAATTTATCCCATAACGATAAGAAATTCATGACTATTGAAATACTTGAAAACCAAACTTTCGTAAAGTATGAGGAATTAATATTGAAAAGCTGTTAAAAAATATATAAAGCATTTTTAATAAGATGTAACCTCGATTTCAATTTCTGTATTTCCATTGTATTTCTTTGATACGTAAAACACAATTGATTACAAAGATAAAATCTAAATGATTGAAATTTAAAGTAAAAACAACGAAAATTTTACTCAAGTTTTGATTAACTTATTTGGAATGTAATAATGTGGAATTATGTAAGAAGCTTTAATTTATTAATTGTTAATAGTATTAGTTTCTAACCTGTCAAAAAATGCTAACAGAAATTAACTTATCACCTGCGTTATTTAAGCTTAAATTTATCAAAATCCGAAAAGAAATTTATGTCATTTGAAAGATGTAAAAATCCTAACTTTGTTTAAGTATGAGGAATTAATTCTGGAATATTGCTAAAAAAATATGAGGCATTTTTAACAAGCCAAGATTAAACCTTGATTTAAATTTTTATATTTCTATTGTATTTCTTTGATACTAAAGACACACTTGTTTACAACGATAAATCTGAATGAATGAAATTTAATGTAAAAACAAAAGAGAAGTTTAATTAATTTTTGTTTAAGTTATTCGGAAAGTAATCCTGCGGAATTACGTAATAAGCTTTGACTCATTAAGCGTTAATAATATAAGTTTTTTATTAGTCAAACAATGCAAACGGAATTTAACTTATCACTTGCGTTATTTAAGCTTAAATTTATTAGAATACGATAGGAAATTTATGCCTCTTGAAATATATTGAAACCCTGACTTTCTTAAAGTATGAGGAATTAAATTTGTGAAACTCTTAAAAAATATATCAAACATTTTTAACAAGATTTAGCTTCGATTTCAATTTCTTGATTTTCCATTGTATTCCTTTGATACATGAAACACAATTGATTATAAAGGTAATATCTCAATGATTGAAATTTAATGTAAACACAGCAGAGAATTTAATTAAATTTTGATTAAGTTATTTGGAAACTAAGCCTGTATAATTATGGAATAAGTTTTAACTCATTAAGCATTAATAGTGTTAGCTTTTTATTAGTCAAACAATGCTAACAGAATTTAACTTTTCACTTGCGTTATTTAAGAATAAATTTATCAGAATTCGATAGGAAATTTATGCCTTTTGAAATATGTGGGAAACCTGACTTTCTTGAAGTATGAGGAATTAATTTCGGGAAACTGTAAAAAAATATCAAGAATATTTAACAAGATTTAACCTCGGTATCAATTTCTTTATTGCCATTGTATTTCTTTGATTCAAAAAACACAATTGATTACAACAAGAAATGTGAATGATTGAAATTTATTGTAAAAAGAAAAGAGAAGTTTAATTAATTTTTGATTAAGTTATTCGGAAAGTAATCTTGCGGAATTACGTAATAAGCTTTAACTCCTTAAGCATTAATAGTATTAGCTTTTTCTTGCCAAACAATGCTAACAGAATTTAACTTATCATTTGCGTTATTTAAGTTTACATTTATCAGAATACGATAGAGAATTTAAGCCTCTTGAAATATGTGAAAATACTGTCTTTCTTAAAGTATGATGGATTAATTTTGGAAAACTGTTAAAAAATATTAAGCATTTTTAACAAGATTTAACCTCGATTTCAATTTCTGTATTTCCATTGTATTTCTTTGATACGTAAAACACAATTGTTACAAAGATAAAATCTGAACGATTGAAATTTAATGTAAAAACAACAGAGAAGTTTACTCAATTTTTGATTAAGGTATTTGGAAAGTAATCCTGTGGAATTATGTAATAAGCTTTAACTTATTAAGCGTTAATAGTATTAGTTTCTAATCTGTCGAAAAATGCTAATAGAAATTAACTTATCACCTGCGTTATTTAAGCTTAAATTTATCAAAATCCGATAAGAAATTTATGTCACTTGAAATATGTAAAAACCCTAACTTTTTTTAAGTATGAGGAATTAATTTTGGAAAACTTTTAAAAAAATATGAGGAATTTTTAACAAGCCAAGATTTAACCTTGATTTAAATTTTTATATTTCTATTGTATTTCTTTGATACAAAAAACACAATTGATTACAACGATAAATCTGAATGAATGAAATTTAATATAAAAACAATAGAGAAGTTTAATTAATTTTTTATTAAGTTATTCGGAAATTAATCCTTTGGAATTATGTAATAAACTTTAACTCATTAAGCATTAATAGTATTAGCTTTTTATTAGTCAAACAATGCTAAAAGAATTTAACTTAGCACTTGCTTTATTTAAGCTTAAATTTATAAGAATACGTTAGGAAATTTGTGCCTCTTGAATATGTGAAAACCCTGGCTTTCTTAAAGTATGAGGAATTAATTTTGAAAAACTGGTTAAAAAATTATCAAGCCTTTTTAAGAAACCATGATTTAACCTCGATTTCAATTTTTATATTTTCATTGCATTTGATACAAAAAACACAATTGGCTACGATGATAAAAATTTGAATGATTGAAATTTAATGTAAAAACAGAGAATTTTAATTAAATTTTCATTAGGTTATTGGGAAAGTTATCCTTTGGAATTATGTAATAAGCTTTAACTCATTAAGCGTTAATAGTATTAGCTTTTTATTAGTCAAACATTGCTACGTAATTTAACTTATCACTTGCATTATTTAAGCTTAAAATTATTAGAATTCAATAGGAAATTTATGCTTTTTGAAATACGTGGAAACCCTGACTTTCTTAAAGTATGAGGAATAAATTTTAGGAAACTGTTTAAAAAATATCAATCACTTTTAACAAGACAAGATTTAACCTTGATTTCAATTTTTATATTTCCATTGTATTTTTATTATACAAAAACACATTTGACTACATCGATAAAATATTTGAATGATTGAAATTTAATGTAAAATCAACAGAGAAGGTTAATTAATTTTTGATTAAGTTATTCAGAAAGTAATCCTAAGGAATTATGTAATAAGTTTTAACTCATTGAGCTTTATTGGTATCAGCTTTTTATTAGTCAAACAATGCTAAAAGTATTTAACTTATCACTTGCGTTATTTAAGCTTAAATTTATCAGAATACGGTAGAAAATTTATGGCTTTTGAAATACGTGGATACCGTACCTTTCTTAAAGTATGAGGAATTAATTTGGAAAACTGTTAAAAAAAGATATCAAGCATATTTAACAAGATTTAACCTCGTTTGCAATTTTTATTTTTCCATTGTACGAAATACAATGGAAGTATAATACAAAAAAAAATAATACAAAACACAAAATAAAAAAAAATGATTACAACGATAAAATTGGAATGATTGAGATTTAAACATCACAGGGATATAATTTTTTATGAAAAGAAAATATCCATTTTTATTTTTATATTTGAATTAAGTATTGCATTATTAATTAAAAGGTTTTATAGCAAAGACAAATACCTCTACATTTATAGCTACTGACCTTATCAAATAAAACTTTTTCTGCCTAAATTATGCTTTTACCTATCGGTATACACATAAGGAAAAGTACAAAAACATGCCTGAATGTAAGTGTTCATACACAATACATAAATTAATAAACAATCCTACGTATATTCAGAAAGGAATCAGTCCAACAGAAATCAGTTTAAAATTGAATATTTGAGTTCATACAAAACTGTTACATATGATGTCTGTATTTTAGAAAGTATTAAAAAAAACAATTAAGATATTACCTATCCATACTTCAATTAGTCCCTTTTGTAACTTTAGTCCCCTTCGAAAATTTAAACAACAAATTTAACCATTGATTCCAATGTTTGCCTATGGATATATTTATATTTTACTGAACTAATGTCTTGTAAAATTTGTGGTCATTAGTACACAAAATTAGATTGTTTTATTGATATGATCTTTACCATAGAATTTTCTAATTAATAAAGGAATTCTGATGACATTTTTTTCTCGTTTTGTTTAGATAATTTTGATACCCTCGACTTTTTTACCCGTTGTCAGGGCACATAGTGCTAGTCCGGTCCTGTAAATAGAACGTAAAGTTGATTCTTATGGTACTTTAACTAAATTGTTACTACTAAAATAAGATAAGGCATTATCACTGTATTCCTGACAGATATAACATCTTCAAAGCATTAAAATACATATTTTTACAAGCTTAACAGAAATTGAAATCACCAGAAAAGTAAGGTTTCCTCGCATTTTGGCTTATTTCTGCTATCCCGTTATTTCTTATCGACTATCCTTTATTTCTTATATTCTTCCTCATTCTGATTATCCATTAATAATGAATTATTTTACATAAATTTTACTGAATTTAATATCATATTTTAAAGAATTCACACAAAACCTTTTAAAAATTAAGAGTTTTTTTTTTTTGTTCAAAATTTAGCATTGTGCTATCACTAGTAAAATAATAACTCTAGGAGGCCACTTGTCGCACTGCAGTACTAACAATAACAGTCATACCTTTAGCCCTTTCGTTCCCACTATAGCCTTCCATAGCCAAGACCTCTGGGTCCCAAAATAACCGAAACCATCTGAGAAAATTTCCTTCCTAGAGGCGTGACTGCTGATAGCCGCGTGTAATGCTGATAGCAGTGAACAGGACTAATTGTAAACATTCGATGTTAGAAGGTGTTTTCCCTCACACTACTTGTTGCTGGATAACCTGAAACATTTCATTGCTATTCTGGTCAAATTTGAATTTGTTCCCTTAGATTTAAGGGGAAAAAAAGGCTAGGACACTTTGGGCACCCACTCTTTTACCGGTAACAAACTTTGGGCTATTGGGCTAGGAACCGGAGGACAATTAAAATTGTAGTATG
This sequence comes from Pardosa pseudoannulata, assembly GCA_032207245.1. Classification (NCBI taxonomy): domain Eukaryota; kingdom Metazoa; phylum Arthropoda; class Arachnida; order Araneae; family Lycosidae; genus Pardosa; species Pardosa pseudoannulata. Next base: position 99,673,467 of record CM063509.1, read on the forward strand.
TGAGTCTTAAAGAGATAAACTTCCTTCTCGCTCTTGTTACTTCAGTTTGGATTTATGTGTTATATGTTGTGATGTGAAATACAAAGAAAAAATTGTGTTTTATATTATATTATAAATATTACAGAGAATTGAAATAGTGTATCTCACCGTGCCTACTAACAATATCTTCCTTTTCAGGGTACTAATAAATCTTCTTGTATCGTTTCAGACAGCAAGACACAAACCAAACCTCACCGATTTTTACCTTAGCAAGCAACCTTTTATCCTCACATCTTCAAAATTCTAAATTTTACTTACTAGAAGATTACATTTTAACCCTTTCCCTTTTTTGCCCGTACGCCATACGGGCACAGCTTTCGGACCTTTACTGATTTGCCCGTACGGCTTAAGGGCAATCTGATTTCTATTTCGCTTGCACTGTTTCGGCCGTATTTTTTTCAATTTTAGTAACAAATTATTCGTATAGATTTCCAGTAAATGATAGTTTGCAGTTTATTGTATCTTCTACTTTGATTGGTTCAAAAGTGTGGGTTTTTTCGCATGTTTTGTATCAGAAGACGAATTGTTATCTTTCAGTGTATAGCTTTCTGGTTATATTTTACTAACCGCCTGATAATTTTATTTATGTAAGAGTTGAATAATATATTTTTACTTTTAAATAATCGATAATGGAGCTTATGGAGCTAATTTCCTGTGATTCGAACTGTGACTCGAAATCAGAAACTGAATTATCTGTAAATGATAGTAGCGAAAGTTTACTAGGTGACCTGGAGAGTAGTGACTCTGATAGTAGTACAGATGGAATCAGTCAAGCAAAACAATTTTTTGAAATTAATTGTGATAATCCTTCGGATCCGCCTCCTAGATTTGCTTTCACTACAATTCCAAAAATTAACTTGGATATCGATGAGACTAAAGGTAAACTTCAGTTTTATGATGCTTTCATAGAAAGAAAAAAGTTGTAATAAATGCTTAAAAATATTAGAAATGTTAATTTTAATAACAAATCTTTACTTAAAAATGTAAAATAAACAAAAAATGCAATAAAAAATGTGACATTTTTTGACAGAATTCTGAAAAAAAAATGAAACTCTCAAAGGGTTAATTACTAGCGATCATGAATAAGGACTTCTGACCAAGGTGCCCCAGTGGCAACAGTTTAACCGTAGAAGGAATATTAAAATAAGGTGCCCTTCCATTTAACCATCTTTCTATTAGCCCTGTGACTTTCACGTTATTTCTTCTTTTCTTGCTCATTATGATTATCTAATTTTAATCGTTTACAACTTAATTACTAGCAATCGTATATAAGGCTGTCTGTCCAATGAGCCCCAAAACAGTTTAATCGTAGAAGGAATAGTAAAATAAGGTATCCTTATATTTAAACATCTTTCTATTAGCCCTGTAACTTTCACGTTATTCCTTCCTTTCTTGCTCATTATGATTACCTAATTTTAATCATTTGCAACTTAATTACTAGCGATCGAGGATAAGGCCGTCTGGCCAAGGAGTCCTGAAACAGTTTAAACGTAAGAGGGATAGTAAAATAAGGTATCCTTACATTTTACCTTCTTTCTATTAGCTCTGTGACTTTCACGGTATTCCTTCCTTTCTTGCTCATTATGACTATCTAATTTTAATCGTTTACAACTTAATTACTAGCAGTCGTATATAAGGCTGTCTGTCCAATGAGCACCAAAACAGTTTAATCGTAGAAGGCATAGTAAAATAAGGTGTCCTTATATTTAAACATATTTCTATTAGCCCTGTAACTTTCACGTTATTCCTTCCTTTCTTGCTCAATATGATTACCTAACTTGAATCGTTTATAACTTAACTACTAACGATCGTGGATAAGGCCGTCTATTCAAGGAGGTCAAAAACAATTTAAAAGTAGAAGGAATAGTAAAATAAGTTTCTTTACATTTCCATCTTTCTATTAGCCCTGTGACTTTCATGTTATTCCTTCCTTTCTTGCTCATTATGATTATCTAATTTAATCATTTACAACTTAATTACTAACGATCGTGGAGAAGGCCGTCTGGCCAAGGAGCCCTTAACCAGTTTAAACATAGGAAGGATAGTAAAATAAGGTGTTCTTACATTTTACCATTTCTCTATTAGTTCTGTGACTTTTACGTTATTCCTTCCTTTCTTGCTCATTATGATTATCTAATTTAAATACTAACGATCGTGGTTAAGGCAGTCTGGCCAAGAAGCCCCAATCCAGTTTAAACATAGGAGGGATAGTAAAATAAGGTGTCCTTACATTTTACCATATTTTTTTTAGCCCTGTGAGTTTCATGTTATTCCTTCCTTTCTTACTCATTATGACTATCAAAATTTAATCGATTACAACTTAATTACTAGCGATCGAGTATAAGGCCGTCTGGCCAAGGAGCTACAAAACAGTTTCAACATTGAATGGATAGTAAAATAAGGTGTCCGAACATTTTACCGCATATTTCAGAGAACGCCATTTCAGTTACAAAATATTGTTTAAAAAATAGAGATCTTCCGTTTAAAAATTAACATAGTGGTAATTAATATACCATTTTATTTAGCAGTACAATAAATAAACTTACTCGTTAATTTTAGGGATAGTATTTTACACAATTGGAAAATATCATTTTGAGGAAAAAAGCGCTGAGTCAACAGAATTTGACTCTGAATACAATAGCTAGCTAAGCTAGCGCCATCTATTGTCCCTAATAAAATTTAAATGCATTTCATCTCTTACAAACAAATGGTTTAATGCTTAAGGTCAGTGTTAAAAATTTCATCGGTAATGAGGTAAGATCGTAGCCAGAGGAGGGCGTAATAAATGGAGTCGACCCCTCCTGCGTTCCCCTCTTCCCAACAAATTATGTAGCGTAAAGTATTGTATTTTCCCCATGAAATAAAAAGCATCTTTTCAAACGTGAAATTTTAAAATAAATACTTAATCAAAATTTAATTATTAAATAAAAATTTCAAATTTTTAAATTTTTATTATTTTTTTTTTACTTTTCATTTTGTTTTGTAGATTTATTAAAACATATTATACAAGATAGTGCATGGATTGTTAGGTATGTGCAATATTAAATTTATATATTTTCAATACCATTATGAAAAAAAAATATACGCATATTTTGTTTCTTCTATAATACATAAGCATATTTTTGTTATTTTATACCTTTGGAAGTCAAAATAAAGACTGGCATTAAAATTTCTTTTCTATTCTAGCATTTAGAAATTTAGTTGTTGAAACTTAAATAAAGGCAGATAATTATATAGATATATTATAGTACTAGAAATAAGTTAGCTTTTTCGATTTACATTATGTACAGGATATATGTTATTTTTGTTACATATGGAATGAGTATTTTTCCTTTATTTCTATGTCTTTTGAAGTCTACGAAAATAAAAAATGGAATTAAATTTCTTTTCTATTCTAGCATTCCACGTTTGCTTAATGTGGCTAAACATAAATCAAGGTAGATATTTATACGGATATATGATATCAGTATAAATGTTAGTATTTGTGACCTTGTTGGATACAGAAGTTATGTATTTTCTGTTGATTTTATTTTACACGAGTACATTTCCGTTATTTTTATGCCATTTGAAATCCACGGAAATAAAAACTGATGTTAAATTTCTTTTATAGTCTAGCATTATACTTTTGCTTAATGCGACTAAACTTAAATAAAGTTAGATATTTATATGTATATATTATATCACTGTAAATGCGTTAGTATTTGTGGCCTAAATTGTGTATAGGAGATCTTCTGTTTCTTTTGTTAAATATGAATATATTCCCTTTATTTATGCCTTTTGAACATCCCGGAAGTAAAAACTGGTATTAATTTTCTTTTCTATTCTAGCTTTGCACGTTTGCTCAATACTAGATTTACCAACAATTTAATATACTTTGAAATACAATTGAACATCCATTCATTTTGACTCGTTTGGTAAATCTAGTGTTAATGTGGCTAAATATAAACATAGGTAGGTATTTATATAGATATGTTATATCACTATAAATACGTTAATATTTGTGAGCAATATTGTGTATAGGAGATATGTATTTTCTGTTGTTTTTGTTATTCATCAGTACATTTTCGTTATTTCTATGTCTTTTGAAGACCAGGGAAATAAAAACTGGTCTTAAATTTCTTTTCTATTCTAGCATTACACGTTTGCTTAATGCTGCTAACCTTAAGGTAGATATTTATATAGATATATTATATTACTATAAATACGTTAGTATTTATGACCTATATTGTGTACAGGAGATATGTATTTTCTGTTGTTTATGTCATACATGAGTACATTTCCGTTATTTTTATGTCTTTTGAAGTTCTTGGAATAAAAACTGATAGTTGATTTCTTTTTATACTAGTATTGCATGTTTGATTAATGGGATCAAACTTAAACAAAGGTAGATATTTATATAGATATGTTATATCACTATAAATTCGTTAGCTTTATATTATGTACAGGATATATGTTACTTTTGTTACATCTGTAACACATGAGATCATTTATGTTATTTCTATGTAATTTGAAGTGTACGAAAATAAAAACTGACATTAAATTTTGTTTTCTAGTCTAGCATTGCACATTTGCTTGGATAAACTTAAACAAAGGTAGATATTTATAAAGATGTAGTATATCACTATAAATATGTTAGTATTTTTGACCTATATTGTGTACTGGATATATATATTTTCTGTTGTTTTTGTTATACATAAGTACACTTCCGTTATTTTTATGTCTTTTGAAATCCACGGAAATAACAGCTGGCATTAAATTTCTTTTCTATTTTAGCATTACACGTTTGCTTAATGCGGTTAAACTTAAGGTAGATATTTATATAGATATATTATATCACTGTAAATACGTTAGTACTTGTGACCTAAATTGTGTACAGCAGATATGTATTTTCTGTTGTTTTTGCTATACATGAGTACATTTTCCTTATTTCGATGTCTTTTAAAGACCGCAGAAATAAAAACTGATATTAATTATCTTTTATATTTTAGCACTGCACGTTTGCTTAACACTAGATTTACCAGCAATTTAAATATACATTGAAATACTATTTCAAAACCAGTCATTTTGACTGTTTTGGTAAATCTAGTGTTAATGAAGCTAAATTTAAACAAAGGTAGGTATTTATATAGATATGTTATATCACTATAAATACGTTAATATATGTGACCTATATTGTGTGCAGGAGATACGTAGTTTCTGTTGTTTTTCTTATACATCCGTACATTTCCGTTATCTATATGTCTTTTCTAAAACTGCAGAAATAAAAAAACTGATGTTAAATTTCTTTTATATTCTAGCATTATGCGTTTGCTTAATACAGCTAAACTTAAATAAAGGTAAATATTTATATAGATATATTATATCCCTGTAAAAACGTTAGTATTTGTGACCTAAATTGTGTACAGCAGGTATGTATTTTCTGTTGTTTTTGTTATACATGAGTACATTTCTCTTATTTCGATGTCTTTTAAAGACCACAGAAATAAAAACTGATATTAATTTTCTTTGATATTTTAGCATTGCACGTTTGCTTAATGTGGCTAAATTTAAACAAAGGTAGGTATTTATATAGATACATTATATCACTGTAAATACGTTAGTATTTGTGACCTAAATTGTGTACAGGAGTACGTATTTTCTTTTTATTTTTTTATATATGAGTACATTTCCGTTATTTCTATGTCTTTTGAAGAGGACGGAAGTAAAAACTGGTATTAAATTTCTTTTCTATTCAAGCTTTGCACATTTGCTTAATGTGGCACGTTAGTATTTGTAACCTAAATTGTGTACAGGAGGTACATATTTCCTGTTCCTTTTGTTATATATGAGTACATTTCCGTTATTTTTATGTTTTTTTTCAAGACCAAGGAAGTAAAAACTGGTATTAAATTTCGTTTCTAATTAAGCATTGCACGTTTGCTTAATGTGGCTAAACTTAAACAAAGGTAGATGTTTATATAGATATATAGTATTTGTGACATATATTGTGAACAGTAGAAGTATATTTTTTGTTATTTTTGTTTTACATGAGTACTTTTCCGGTATTTCTATGTCTTTGTAAGACCACGAAAATAAAAACTGGCATTCAATTTCTTTTCTATTCTAGCATTTAGAAATTTGTTAATCTTGTTAACACTTAAATAAAGGCAGATAATTATATAGATATATTATAGTACTAAAAATAAGTTAGCTTTGGAAGACCACGGAAAAAAAAAACTGGTATTAATTTTCTTTTCTATTTTAGCACTGCACTTTTGCTTAACACTAGATTAACCAGCAATTTAAATATACATCGAAATACAATTGCAAATCTAGTCATTTTGACTGGTTTGGTAAATGTAGTGTTAATGTGGCTAAATTTATACATAAGTATTTATATAGATATGTTATATCACTCACTATAAATAAGTTAATATTTGTGACCTATATTGTGTATAGAACATGTGTATTTTCCGTTGTTTTTGTTATTCATCACTACATTTTCGTTATTTCTATATCTTTTTAATACCACGGAAATAAATAATGGTGTTAAATTTCTTTTCTATTCTAGTATTACACGTTTGCTTATTGCGGCTAAACTTAAATAAAGGTAGATATTTATATAGATATATTACATCACTGTAAATACGTTAGTATTTGTGACCTAAATTGTGTACAGGAGATATGTATTTTCTGTTGCTTTTGTGATATATATGAGTACATTTCCGTTATTTCTATGTCTTTTGAAGACCACGGAAGTAAAAACTGGTATTAATTTTTTTTATCTATTCAAGCATTGCACGTTTGCTTAATGTGGTACGTTAGAATTTGTGACCTAAATTGTGTACAGGAGGTATGTATTTCCTGTTGTTTTTGTTATATATGAGTACATTTCTGTTATTTTTATGTCTTTTGAAGACCACGGAAGTAAAAACTGGTATTAAATTTTTTATCTATTCAAGCATTGCACGTTTGCTTAATGTGGTACGTTAGAATTTGTGACCTAAATTGTGTACAGGAGGTATGTATTTCCTGTTGTTTTTGTTATATATGAGTACATTTCTGTTATTTTTATGTCTTTTGAAGACCACGGAAGTAAAAACTGGTATTAAATTTCGTTTCTATTCAAGCATTACACGTTTGCTTAATGTGGTACGTTAATATTTGTCACCTAAATTGTGTACAGGAGGTGTGTTTTTCCTGTTGCTTTTTTTATACAGGAGTACATTTCCGTTATTTCTATGTCTTTTGAAGACCACAGAAGTAAAATCTGATATTAAATTTCGTTTCTATTTAAACATTACACGTTTGCTTAATGTGGTTAAACTTAAACAAAAGGTATAACTTAAACAAATATTGTATATACAGATATACAATATTTGTGACCTATATTGTGTACAGTAGATATTTATTTTCTGTTGTTTTTTGTTAAACATGAGTAAATTTCCGTTATTTTTTTGTCTTTTGAAGATCACGCAAATAAAAACTGACATTCAATTTTTTTTCTATTATAGCATTACACGATTGTTTAATGTGGCTACAGTTAAAAAAAGATAGATATTTAAAAAGATATATAGTATTTTAGATCTATATTGTGTACAGGAGATATGTATTTTCTGTTGTGTTTGCTATACATGAGCAAATTTTCGTTATTTTTATGTCTTTTCAATACCACGAAAATAAAAACTGACATTCAATTTTTTTCCTATTCTAGCATTGCACGATTGTTTAATGTGGCTAAACGTAAACAAAGGTAGATATTTACACAGATATGTGATATCACTATAAATACACTAGTATTTGTGACCTAAATTGTGTACAGGAAATATATATTTTATGTTGCTTTTGTTATACGTGAATACATTTCTGTTATTTTTATGCCTTTTTGAAATTCACGGAAATAAAAGCTGGCATTAAATTTCTTTTCTATTCTAGCAATGCACGTTTGCTTAATGTTGCTGAAACGTAATCGACTTAAGCTTTCTTTTCTTTAGTTTCCTAACTTGTGAAACATCCGAGATATTTACAACGCTCAGATGGTTCCAAGTCCTACATTTTATTTCCATTTTTTTTTTTACTCTGTGGGAATGTATTTTTTTATTAGATCATAAGATTATGATGAATAATATTTCTCATAAATTTTTTTTATTTTATATTTTCCCATATTTTACTGCTTTTCAAAGTTTGTTTCAAATTGCTCTTAGTCAAGTGGGACAAATAGTGATTACGTTTTTATTCTATGATAAAAAGACAAAAAAAAAGGAATAAAGATTATGAATTTTGAGAAAAACTATTTCCAGGTCATGATAGAATACGTCGAACCAAAGCTTTAAAATAGGAATAAAACCTCGAAAAATCGAAGGACAAAACTCCAAATTTGTCCCTTTTCGAAAAATTATGCAAAGGCTTTGCCCTTTTTCTTCAAATTATGCCCGTGCTTTACATTATGCATTTAGGCTTCAATACAGTTTAATTTGGAACTAAGATTAATTTACATGATCTTAAAAAAATATACTGCGGAAGCGATTTGTAATATATTAACCTGCCATTATAACGGTTGGAAAACTGATTCCCAATTCAGCTTTGGGCTGTCATCTATTGTTTGTTCAATTGAATATAGTTAAGCACTTCTGTTTTGAAAGTTTGAAAACATTGTGTGAAATATAAATTGCCCACAAAGGGTTAAGGTACCCCCGAAATTCGATATTTTATCTGTATTTATCAACTCCAAGTATGCACGTTTTATCCCGTACAGTAAAATTTTTAATTTTCCATAATTGTAAAGTATTCTATGAGGCAGGTACAATAATGGTTTATTTTACAAAATTAAGCTGAGAATTATCATGCAACAAAAATTAATCTATGATTAAATTTAAAATTATCACATATGTACTTAATCTATTATTTAAGCCAAGTATAAAAGAAAATTATTTACGTACTATCTAAGTTCAGTGCTAAAACGTATGAAAATAATGCAGACGATATTTTAATAATTTAAATTAAGAAATGATTAAATGAGAGGAAAGGAAGACGTCAAATTAGATAAATTTAATACCTCCACTATTATATGATAAATTGATTTTGTAATTACATATACACCAGTGTTCGTTACAAGGGAAACACAGAATGTAATATAATACCTTAAAGATTACTTTATTCTATACATTTATTTACAAAAATACTTGGTAACGAAAAATCATTTATATTTTCTATTAGACTAATTATCCCACATCATTTATAAGGTTATATTATTAACAGAGGACCAAGTCAAAGGACTGAAAATATTATTTATAAATTTATTGAAGTGCAAGCATTTTCTCAACATATTGGTGATGTTTTAGTCCCGCACGACGATTTTATCTTCTTTTACTTCTCTCGATGATTTCTCTCAGCTCTCAGTTCATTATTTTCCAAAAAAATTATAGGTACAATTTTTTTATTATTTTTTAAATTTTACATAATTTATGATCTCATTAAATTTTTGTTCAAGCTGACATTACATTTTTAAGCAAGTAAAATTATTTACGTTTCTAAGTTCTGTGCATGATCGTTATGTATTTAAGTATTTTTATTAAACTACGTAAAATAATTGGGGTCTTAAATTGTCAAGGAAAATCTATATGATACATGAACTCACCGTTGAATTTCGGTACAGATAAAGAATCGCGTTTAACGGGAAGACATAGGGCTGTGATATGAAACATGCTTATACCAATTTATTTTAGAATCGGATAGATAGTTTAGGAGAGGATAAACTTTACTCGCTCGGAATTTTGCAAACCCTAACTCATCAAGAATCTAATACGGATGCCTCTCTCCATTCAAGGTCCAACCGCTTCATAAACTTGAGAACAGAAGGACAGATTAGTCTATTATTATATAAGGGATTGTTCTCTATACGTTAGCAAATTTAAAATTTTTGTATATCTGTGTATAATCTATACTGAGCGTTATCTATACTGAGGTTTTTGCAATTTTAATATTAATAGTTTACACTTTTTATTGAATTTTTATTGCTCTTATGAGTGGTTATTTCTGCTATCTTAACCTATATTGGACCGCTGTCCTATAAACATGACAGCAAATAAAATTCCATTTAATAATAAAGTTATAAATATTTATTGAGTGGATATTATTTTAACACCTTTAAAATAGACACATTTTAGCATAGTAACAAAAAAACTGAGAAATTAAATTATATTTTATTGTAAAATTTATTTTCAGCAACCTCTTAAAAATTGTCATTTTTTAATCGTTAATTTTATATTTATTATTATTATTATTTACACATTGTGGGGGTTACTTTTAGTTTAAAATCAGAGCTAATAATGTAGCTAAAAGTTTTTGTTGAAAAATATATTTTACATTCGTATTTTGTAAGTAAAAAAAAGGTGCCCTAAAATTAAGACGACGGTCCAATCCTGATTATTTTTCTATCAATTCGATATTGCATTGATAGCACACATTCTTTTCTTATCTTTCAGTGAAAACCAGTTCAAACACCTGTTCACACACCTGGACACAACAAGAGGTAAATAGATGTCTATTCTATTCAGGAAACTGGAGATTTTTTGCAAGATAAACTTACTCTTACTGCCAGTTCAATAACTGCAAGAGAAAACCTACAACAGTATGCTTAAAATGTAATGTTGGACTTTGTTTTGACTGTTTCCCCAAATTTCATCTATGAATCAGCCTAATGCAATATAAGTGATATTTGTTAAGTTTTAGTAGTGTAATGAACCGTTGTTCTATTTATAGGACAGACAATTGCATAAAAAATTTAAAATATTTTTTTTTAATTTTGGTTTTATATACTTAGTTACACCATATTAATGATATGGATTAAGTTTTAATAACTTACAGAAATATTTAGTTGGTGTGGTACAATATGGGTTAAATGGCATGTTTGCCCTGTTAGATCCAAAGAATATTCCCCCCCCCCAAAAAAAAACAAGGGAGTCATCTAAAACTGTATTATCACCTAAATTAAATAAATTACCACCTAATAATTACCACATTAATTTAACAGTTAATTTAATAATTCCACATACCTATTAAATCCATTATTTAAGATAAAGTGTAATATTTGCGATATAAGAAATTTTCTTCAGGATGAAGAACATACAGGAATGCCACCGTCTGCAGTAAATCTTGATAATGTGACTACCATACGAAAAATGTTAATGGATGATAATCGCTGTACCTATCAAATTATACAGGAGGAACTTTATATTGGATCTGCAGCCATACACAAAATTATTATTGAAGAATTACATATAAAAAAGTAGTTTGCCGTTGGGTTCCCCATAATCTAACTGAGCACCAAAACGAGGAGCATTTCAGAATCAGTTGAAACTCTTTAATTGATAAATGATGGTGTCCACCGCATCATTTCTAAAATTGTAATGGGTAATGAAACTTGCATACCGTTTTTGACTTTCCAACCTGTCAAGAAAGCAAAAATATGGGTCTTTGAAGATGATCCCACTCTGACAATGGTGAAAAGACAACGCGCATTGATAAAAGTGATGTATGCCGTTTTCTTCAGAAGTACGAGATTGGTCATCAAGCTGGAAGGCCAGAAGACAGTAACAGCAAACTAGTATACCACTAAATGTCTTCCACAAATTCTACAAAAAGTGAATGTTAGGGAACTAATACTTCACGATGACAATGCATCTTCCCATACAGACGGATTGACAGTTGAGTTTTTTAAACAAAAACATATTAAAGTGATAAAACATTCACCGTATTCACCTGATCTAGCTATGTGTGACTTTTGGTTATTCTTTAATCTAAAAAAGAAATTACGTGGACGTCGTTTTCATTCAGAAGAAGAGATTGATGTGGCTATAAATGCATTTTTCATCTATTCCAAGAAATGAATGGCTTGAGGCATTTAATCTGTGAAAAATTCGTCTACAAAAGTGCATTGATGCTGGAGGAGACTATTTTGAACACACTTAAAATTTTGTAAGTATAACTTTAAAAACCTAGTTATATTTCAAAAATTTCAGAATGACCCTCGTATGTGAATAGGATAATTAGCTAAACGGTAAATACACAACTAGATAAACAACTAGATATATATATATACATGTGCGTGTTCCAGATCCCGTAAAATTACTCTTTGCCGATTACATAAGACTATAACCCATATTTTTAATTACCAGAGCTTACTTGGCAGTGGAATTTTTTTACGGAGTTATGTTGTGAAAGTCATTCTCTTAGAAACTCTAAGACCAAGAAAATATTCAATCAAAATCCTTTATATTTTCTCTTAAACTCACAGAATCGATGAACTTTTATTACATAGTCTACAGGCAACATTGCATCTGTTGGTTTATAAAAATACAGTGGTTGAGGAGGGGGTAACACTGTGGATGATTTCTGATAATAGATAAAGTTAGCGGATATTTTGTGACCGTTAAACAATCGTGTACTCAAAAGTGCATACAATGGCATAAAGATTGCAAAAATTCTCAGTAATTGGTGTTGTTTCAGTGTGACAGTTGGTTTTGAAAAGTTTACGTGATTATAAATTTAGTTAACATAAATGAAATTTCATATCTACTTATATTTCTATGTCAATGGTAAAAAAAAACATTAAAAAAGTTAAGTAATTAATTCACAAAGAAAGCGTATTAGAATGCTGTTTGTCAATTGAAAATTTATGATTGTTTTATTTCGGTAAAAATTGTTTAGCAATAGATTTTTAAGACATATATTAGGTAATGGTATTATAAATGTTCCTATTAAGAATACAGTTGACAGCTTACAATTTTGAAGATTCGAGAGTTTAAGTCCTTTGTCCACATTTATCATTCACCTGTAACTGCTGTCTAACAGATATGGAAATGTGGCTTCGTGTTGCAATGATAGCAAACTTATAATTGAACAGAAATAACGGCTAAAAACAATACGCCCTGCTTACCCTCTTCAGGTTTTATTTTTAAACTTTAAAATAATTTTATAAGACAGTCAGCCAATTTACCCTTTTATTTCAACAAACAGAAATAACAAATTTTAACTCACATAGTTCTCTTTTCATGTTATTGAAAACCCAAATTTAGAATTATTTTAATCGATGCTAAGTAATAAATATTTTTTTATAATTTAAAATATAATTAGAAAAGTAATAAAAAATAACTGTATGTGTGTATGTATGTGTGTGTATATGTATATGTATATGTGTATGTATATATATGTATATATGTATATACACATAATATCTTACCATAATCATAAATATGCTGTACACTGCTGTTCATAACATTGTCCCTCGACTACAGTATATTGGTGATCATTTGTTCTAAAGAACATGGTCTCTACTTTGTCATAATTTGTTAGGCTAATATTGTTTTTCTTATCACGTGAAGCACCAACTATAGGCCATTTGTTTTAACCTTTTTTGTGGTTATGATAAAACCCCATGTCATTTCAAGCATGTGTATCAATTTTTTACTCTGTACCCTACATTATACCATGAATTATTACTTTTTCAAATGTATACTCATTTTCTGATCACCCGGTATATATATCTACACACACATATCTCTCTATATATAATACGTATGTGTGTGTGCATGTGTTATCTGAGGAATATTGAATGATTGAAACTATTTGTAAACATTAAGGAATATCTTTTATAATTGGTGAATCTCAAAGCTTATTCCCAGTTCACTGTAAACAAAAACAAAACCTGAAATTTGAAGATAAAGCCTGAGATATCGAAACCAAGTAAGCTAAATGAGTCAACGATATGACTAAGTGAAATTTCACGGAAAGCAATCTTAAATAAACAGGAAACGACATACCAAGCTGATATGTTGTTTCAAGCGATTAGAGCAAGCAAACGCTCAGGTCTGTTTAGGGGTGATAACCTCTGACATTTTTTTTACTAATGTAACATTATTTATTTGCATTTTATAGTGGAATATATACGTTGAAATCATTCCAAAAGAATTGGCCACTTCTCAGTTTATATTTTTAAAATTTATATACCATATTATTTTTCAAAAGTAATACACAAATGCAAAAATATTTTCTTGCATCCGATGATAAATGCATTTTTGAAGATTTAAAAGCATGACAAAAAATCTTTAACCCCTTGACGCATTTTTTTTAATGCAGACGAAAAAAATCAATTTTTTTAATGTAAAAAACACAATTTAGAACGTTGTTTTGCCAAGAAAATTACAAAAATTAAAAAATAATGAAAATTTTTATTGCAATTTTGGATTTTGATAACATTATAGAAAATAGATGAATATAGCTTACAATCCTATGTAAATTATAAATATCAATAAAACGATTGTTTTTTTTTTCAGATTGTTATTTTTAATTCTCGATTGCATTCGAATGTGAAAAATTATAGCAACATAAAGTACAACACCGCTCGAATTATATCGAGTGGGCACAGTTTGTGTTGGAAAGGCTTATCGATAAAAATGTCGATACAATTGTCATTTCGGTCGTAACCACATTTCCTCCTATGCAAATATGTTGTGTCAGCCGTGGTATAAATTGACTTTCCCAGTTAGCTCCTGCCCCTTGTCTGTAACTCTGATTATTTGGTACTGCTAAAAGTGTTGGTAAGTCAGTCGTAAGGAAATACGACATAGTATGTTGCTTTAGTTTGATTTTTATACCTTTTTTATATTTTTTATTGTCCGAGCTGAACGAATAAACGTTTAATCCATGAAATGAACTGTGTTTTGGACTCTCTACGTATATCCACACCACATGCATAACATGACGCTAGGCACTCTGCAAATAAGTTGAAATTTACCCCAACAGTTTGGCCAGTTTAGCACGCTCGAGTTCACTCGAGTATGCACGTTAAGGGGTTGAACAGCATTTTAGTAGGACAGAAGCGATGAAAAGTCGATATTTCTGCTCTACTTTTGGTTCTAAAGTAGTCGGATTTTTTAATGATTGCGTTATTTGAAATCCACTATTCAAACTTTAATAACTACTTTTCAAAGATGCAAAATTTTTTTTAGAACTTTAGTATGATTAATGCAACATTAAAACTTTCTCAATAAAATTCTTCACATCCGCTAAAGAAACTTTTTTCACGTTTCTTAATCCAATAATATTCATCAGTATTTCAATTAGTTTAACTGATTTCACATTCCTTTATTTAAGTTAAATTATAGCAACATAAAGTACAAAGCCTCTTCAATTATCTCGAGTGTACACAATTTAGCCAGTTTAGTGCGCTCGAGTTTACTCGAGCTTGCAAGTTAAGGTGTTAATTAAGTGATTATCTACAATTGATCGCAGCTGTAACAAACAGTCTGTAAAAGTAAATTCATACTCTGTGCTTTTTCTGTTTAATTTGATATTTTAAAAGTTAAAAACACGTTAAAAGACTAAGATGATACTCAATAAAGTAATAAACTGAAAATATGATATTTTTAAGTTCTCAAAAATTTAAAATTTCGTGCAGTGTAAAAGATTTACTTTGACCTTGATATTTCTATATCCATCTAATTATATGGTTTTTCAAAAATGACCGGTATATTTGAAAAATCGATAAAAACTAAACAGACAGTGAGAGAAATACACAGTTTATTGCAATATGCTCGGGACAATATTAAATTTTTAGGCAGAAAAACTTTCAAAATTAGTTACAATGTTCCACAACAGATGACGCTACAGTCTGGTAAAATTTAAACTACGATATTTTCCAGCTATCCACTATGCGCAGCAATAATATGGCGTATTCGCAGAACGAAATTATCAGAAACCCGTGTAAACGTCTCAGGTGGATGGCTTCACATGCAGAACAGATGTACAGTTCCAGTTATTCAATTGTTTCTTGATAGTGGCGGTACACGTGGTCTTTTAAGAGTGTCCACAGACAAATATCGTAGTTTATATATTTCCAGACTGCAGCGCCATCTGTTGTGGAATATTATAACTAATTTTAAAGTTTGTCTGCCTGAAAATTTCCTATTGTCCCATGATATTGCAATAGACTGTGAATTTCTACCATTGTCCGTTTAGTTTTTAATTGACTTTTAAAATATATAGGTCATTTTTGAAACACCCTGTATGTGACACATCATTTAAATAATTTTTAAAATTAAATCTGATGTCGAATTCTCCCTGTGAAATGTAGGCAAGCTAAAAGTAAGCTCTAGATTCATAGAGAGTGCAATATAACACTCACTCAGAACCATTTACAACTTATGAAAAGGGTTACAGGATACGGGATGCATTGAGTGAGAGCCTGAGTAAGGTCATTTAAGAGCCACAATGGCCAAAGAAGATAGCCATTTACCCAAAATAAAGAGGTGTAACAGGGGTATAACAGTTTCTCAGCTCTCTCGTGACTTGTATGCGGCCACAGAAACCCAAATTTCAAGAATGACTGTTCCCAAAAGACTCCGTGAGAAGGTTTATTGCAAAAAAGACTCTATTTGCGTACCACTTACTTTTACAAGGAGTGCCCCTAAAACACGGTGCAGAGAGCATATGTATTGGGGTAATAATCAATGGGTGACCGTTTTTCTCACTGATGATTTCCGGTATAGCCTAACCATCTAATCCAGCCGTACTTTTATAACGAGAGACCCAAGGACCCTCTACTGTCCCTCTGTTTTTGAAATTGACCATTATGGAGGCAGAAGTTTAATGGTCAGGTCAGGCATCATGTTGGATAGCCGCACACCCGCGTCTTTGAAAGAGACACTGTGACTGCTGTAAGGGATAGTGATGAGGTCTTGGACCCTGTGTATGTCTCTTGAGGGATGGAATTGGCCCTGAGTTTATTTTAATGGCTTATAATACAGAAACAGGAAAACCACTTACATTTCTTGTGTTCGATGAATCTGTATGAACTAAGGATATCCACAGAATGGATTAACCAAGCAGATCTCCAGTCCTCAACCTCAACACTATACAGCATGTCATGGACGCTCTATGGAGGAGGCAACTGCAACTCGGAACACCCCTCCGAGAACCATCTAAGGCCTTAAAACTGTTGCTAAATTAAATACCACAGGAATGCAAAAACTGTCTTATTGCAAGTATGAAATCACTCTCCGAAGCCTCTATATCTGTAAAAGAGGGCTTAATTTCTATTAACCTATTTTTTGTTCCATTCTGCAACCTCTGATTCACGCCCTCCGACTCCAACGAATTTTAAGCATGATTATGAGTGTGTAATATAACTGTTGAATAGTTATTTGGTTTTATATTGTTTCAATGTATGTACACTTCAAATTTCATTAAAATTTTTCCAGAATTTTTAGAAATAATGGACCAATTTCCAGAGATCTAGACACTAGAATGATGTTTCTTCTTAGTCAACCAGGGCCAACAGTAGATTAATAGAAATACAATTATTTCATTGCTAGTCACAGATTGCCTTTATTCGGTAATGGTAAAATGAATTTATTGGGTGGATGCGTTAATTTTTTTGTGCTACACGAGAACTAATGAGACCAGAAGGTTTGTAGCAGTTTTCTAACGACGACAAGACCTCATACCACATGACTCCATTTCCAGAAGACAGAAATTTACCTACTAGGCCACTGTCTGGCAAAGGATGACGAAACATCATGGAATAAATTACAGTCGTTACTATTAATCGTCAGTTCTGAAAGCGAACTTAATCAATAAATATAATGTTAAACTAAACAACTTGTTTGTCCCAAACCTTCTTAAAATGTACAGTTTCGATTTTTTTGTATCAACTTTTGTAATTAATGTATTTAGCGAATATTATTTAGTTTATTACAATATGAGCCATAACACACAAGGCTAAAATGACTGTAGTGAGTGAAAATATTCTCGTTAATAGGACTGAATTCTAAAGTAATGCAAATGGACCATATTCTAAAAGTCATATTCATATTATACCCAATATTTGCTTATATTGCTGAGCTTTTTTATAATTAATATACGTTACATTTAATATTACCTTTACTAAACTCTATAAAGATAACAGTTACATGAAATATCATCAGAATACATTACAACGCTGTTATTAATTATAAGGTTGATTTCCTTTTAAATAACATTGTAAGATATTCAGAAAACTGTAAATTGCATTATATGTTACTAAATTCAAAATTTTTTTAATAGGGTGTTACCATATTACAGTCAAAAGATGTCAAAGGGGAAATTCGAGTCATAGGGGCTTACTCTGAACGTTGCGAGTTGGTTAGCAAGTTTATTGGGATTTCACTGACGTCAACTTCGCAGAATGTCCGCAAGCTGACGTCAAAGTGACGTTCGAACCGACTCACAACGTCCAGAGTAAGCCCCATAATGGCGTTAGGTCGCTATTATGACGTGGAAAGAGAGGAATTTATGGTACCAAATTAAAATCTCTGACGTCATACTCCGAAGAAACCTGTGACATAAATGACTGTAATATGGTAACATCCAAATTGTTGAGAAATGTGTGTTTATAGATTAATTGATATAAACAAACCGTAGCTATCTAAGAACTGGTCTCATCACAGTCGTTTAGCCACGACGCCGATGATGCCAACCAATGGTTGGACGCAATTTTTCCGTTTAAACAGAGATTAATCACGATTAGCATTAAACGATTTTCACGAGACCGCCTCTAAACCTAACCATAGATATAAGGCATTTACACAAAACGTTGCTTTTATCGCTTCTAAACTTTTCCATATTTATCTTATTTCTATCTAACCATAGTTATATGTAAATCAGATTTTTGAGGTATTTCACAGATGTTAAATTATTGTGTTAATTATTGTTTAATTAGATGTTTTAATTATTTTACATACACAGCGTAGCTATATAAACATACAAATGTATAGGATGTTTCAAACAGCTTAAGTCTTACATAATTGTTGTTTTATCAGCACTTCCTTTGTATTGCTGATATCTCTAACTTTTCAAACAACGATTATAATATGTCATAAAGATAGGTTGCATCTCCGTTTAGTGTGAATGTTAAATTTCTGTGTGGTAATCACCATATTCTAGTGCTTTTTCCCGAAATTTGTTTCATTTCTTTTGTCAATTTTAGTTTCAAGTACATATAAGTAAATAATATTGATAATTCATGCCAATCTAGAATCATTAGGGGTTAGTTACTTATCAATTATTTAACTTAAGAACGTTACACCATGCATAGCATCAAAGCCTGTTAGAAATTTAAATGATTGTTTAAAAACCGACTGCATATATGTTGCCCTTTACTCTAAAACTGTTTTAAGTAACTTTAGAAGTAACTTTAAGTAACTTTACTTTTTTTACATAACTTTTAAGCAACTTTAAATGGAAGATTTTTTATCTTCCACCTTATCGTACTTCACATAATAGTTTATCTTAAATACATGAAATTTTTAAACTTTTTCTCTATTCTTATTTAATTAGCTTTACTGAATTTACTTTCTGTCTAAACTTTTCGGATAAATCGAAAAGTCAAAGCTTGTTTGAAAAATTTAAAACTTTTTCTTATACAGCGCATGCAGGCTAGCTACAACATAAAGTGAGTCCCGTTAATATTTTTTTGCTTTTTTTGAGAAAACAATTATTAAGTATAATTTTCTACCTGATTAAAATTTTGAAAAATATCTGAAATCTTACACCAGGAGTTTGAGTTTCCAAAAAAGCTAATATATATTTAAAAATTCCATTTCAAATACTACAAACAACAACGAAAAAAGTACGTAACAGAGTTTAGTTGCAAGTCTAATAATGTATTTACTGTGCAAATTGGAAACCAATATGTGCAATAGTTTTTTATAATTTATTTAGAGTACACGCAAGGTGAAGAAACACAATTTTAAATGCATTTAAAGTTAGAAGCTTTTCATATTTTCATTAAAATTTTCCTTAAAAGCTATCATATTAAATACAAAGCTTGTATAGTTTTACAGATTATAAGTCGATTATTTCAGTGGGATTTGTTTTAATCGGTTCAAAAATATCCAGATATTTTAAAAAATGTAAAAAACAAAAATTGAATTTATGAAGGTTTAAAGATTATATGTATTGTTAAAATTATTAAACGCTCTAAAGAAATCGGAGTGTAAAGTAGCAACAATTTTGCAATAATTTAACTGTATCTCAGTTTAGAACTATGAATGAAAATATTTGAGTGAATTCAGAGCTATATGACAGTCGATATCTCGTTATAATTATTTTACATTCATAAAGTAACTATATAAACATACATATGAGTACGGTATTTCAAACAGTATAAGTCTTACATACGGGAAGTTCGTTACCCCTGGCCATGGCTTGGCCGGGTGGTGGTTAGAATTTTTCCTCACCTTCTGAGACTCTTTGGCTGTAAGATAGCTGAATGGTAGGGCACTTCTCTTCGGCACCGGATCCACGTGTTCGAATCCCGTTGCTGACAGGGTTGTTCGTAATAGGCTTTAAGTAGTAGATCCCGGTCTCATTAGGACTCGCACACACAAAAAAGAGACCTTATCAATTTAAATTAAAACAAACTAAGGATCTTTTAACAGTTAAACGCATTTTGACTGAGGATGGTCGTTTATGCTGCCCAAACTAGTCTGTTTCAAATTTTATATTAGTAAATCCGAGCTATCTTTATCGTGTATTTCTGAAGTTTGTTGTGAATAGCATTTTCTTTTTAAATTTTCAAACGAAAAGAGAAATTGATTGTTCTGAAACTAACAATGCTTCTACCAAAAGGGGTCGAAAAACTTTTTTAGACTTAAAACTAAGTCTAATTATTCATCCACTACTAATATTACTATTTTAGTACACTAGTTGTTTAATTCAGTAATACCATTTTGCTCATCCTGAATCTGAAATTGTGTTGTTTACCTGTTCCAACCATGAGATGCCTTTTGATATCTTCTCAAATAGCAAATTTAGTTTGCAGCAAACTTGCATCAAACTTGCAGCAGTCTTGCTTTTCAAGGCTTCAAACTTGCAAATTCAGCATGACAAGTCTGCAAGTATGAAACAAGACTGCAGAAAATCTAAGAATTTTCGCTTGCTTCAAGGTTTTCATGACAAGGTTGCCACGTCTCGCAGCAAATTAGTGTTGCAAACGATTGGTCGCTTTATATTTCGTGTAACTTGCAGGAGTTTTGCTGCAAGTTTATAACGTCAAATATGTTATGATAAGATATTATGCATAAAATATCGAACTTGCTGCAAGTTTGCTATCTGAGATAAAGCCCGAATCTACATCAACATGTAGAAGTAGATAAAGCAGCTGTTGAAGTTTAGGATTACTTTTCACGTTGACGAATACACGGGTTTCTCGTATGATAGTGAACAATTACAATTCAACCTATTACAATTCAACCTCAACTAAAATAAGTAGGTTGAAAATTTTAATTTGTAATACTAAAAAATATGCACACTCTCAAAATAAATAAGGATTAATCAATCAAAGGATTCTCAGAGCCGGTCTCACTAAAGCCGTTTACTTCTAACCGCGATTAACTCATAGCGCCAGCTAATGGTGCGGCTCAATTCTCCGTTTAACCCCTTTGCCACCAACGTCTCGTATACGCGAAGCAGAGATTTCACCCTTATTGGTCTAGCATCGTATCCACGCGATGATCTACTGTTGATATTGAGAGATTAGCTTCACGCATGCGTAATAGGAGATCTGAACGCTTTATTTTAATTTTTAAATGCTATATTTAATTACTAGATGGTGTAAACGGCAATGGTTTTCAAAACGGTCGACTCGTATAGCATTTACGGGCTGGTCCTCAAGGGGTTAAACAGAGATTAATCTCGGTTAGTCGTTAAACAACTTTGGTGAGACTGGCACATGAACTAACGAGTAAAAGTTGGCGTACGGTAGCATTTCATAACAGTGACTAGGGTTGCTACTCACAGAGACTCTAAACGATCGGAATAGTCGATTTTTTTGACTGACTACGTCATCATGACGAAAATCCTCTCCAGAGTAGCAAAAAATCTCAACTTCGACATAATCGAACGTGCCGAAATGTACTTCTAGTGACGTCATTAGTTAACCACCTAGTAGTGTAGATGATCACTGTGAGTAGCAGCCTATTTCTAATGCGAACTCACACATCAGCATTAACACCATGTTGCGGCATAATATCGATTCTAATCACATCAGAAAATTCCAAATTCAGATGTAATAAAAAATACAGTAAATGTTGCATAATATTTATACTGACTTGTTTTCCACCATGTTGTATATTTTTACATATCATTGCAGTGATTAGTGCTTAAAATTGAATTACTCCTGTTGTTTTCTAATAAAATACATCAATGAATCATTATTGTTTCATTATGCGTCATTAAATATATTACTTAATTAAACAATAACTAAGCACTTGATTAAATTCATTAAATGCATTACGTAAATTACATTTAACTGTGAATTAGAAATACCGGCATATTTGGCAATTATTTACACTTAAACATGATGGTATCAAAGAATGCCTTTTGGTCGAAAAAGCGGTAGAAATAGTGTTAATTTTATTATTTGTGCATGTCAGCCTTATTTAGAAAAAAATATCGCATCGCTTATTTGGTAATATACCTAGAAATATTTAAATAGAAAGCCAATTGGCTTCATTTTTGGCAATAATTTCAAAACACCTTTAAATGATTAGCATTCGCCACATTAAATTAGTATAGGGTCAAAATATTATAGGCATTATCATAATTAAAATAATGAACATTTCATTTTACTTATGTAGTTTTATTTTTTGCTAGTTCTCTAAGCTATAATAAAATATTTGTCTACACATATATGGGTAATGTCATAGAATACTTTCGTTTTTTCTACTATTTAATATTCTATTTTCAACTGTCTCGTGGAACATTTCACCACTGTATGTATGGCATTATCACCCTTATACCTGATTATCGTTTGCTTTCCAATAGCAGTAATCCCGATATAAATATAACCGGAGAATTACAACAACAAAATCACATGACGTTTTTTATTTAACAGGAATGCCATTTTTGTTTTTTAATTTTTTGCACATCTATTTTTTTCTGATTGACAGAGTATAATTTGTATCTTTAATTTTTTTATTAATTTTTGTACTGAATATTGTTATTTTTCATTGATTGAATGTAACAGAGAAAGCACACATTGAAATGCCTTATTTTGCGTAATAGAAGTTTCAAAAGCAACTCCTTCCACTGTACATCAGACTGAGACTATTTTGTATCTCTAATTTTTTTTAAATTAATTTTCGTACTGAATATTGTTACTTGTAGAATGAATGTAACAGAAAAAGCACACATTGAAATGCCTTATTTTGCGTAATAGAACTTTCAACTCCTTCCACTGTGCATCAACAATGCCAATTGTTTGTTCTCATAATATCGGCTTTTATCTTAATCACTGCCGTGTTACCGATAACCAAACACTTAACCTCCGCGAACGCGACGCCGAAAAAGCATTTTCGGATCGTGTTATTTCTTATTACATGCATTCATTCTCTCTCCTCCATTTTTTTTTATTTCCTTCCTTTCACAGATATATCGCATTACCTAACCTCGTATAGAATAAAAATCGAAGAAGTATTCGTTCACCCAGTGTAGTGAGTGCTTATTGAAAGTGGATTCACTTGCAGCCGTCGAGCTTTTCCGTCACGTGGTCTACCGTCTGTGCGGTTGGCGATAACACTTAATCGGAAAAGACAACATTTGACATATTTCGATGCCGAATGGAATTGACTGACGGCTTAAGGAATTATGCATGCAGGATATCTGTGGCCGAAATGAACCTTCGTGAAAGCTGCAAGATGCCGGACTTTGAAGACGTCACGATAAGGTAAGGCGATTTAGTTTCATTGATGTCAAAAACGTCATATATATCGGATATCTTCCTTTGTATTCGAAGGGTAGAATTTATTTTTAGGTATGTAAACATTTCATGCGTGCTTTTTATCCAAATATAGCGTTTTTACCAGTACATGAAACGTCTTTTGAGCTTGAGATAGCGAAAGATAAATGTTTACTTCTATGATGTTAGAATGTATGATCATAACTGAACTATAGTTGCAACAACTTTGAGTATTATTTGTTTCAAATCAAATATAAAAAGGTCTTGGATATAGTTAAATTATAGTAACACTAACGAAATACTCTATGTTTACTTAGATTGCAGATGTTTTACCGATGTATGCTGTGTTTGTATCTAAAATTGGTGTTGATAAATATAACACCTATCATTCTGTTCATATTTATTTACTTAGTAGAGTAAAAAGAAATGTTTATATCAAGTAGATAATAATTGTTTTTCATTTGTGTTTACGTAAAAATATAGTATTAATATTAATTGTTTTTTCGTTATTTTTATAATTAAAACCTAAATATATATATGAATTAAGAAGTGCGTATTTTTATAAGTTATTAAATATTTTATTTGTGATATATATATATTGAAACAGATCTGTCACTTTATCTAATAGTAGTTCAATTGATTGATGTGATATTTCTATGGGGTGATCATAAAAGTGAACTCGTTGTCACAGATTATATTGTGGCAATATTTATAGATACTTGTTACAAATAGGATTGCCATAATTAATACTTCACTAATGCATGCATCAATACCTGTTACGTATCCTCATCTAATAGCAGCAGAATAAAGGTTTCAAATTTAACTTTGATTTAAAATGTTATTTTGTATCATATCCATTCTGGTAAATCGTATAATTATGAAGTTGTGCAATACACAAACTGAAAATAAGGTAAAAAGATTTTTGATACAACTAAATATAACTTAAAATTACATATATGTATGTATATATGTTTGTGTGTCAATTTTAAACAATAATCGCATATATGTGTGTGTTATTTTAATTGCATATATATATATATATATATATATATATATATATATATATATATATATATATATATATATGCACGAGTGTGTGTGTACATACGCGAGTATTTTATGCATGTATTTATAATCCAAGAATAAGCTATTTAAATAAGCTATTAATAATTTAGGACTCTCGAAGTTACATTTTATTCTATTTATATATCTCAGAGTTCCTTCTCGAAAATTATATTATAAGTGGTATGTTTTATGCTAGCAAAGTACCTGTATATACATTTAAACTCATTTTTAAACTATACATTTGTTGGAGTTGTTTGTATATAACCCCTTAAATATTTGTCTAATGTCGATAATCATGTCGAAGGTTATAAAATAGCTGCTTCATTAAAATAAGGATTGCAATAAAGCTCTAGTACTTAAATGATGTGAAACGTTAGATCGTTATATTCATTTCTTTGATTATTATAATTTATTCTAAGACGGAACATTTGTTGGATATATCTGCATTTTCAGAATATATATATATATATATATATATATATATATATATATATATATATATCATATGATTTATCAATCGTTAAAAACCTTAGGTGTGATTGAAAATCATGCAATATAAATTAAGTATAATTATACATAAAAATACTTGTTGAGATCTCACATCTACGAAAATTACATATTTTTCTTTTTCAGTAATTAATGTTAAACGCCATTTTGATTTTAACCATAGAAGTTAGTGGAACTTTTGTATATTGTCTTTCTTCTATTGATAAGTGTAAAAGTATTAAAAAGCTATGTGTAATTATATCGAAACCATGGGCAAATTATAGATTACATTCTAAAGATTTAACCATTGAAGTTAGTGTTACTTTCAAATTTTGTCAATTTTTCTAAGGTAGATACGTGTAAAAGTAGCAAAAAAGATGTCTATATTTATATCGGTATCATGTTAAAATTATATGCACATGTGTTATTCCATGTGCAAATTATAGATTCCATTCTGAAGATTTAACCATTTAAGTTAGTAATACAATTGAATTTTGACAATCTTTCTAAGGTAGATACATGTAAAAGTAACGAAAAAAGATGTCTATATTTATATCGTATCATATGAAAATTATATCCACGTGTTATACGATGTGCAAATTATAGATTTCACTCTGAAGATTTAATCATTGAAGTTAGTAATACAATTGAATTTTGACAATCTTTCTAAGGTAGATACATGTAAAAGTAACGAAAAAAGATGTCTATATTTATATCGTATCATATGAAAATTATATGCACGTGTTATACCATGTGCAAATTATAGATTTCACTCTGAAGATTTAATCATTGAAGTTAGTAATACTATCGAATTTTGACAATCTTTCTAAGGTAGATACGTGTAAAAGTAGCAAAACAGGTGTCTATATTTATATCATATCATATGAAAACTATATGCACATGTGTTATACCATGAACTTATGTTTATGTGTTATACCATGTGCAAATTACAGATATAAAAATTGAAGTTAGTAATACTATCGAATTTTCTCAATCTTTCTAAGGCAGACGCGTAAAAGTGTCTTTTGGTTTTGGAGTGCTACGGTCTACTTAAAAGTGTCAAAAAGATGTCTATAAATGTATTGATACCTTTAGTGAGTTATATTTTGAATTCTCGAGATTTAAAGAATGATTTATATGGAATTAAATGTCTCAAAAGTATTGACATCAACTTCTAGTTATTTATTGATGGTACAGCAAATAACAATTTGCAATTTATTTAATAAATGTGAGTTATACAGTGGACTCCGCATAATGTGATCGCTGTTAATGTTATAATTCGTTTATTGTTATCGAAATCACTTGGTTACGATTTTCTCTATTCATTTGTATGTTAAAATGATCGCTTTATGTGATCTTTACATCGGTTAATGTTATCAGTTTTCGAACCTCATTTTAACTGACAAAGAAATATTCACAATGTATTCAAAGGGAAACCATTATTTTTGTTTGCATTTCTAAGAATTCTCCCTCTTCTACTTAGGGAAATGGAGAATGACCAAAGGAGTAGGGTATTAGAAAAATACACACACCCTGCTGATGGTCAATGGTTGTCAGATAAGCAGAAGGCAACACATTCTTATCGGAACTGAAAAGGAGCGTATTCACATTTCATGCCTTGCTCACTAACATGCAGCTTGTCGATATGGAAGTCAGAAAGCGAAATAATTTAACAATAAAACAAAAGATCGAAATTTTAAATCGTTTTATGACAGGTTACCAAGAATGAGTCAACGCAATGCTGAAGCGCAGTTAAACATTTCTCATCTTCTGAATTGCATTAAAAGTGTCGAAAGAGTACAACACCGCTCCGATGAATTTCAAAACATTATGATTACGAACAATTTATAAATAAGCTTCGTAGAAAAAATTGTAGACAGTCAACAATTGATTTTTTAAATTATGTATACAATTCTTATGTTTTAAAGTATAAGTACATAAATAAATATATGAGTTTTTCATTTTATTTTGAAATTTAGTACGTGTGAATTAAAGGGGGAGGTAAATTTATCTAATTTTGCATATTGTTTATTGTTATCAGTCTCTTATTGTTATCAAAATCAGGCTGTCCCAAACTGATCACGCTGAACGATGGCCGATTGGTTAGGGTGCTGGCCTTCGGAACCGGAGTTCGTGGGTTCGAATCCCACTGTGGCATGGATGTTCGTAGCCGTTCGGAATCGGCTTTAAGCAGTAGATCCCGGTCTCATTAGCACTCGTTGCAAAAAATAGACCGTAACGCTCCAAACCAAACCAAACCCAAACTGATCACATTAAGCGGTGTCAACTGTATATTGAATGAGTTAGAGAAAATGTATAGCAATTAAAATTTGGAAGTCAATATATGTAGCTAAACGTGTTTTTATTACTAAAAATAGTCGTTTTTAAGCAGAGTTTGTCATTGAGATCCCACTTGCTGTAGTAAATTCATACCTTTAACTTCATAAATAAACTTGTTACAAAATTTGGGATAACCAGGGCCTGAATTTTTATAAAATCTTTTTTTTTTTGACGATCGTGTGCTTTTATGCAACTCCTTGATAATATGTTTAGGAATATGTGTTATGAAAATCCAAACGTAGTATTAAAACCTAGGGATTATTAAGTTTAACAATCTTGAGTCCTTAAACAGTTGATTTTAGCTTTTTAAACATTAACCTCTTCCGGTAAAATGACGAGTCTAGCTCGTCATTAGTTTTTCATTCCATACCGCACAATGACGAGCTACACTCGTCATGCGATTAAAGTTACTGTTAAATATGATAATTTAGTTTAAAATTTCTAGTGTACTGAATTTGGCAACACTTTTATCACTTGTGAAAATCACAAGTCACTATTGCATATTGTTTACTTGGTACAAGTCATTGCCAAATTAATGAGTCAGAATAAAAGAAAACCTACTAAGAAATGCCGTGTGTGTTATAAGAATCAAATTAAAAGTGAGAATACTTAGCGGTGTAAACAATTAAGAATTCCTTTGCACTTTGTTTTGAAAAGTACCACTAGCTTGAAGACTATTATCTGTATACCTTATTAATGTTTTGCTTTGATATTTTCTTAATTTTACTGTTTCTAATATTATTTAACACTATGTAAAAAGTGGATTTTAATTAAGAATATGTAAGAATTGTAAAATGAAACAAGTTTTTTAAATAAAAAGTAAATGGTTATATCATGCACAGTTTTTCATTATTAAATCATACCGGAAGGGGTTAAATCCTGTTTTTTTACTGTACATATTTGTATACAAAATAAGTTTTTCAGTTTCGTATTTTATACTGTCTTAGGGAGTTAAAAATTTTCTGATAGATTAATTTTTTTTTCAGCTTCTATAATTATTCTATAATTATTCTATAATCATACCGGAAGGGGTTAAACAGTCAGATACATTTGAAATTTTAACACTTTGCGTGCTTGCAACGTAATTTTACGTTTTTTTTGCAGTCTGTCACGGAAGGGAGGGTCACGTAAAAATACGTATTTAGTAGATTTGTGGTGGATACCCGCTAACCACCACAAATCTACTAAATACGTATAATTATATGTATATGTGACATTATATTCTTGTTGTTTGCGTTGCTATGCAACGTTTTGCGTTTTTTCTTTGCATAAGTTAGATTGTCAAGTTACTCAATCTTTTGTTGCGTTATTTCGTCTTCAAAAGAATTCCTAGCTCCAGAACGTACAAGTCGAGTTTTGTCAATTTGAAGTTTGGTTTTTTATTGTTGAATACGAAATTAATAATAAATAGTTCTATTTGTACTTATCATGAAAAAATATTTCTAAATACATTATAAAATTTAAAAAATCGTTTACTTTTGTGATTTCGTAAAATTTTTTTTTTTTTGTTAAATAACCATACAGTATATATTAAACTGTAAAATAGAAAAAAGTTTTGTTCATAAAAGCAAAGTTTTCAATTTACTGCGATTTCTGAATAACTAAATTTTGGCGCGATTCACGAAAAAATGCTCGCTGCAAGTGTAAGTTGGCAGTGAAGTATACCCGCATGCCAAGTGTTAAGTTTATAAAATAAAATATTATTCTTCAGTCTGATAAAAAAAATGACTTTCTAAGATACATATTACAAAAGCATTTCTTGCATTTAAGTAAATTTAATTTTTTTGCATACTTTTTGTTATTTTATAAAATATACTACTTTAAATGACAAAATTAAATATTTTGAAGTTAGTGTTTTTGTTGTCGTCTTATTCCACTTGGTCAGACCAAGCACGACTGAGTTACACGTTACTCGTATTAAGGCAAAGGGGTGAGCCTTTCGTTTTTAACGAGCATCTCAAGGGTGAAAGTACGACTTTTTTTGCTCAAGTGGGTCCTCGTAATTTTGAAGCAAGGACCAAGCAGAAGTCCCATTGCCTAGGCCTGCCACCCCCAGAGGTATTGATTGAGAACTTGGAGGACATGGTAACCACGAACCTATTTTACGTGCCCCAGTTACCTTTTACGAATACGGTGGATCTTATGCCGCCTCGGGCTTCTAGTACAGTGTTATTAAAAAACTAGCATATCCGAGAAGCCCGTCACATGACGTGATCAGTAAAATTTTTAATTTTCCAGAATTAAAAATTACCCTATGAGGCAGGTAAAAAAATGGTTTGTTTTTTGGCTGAGAGGTATCTGGTACACGCTCAATAATTTGTTTATCTTCATACTCTTCTAAAGTCTCCCTATACTGTGAAGGCAGTTTAGAATCACGTTGAATTAATTTAGACAAACCTTCTGGTTATGCATAAAAGACATACAAACGAACAAACTTAATTTTCAAAGATATATAACTTAAACGCTAGATATTTATTAGTCCGTAAAATAGACTCCTAGACATTTATGAAAAGAATTTGTTCTTAATACCGGTGGTACAATTTTCACTGCAACAAAAAATAATTGTAAAGTGTTCTATGAGGCAAGTGAAAAAATGGTTAGTTTTTGACTGAAGATTATCTGGTACACGCTCAATAATTTCTTTATCATTAATTGCCGCATATTAGGTGCCAACTTTAATTTATCTTGTCATATTACTTGATAGGATAGACAGGAGAGGTTTTAATATTGACAGTGATTATTTGGCAGTATATATGAGTGATATCCAAAATTTAGGGAATCGATTATGTGTAATCGGTTATGTATAAAAAACAAACACACAAACGAACAAACTTCTTAATTTTCAAAGATATATAACTTAAACGATAGATACTTATTAGTCCGTGAAATAGATTCCTAGACTTTGATGAAAAGAATTTGTTGTTAATACCGGTGATATAATATTCATTGCAACAAAAAGTAATGGATGATTAAATTTAAAATTATCACATATGTACGTAGTCTAGTATTTAAGCCAAATATAAAAGAAAATTATTTACGTCATATCTAAGTTCAGTGGTAAAACGTATGAAAATAATGCAGACGATATTTAGATAATTTAAAATAAGAAAAGACTAAATGAGATGGTTAAAGGAAGGAAGTCATAATGTTAGAAAAAAGTTATTTTTACCTATTTATCATATGATAAATTGATAAATTTAATCGCCTGCTCTTAACCGGGGAAAATAGGGCTTGAAATAATGGTATTAAACGCTCGAAAATGGGACAAAGGGTGGGTTTTGAACGTTTTAAAGACCTGCTTTGAATTTTGCTAACCCTAACTCATCAAGAATCCAATATGGATACCCCTATCCATTCCAGTCCCAATCGCTTCATAAATTCGAGTAAAGACGGACAGATAACTTAGGCTATTATTATATAGGAGATTTGTTAAAAAAATTCTTTCTAGTGGAAGCAGAAAATTTTGTTTTTTGATGGATATAAAATAGCTTTTAAAATAAATGTTTTTGTTCTGGAGAGGCTACGTTGAGTATTTTCATTTTAGTGCAATCCTTATTTTAACACTAGATTTACGGACCGAGCCAATTTGATTAATTTAAAATTTGATCACTATAAATATATATAACTTTAACCCTCCGAGTGGTACACACCGAGGAAAAAAGTCTCCAAAAATATGCTAAAGTTTCATTGTGTCAGTGACCAAAGTGTTCTATGATTTTTTACTTCACCCTTTGTCGACTAGATTGGAATACGGGAAACCCACCCTCGTTACTGTCCCTTTACTTCCGGTTATAAATAGATATATAAATAGACATTATAGATTGTTAATTTTTAATACACATAAAGCTCGTCAAGTCTCGAAGATCATCCCATAAGAAATAATGGGTTCTAAAAGTACAAATAAAAATATTCTTTAAGAGAATGATTTCTATCTTTTTTTACGAAAGTCATCCAAGCTATTTAAGTGGTGCAATTAGAGATACATCTGTTACCGCAAACGAAATACTTCGAAATAGAGATTTACAAAGCCATGAAAAGCAATCAGTGTCTTTGTGCCTCAGAGAGTAGGTGTGCAGTTCCTAAACAATTGACCTGACCCTCCTACCTCAAAACTCCATAGGGGAAAACACTGGCAGAAATGTACATTACATCCATTTTCGGAACGTTTTGGAGGTCAAAAATTGTACGTGACAACCGCTTTGAAGACATCATCGGTTTGGCGGAATTGTACGTGCGAACAGCTTAGAGGGTTAATATCACTTTTCAAAAACATACGTTGGTTTTTAGTTAAGTAATAAAATATATGTAAACTTTCATTCCTCTTCCCCGCAGACCCCTTCATTTTGCATTATCAAATATGTTATACCTATTTTCACGGTTGTGAGCCAATTTGACTCATAGAATGGTTTAACAGTTAATCGCATAAAATGAAATTTATTAGTCCTATCAGGCCTGGGATATTTTCCAATTGGCTGAAGAGCTAAGAAGTAAATATAGAGAAAAAATCGAGAACACTTCCATTCCAATGACAGAAATTCGTGCTACTGACACACGGCAGAATTGTCAAGTTCAACAATCATGCAAAAGGAACAGATGTAGAAACCATTGTGCTAAATGTAATAGAAATGTTTGCGGAAAATGTGTTTCAAAAACAGATTTTATGTTTAAAAATGCTCTTTTGATATATTTGATAATAAATTTTTTGATAATAAACATTTTATTTAAATTAAATTGGAACTATTTTCTTTGCAAAAAATTCAATTTTCTTGTTTGACTCAAATTGGCTCACTTCAGTACAAATAGGTATATGATCAACATTCGTAAATCTAGTGTTAAATATATTTAAAATAGCATATATTTTGCAATATTTTTTAATTTTTTCATTTGTCTATGTTTGTTTAGTTTATTTCTTTTATTTTAATTTACTATTTTTTCCTTTAACCTATTCCGTTGCTATCAGTTACGCAGTATCATTTGTCAAATTAAGAGAAACATTTTATTTATGTCATTATTAACACATTGTGTGAGGGTACATTTCGCAGCAGAACTGTACCTTGAGAGGGCGTTTTGCGCGTAAATTTAGTTATTCAATTAAATCCCAATAGATCGAAAATTATTTTATTTTTTAACCAACTTTGCGTATTTTATATTGAAATGTAAAAAATATTTTCCATGAATTTTTGGATAATAAACATTTTATTTAAATTAATTTGGAACTATTTTCTTTGCAAAAAACTTCGATTTTCTTGTATGAGTCAAATTGGCTCACTTCATTTAAGTTAGGTATATGATCAACATCCGTTAATCTAGTGTTAATAAAACCAATATTCCCTTACTTTCAAAATTATCTACTTAAGAGGCTATCTCAAACAAACTGAATCAAATTCATAATAGATTACTTTTTTCCTTAAATACCCAGTTCGAAAATTGGGGCTGAAGCGTCTAGTAATGTAAATGATTCCACTTAGAATGAATAATACGGAATATACGTAAACGAATGGATCATACGGAGATGTTAAACATTTCCGTATTTTCTCTTTGGAGCAATAAACTTGTATAGAAATACACACAGAATTATTATCGTAATTTCTAGATATCTGTATCTTATCTGTCTTATAACAACTCCAGGTACTTTACACAAGTATAGATAGATAATTATGCTGTAATTGTGTAAAGAACGTGAATCGAATTCTGCATTGAATTTGAGATTTTTTTTCTGATAATTTTGTAGAGATAGGAATGATAGAGAAAGGTCAAGTTTATACTTTTTCGTTTGTTATCAATATTCCGTATCATTAAGAGGTTATTATAATAATATACATGGCAGCCGTCTGAGGAGGGGGGGATCAGTTTTATTGTGTATTTAGGCCGGAACTATGGGAGGCCCATGAACCTTTTTTTATTTTTATCTTGTGACATGTTCAACACTCGTACAATTTTTAATAAACTTTATCCATTCCTTATGCTTATTGGTTCATGCCCATATGACGAATTGAAAAAGAATTAATTGTAGTGCACATATTTTATTAAGCTGTTATATTCTTCCCTTACAGAAAAAAACCCATTATGTAATACAAGTATTAATTTGAGCCAATCCTAAAACAAAATTCTAGGTTGTGCCTGGTTTTGGAATAAAGAAAATAAGTAGCAATAATATTTTAACACGCTGACGAACACTTGCGTGTACAGCCGTCAAAGCAAAGTTCACTATGTGGCATGATGGGAATAGCCGTCCAAAAGGAAACGTTCGTTTTTAGACACTACGGCTATAGCGGCACAAATGTGCATTTACCGGCGTACAAGTAAAAGCCTAGTATCATGTTTTGGAAACAATGTTTTAGATTGAATTTATTTTTCCAAATGTTACACGACTTGCAGCTACAGTATGCATGCCTAGTGCCATGTTTTGGAAACAATGTTTTCCATCTGTTACACGGCTTGCAGCTTCAGTATGTACGTGGGTGTGAAGAGAGTAGTGCAATCATGTTTTCTCTTGAATTTATTTCTTTTTTGTCATTTATTTATTTTAGTTTGATTGTAAACTAACATTTAGTGTGAAACTCCCAAAAATACTTTATTGCACACAAAAAGATGCTTATTTGAGTCAATAAACCTATCATTTACATTTTTAAATTTTTGCTCTTATAGCCGTCATCGTCTCATCACTTTGTGTTTAGAGTCAGCTGGCGCCATGACGGTCATAGCCGTAACCTAATTAAAGGTGCTGAATTATTCCAAATTAAGTTTTGTTTAATGCAGAAAGAGTAAAACTATACGTCTAATATTCAAAAAATTACAAAAAAGTATAGTGTTAACTTTCGAACTTTACTTGTTCCTACTGTCCGTCAATGTGTTAAATTATATGAATTTTCAACAATGCATTATGAATTTATTGTGCTAGCACACTTATTTTCACTCATTTACATTTTAATATGTACTATTCCCCCTTAAATCCTGTTTTTTTTTACCGTAGATGTTTGTTTAAAAAATATTTTTTCAGTTTCGTATTTAAAACTATCTTAAAAAATTCAAAACTTTTCAGGTGTATTACTTTTTTTTTGGCTTCTATAATTTTTTTGGAAATTGTCAATTAAGGTATTTGTCATGAACGATGATATATGCTTCTCTAGAATTCCTTAATTTTTTAAGAATTCAGTGGTTATTAATGAAGTGGCAAAACGAAAAAATGGCTAAGCATTGCACAACTTTAAATATTTGTGTTATACAAATTGTATTTGTGAAATTTGATACGCTTTTTGATTAGTAAGTAAATGCTAAACAATTAGTAAAAATCGAGAAACTTTTGGCTGTACTAGAGGCACTAGAAACATTCAAAGAACAACAGAGTACACTAGAAACATTCTTAACGTTTTTAAACGACTAAATTTTTACGAAAATTTTGAATTTCAGTCAAATTTTCTCTTTATGTAGGTCTTAGTGTCTTATATGTAGCAGTATTATTCATGATAGTATTGAGAATACAGTTAAAATTCTGAATTTTAAATAAAATCAAATTTAATGCACTTTATCAATTTGAGAAAAGGCTTCATTTTATCTTTGAGCTTAAATACTCGTCATTGAATTGCTTGAAACCACTCAAAATGTAAATACTTTGGTTGTAATCTGTTCAAACAAATTTATCAATTTGAATATGTTAAATTCTTTAGGCTCGTGTCTCAAATGGATTCTTTTTATCAGATAGGTATCTACTCTCCTAAAGTGGTTTATTTTCTTCTGAAATTATTATGCATTATGCATACGTGTTGTTTTTTTAATGTGTTTGTGCTTATTCTCCCTTTTACCATATTTATACAGTTTTTGCAAATTTGATTTTTTTGGATGTTTCGTTTTATACTTTTATACTACTAGATGCATATTTTACAATTTGTTTCTCCTTTTTATTGTTATTTATCTCGAAAGCTTTATTTTCTTTAATAGTTTGATTCTGTATATTGCTCAATACGAGTACTAAACAATTGGTTAAATACTCGTATTGTAGTTATTCTGTTGTTTAAATCTTATATACAATCTGATATACTGCCATAATGGTCGACTTCATTTATATTGGTGGGAGGGTAGCAGGATTCTTGGGTTTCTCTATATGAAAGTATAGTAAGATCCAGTGGTTAGTCAGAAACAGGACTAATCAGTGAAGAGGAAGGTCACCCATTGATCCATGATCTTATGGCTATGGTATCTGCTCTCTGATGCTAAACTGACTCTTATGCTCGCAATAGTGTGAAGGACTCTCTCATTAAGTCTTCTGGAAACAGTAACCCTTGATACTCGATTGATTGTGGCCAGATAGATGCCACGAAAGAACTGAGAATCTTCAGTAGACATATAATATCTGTCCTGTAAAGGTCTCATAATATATAAATAGCCAACATCCTTCGCTGTCGTGTCTTTTGGTCTGTGTGTTTGTAACAGAACTCCTCCTAAACGGCTGGACTGATTTTGATGAAATTTTGTGTATATCATTATGTTGATTCGAGAATGGTTTAGATTCACAATTTGATCCTACAGAAAATGTTTTTTATTGAAAATCCAAATTGTGCTCTTATTGAGATTATTATAATGACACTCGAAACCCTTTACTGCTAACGTATCTGTGGCGTATTGGTCGGCACAACGGGCATCAGTACGAGAAGTCCCAAGGTCGAATCCCCGTACAGGCTATGTGGGAATTTTAATTTAATCTATTTACATTTGGGAGATTGTACGGCATGGTTGCATGGTGGTGTCAATTATTTTTTTAAACATTTTTCCTTGCTTTTCCATTAAAATGGTCTAATTTATAATTTATTTAAGAACATTCTAGGAGTATCGTGTGCATCCGCAGCTTTCCTTCTCGACGACTGCACACCTCATTTCTATACCTGCTCGCCTATTGCTATTGGAGCAGGTATTGTGGGTTCGCTGAAAACCTGTCTTGCCGACAATTAATTACTGCAGCGACAAAATCTTAGACTAAATATTTATTTACAAATTTGTTGAACATATGTACACTGAACATTGTTAACCACAAACATTGCTGAAACAAAACAGGGAATAACCAAGTAGTACCGAGCGGAATGCACCTCTCTTGGTTTCGGCTCTCCTTCATGAATGTCCGTTCTATTCCGTTTCAAGAGGGCATCCCTCCATTGCAGTTAGCATGGGGCAGGGGTGGAATCCCCGCCCTTGGTCAGGCTTTCGCCTCTATAGGAAAATATGCTTCTTCTCCTCCGCAGCTGGCGCGGACGGGAGTGGCATTCTTCTCCCTCCTGGTGAACCTTCACCTCCCTGGAGTAGGGCTTGTCTACCCTCTTTCGATGTGTCCTTCTCCGCTCCTTAGCGCCGTGAAAAGAAATACAGATGTCCCTGTAACACAAACTCGAGTCTTGAGTCTAGTATTACAAACATCTTAAAATTTTTGGATTTACTGCATTAAAACAGGACAACGTCTCTCGGGTCATCTAGTATATATACATATATATATATATATATATATATATATATATATATATATATATATATATATATATATATATATATATATATATATATATATATATATATATATATATATATATATATATATATATATATATATATATATATATATATATATATATATATATATATATATATATATATATATATAATATATATATATACATATATATATATATATATATATATATATATATATATATATATATATATATATATATATATATATACACATATATATATATATATATATATATACACATATATATATATATACACATATATATATATATATATATATATATATATATACATATATATATATATATATACACATATATATATATATACACATATATATATATATATATATATATATATATACACATATATATATATATAATATATATATATATATATATATATATATATATATATATATATATATATATATACGCACACACATACACACATATACACACATATACACATATATACATATATATATTATATATATATTATATATATATTTATATATATATATATATATATATATATATATATATATATATATATATATATATATTTCTAATATTGATTAATCAGGCAATTTTATTACTCTAAAATCTTGAAATTCTCGTTATTTGATGTAGGCCTCTCCTTCAAGGGAACGCATCATCTTTAAACCTTTATAATTTGAATTTTTGATTGTTCCTTTTTTTAATTTCTGGACATTTTGGAATCGTTTAAAACAAACCACATTGAAATGATCGTATTAGAACGTATAAAACTATAAAACCTTAGGTACCTAATATCATAGCTTTTAATAAAATATAAAAACTTTAAATGAATTTTACCGAAATGGCGTTTTTTTTTTCAACAAGTATTTTCAATTTCGCGCACTGTAAATAAAAAATTTCTGCGCATATTAATTTCAAATTATCGCAATACATTTCAGACCTGTGATGAAACTCTACCTACTGTTTTCGTTGTTTATTTTATTTTGTATTTATTGTATTTGAAATGGATTTTATAAATATTATTTTACCTCTTTTGAAAATTTATTCCCTTGGTGTAATATCCCTAATAATTTTTAAATATTTTAAAAAGTAAAGGATTATACCTAATATTTAGTGCTTTCAAAAAGAAAAAAATTATTAATGAAACTTACTTTGTGTTATTGTAAAGTCTGCGCAGTGTCAGAAAAACTTTAAAATTTTAGAATCAAGCAATCCTTTTTCTCTTTATATAACAAGCTCTTATTTTTTAGAAACAAAGTAAATTCAGCAAAACAAATTAAATAAAAATAGAGATCAAATGCTGAAAATTCAATGTATATACTATTATTTAAACAAAGAGATCTTAAAGCGAAAAATAAGAAAATATGTTCTATTTAAAGTTCTTTAAAAAGAGATATTATGGCGAAAAATAAGAAAATATTTTTCGCTTAAAATTGCTTGAAGTAAGCCATTTTCTCTCTTTTTTAAAGAGAGATTAAGGCTAAAGATAAGAAAATATCTTCCATTTAAAGTTGCTTAAATTAAGTCATTTAAAGTTGTTAAAAAGAGATATTAAGGTAAAAAATAAGACAATATCTTCCATTTAAAGTTACTGTAAAAAGAGCTATAAAGGCGAAAAAAAGTAAATGTGGTCCATTTAAAGATGCTTATAAAAGAGGTGTTAAGGTGAAAAATAAGAAAATATTTTACATTTAAAGTTTCTTAAAGTAAGCCATTTAAAATTGCTTAAAAAAGATGTTAAGGCGAAAAATAAAATAAGAAAATATATTCCTTTAATGTTGCTTAAAGTAAGCCATTTAAAGTTGCTTAAAAAGAAATATAGTCGAAAAATAAGAAAATTTCCGTTTACAGTTGCTTAAAAAAGAGAGATTAAGGCAAAAGATAACAAAATATCTTCCATTTAAAGTTACTTAAAAAGAGATATTAAGGTAAAAAAAATAAGAGAATATCTTCCATTTAAAATTACTTACAAAAGAACTATTAAGGCGAAAAAAAAGAAATTATCTTCCATTTAAAGATGCTTATAAAAGAGATGTTAAGGCGAAAAATTAAAAAATATATTCTATTTAATGTTGCTTAAAGTAAGCCATTTAAAGTTGCTTTAAAAGAGATAGTATAAATACAAAAAAATAATTTCCGTTTAAAGTTGCTTAAAGTAAGCTATTTAAAGTTGCTTAAAAAAGAGAGATTATGGCGAAAGATAAGAAACTATCTTCCATTTAAAGTTGCTTAAAAGGAGGTATTAAGTTAAAAAAAATAAGAGAATATCTTCCACTTAAACGTACTTAAAAAAGAGCTATTAAGGCGAAAAAAAGAAAATATATTCTATTTAATGTTGCTTAAAGTAAGTCATTTAAAGTTGCTTAAAAAAGGAGATTAAGGCGAAAAGTAAGAAAATATTTTCCATTTAAAATTACATAAAGTAAGCCTAGAACAGAAACCCAGAGTTACAAAAGTAATGAATTTTATATAACCAGATATTACCAGCATTACTTTGGTATTGTTCCAAGTTACATTACTCCAGATGTTAGTACATCAAATATTTATCTAAAAACATGACTTCTAACAAAAGCCTAGTAAACAAGAAGATATCAAATTTAGTAAGCTGATATTTTTTCGTTCCACTTTTACAAAAAAGTTTCTTTTTAGTATCATATTGTTTTCCCCTTTGAAACTTAAAGATACATTTGTTATGAGATCATTTCTTTAACAAGTATTTATGTATCACTTGGTTATTCCTCGATATCGTTACGGAAGTGACTAAAGTCTTTGTATTTCCCTCGGGGTCAGTTCATTCCTGGAAGAAATTTTGCTAGTATTTAGTTTCGGTTGTGTCTGGTGTGCTAGTTTTGAAAGTTGTTTGTGCCTGTTATATAATATTCTAAGATATTTATACTGGGTAATAGACACAAGCCTTCCAAAAGTATAGAGACACAAAATTAGACGGTAAATAAATCATTTTTCACTACATAGGAAAAATATTTTCTCAGTCTAGAAATATTGGATGTATTTTTACAGAATAGAAATTAAAGGATGAAATAAACATTCGAGTACGTAACTCAATGCATAACTCAATGCATAACTCAATGCATAACTCAGTGCATAACTCAGTGCATAACTCAGTTTGAAGCAAAAAGTAAGCAAATACCGCTCTCAGAAATATATGTGACTCTCTGTTCACTTAAGTTCTATTCAAATTTCAAATCTTTTTAGTATTTTGATTTGAATACTTACTTAACAGAAACATGTTATTTAGACAAGATAATATTTCATTTAACGTCGTGATTTATTTTTTATGATTTTTAGATATGTTGTTTTTATTTATTATAGATATGTACCTAATCTATTATTTAAACCAAATATAAAAGAAAATTATTTGCGTAATATCTAAGTTCAGTGATAAGACGTATGAAAATAATGCAGACGATATTTAAATAATTTAAAATAATAAATGATTAAATAAGATGGCTAAAGAAGTGATGTTATAATGCTAAAAATGTTATTTTTAGCTATTTAGTATGTGATGAATTGATAAATATAATTGTCTGCTCTTAACTAGGGAAAATATGGCTTGAAATTATGGTCGAACATTAAATTATCGAAAAGGGAGAAGGGGTGGATTTTGAACAATGCTAACCCTAACTCATCACGAATCCAATATGGATGCCTCTATCCATTCCAAGTACAACTGCTTCATAAATTCGAGGACAAACGGGCCTACAACTTACGCTATTATTATATAGAGGATAAGTGACATACCTTTGTGATATATTATCCAATTCCTCCCTTATTATTTCTATGAAAGGTAATAAATTTATAAAACTTTAATCAAATTATAATACAGGCACAAAAATTGCTATTATAGGTATTTCAACATGTATCTATTAGTACTGCCTTATTTAAATGTAGCCTCTATGGGTAAAACGGTCCTGATCTCTGTCATAATTTATGAAACTCTTCTTTTATTATTTCTATATAATGTAATACATTTACAAAACTGTAATGAAACTACAATAATTGTACAAAAGTTGCTATTACAGGTATTTCAACATGTGGTCTCCATTATTACTGTATAATAAAAGTATGGCCTCTATCAATAAAAGTTTCCCCATCCCTGCGATAAGTTATCAAACTCCTCTTTTATTTTTATATAATGCAACAGATTTATAAAACTGTATTGAAACACAATACTTGTACAAAAGTTGCTATTACAAGTATTTCAACATGTGGTCTCCATTTTTACTGTAAAATAAAAATGTGGCCTTTATCAATAAAAGAGTCCCCATCTGTGTGATAAATTATCATACTTCTCCTTTAAAATTTTTATATAAAGCAACAAATTTATAAAACTGTATTGAAACTACAATACTTGCACAAAAGTTGCTATTACAAGTATTTCAACATGTGGTCTCCATTATTACTGTATAATTAAAATGTGGCCTCTATCAATAAAAAGGTAACCATCTCTGCGATAAATTATCAAACTCCTCCTTTATTATTTTTATACAATGAAACAAATTTATAAAACTGTATTGAAACTACAATACTTGTACAAAAGTTGCTATTACAAGTATTTCAACATGTGGTTTTCATTATTTGTGTAAAATAAAACTGTGGCGTCTATCAATAAAAGAGTATCTATGCGATAAATTATCAAACTCCTCCTTTATTATTTTTATATAATGCAACAGATTTATAAAACTTTTATTAAACTACAATACCTTCCCAAAAAATTCTTTTACAGGTATTTTGTTATTAGTATCTTATTTAAATGCCTATATTGGTAAAATGATCCCCACCTCTCTGACAGATTATCAAACTCCTTGAGAAGAGAATAAATACACAGTTCGAATATTAAAAATAACTTAACACTCAAAACAAATTTTGCAAGCGTGTCTTTTCCTGTTATTTGTTTCCTTTATTTGAGAAAATCTCCGTTTGCGTTTTCTCCTTCAATTTTAAAGGTTATCTCGCGGAAACAAACAGGAAACGGGAAGCGAGGTTTCGCGTCTGTCACTTATTTGTAACGTACACACTTATTTTGACTGAAATTCCAGATATTAATAAAAACACAAAATATTTGCATATGATG
This sequence comes from Pardosa pseudoannulata, assembly GCA_032207245.1. Classification (NCBI taxonomy): domain Eukaryota; kingdom Metazoa; phylum Arthropoda; class Arachnida; order Araneae; family Lycosidae; genus Pardosa; species Pardosa pseudoannulata. The sequence goes on from CM063509.1 coordinate 99,715,759, forward strand.
TGTACAGAGATCTGACAGACACTGTCAAATGAGCGGTGTAAGTTATTGTTGCAAATATTTCACGTTGAAGGAAAATTTCAAGAAAATAAATACAAAGCAATGATTGAGAAGTTCGTGATTTCTTATGTATGAAAAATGCGAGATATAGTAGAATAGAGTTGATCATAACATGAATTTTACAATCATTTTAAATTGACATTGCTCAAATAAGGTGAAACCTCTATAATGAGTCTCTCATTTGGATCTTAATTGGTCTTTCATAAAGGTGGTCTCTTAACCTTAGCAAAAGGGATCTCTGTAAGTTTGTACAGGCCTTGTCGGGGCTCTTGCTTTGATGGCATGAAAACACAGTTAATTTCTCACATAAAGGCAGATTAACAACGGTTCACAATTGATAAAGCTGTCAAAAACCGTATAGATCCTAATTGTTTTTCAGAAAGGTGGTCTCTTAGCCTTTGCAAAAGGGATCTCTCTAAGTTTGTACAGTTTGTAGGGGCTCTTGCTTTGATGGGTCATGAAAACACAGTTAATTACTCACCTTTAAAGGCGACCTACAACAAGTTCACCATCTTCCATCGATAAAGATATCACAGAAATTCTTACACTCGGTAAGCTATCGAAACTGCTTCTAGCCATACATAAGAAGTAAGTTGAACACGGGGCATATGATGCACTGACCCCTCTGAAAAGGTTAATACAACCCCAGAATACCACTCCTCCAACTTAAAATAAATTTTTTTAAAGAGACAAACAAAGCATATAAACTAGAAAAATATTTTTTTTCTTTCTTATTCAAGCGATTTTGCCGCTCCTAAAGTTTACCGGGGTAGCGAATCGCCTAACTTGCCTATCGCCTTGGGTCAGCATTAGTAACTATAAAAGTAAATATCGATGAGAATCACATATTATTGAATTTTTATATGGTATTTCATGTGTATAAAATTTTAAAACAGTAATTAAGATAAGTGAGAACTGCATTGAAATATTGAATAAGTTGCGAGTTGCTAATTTTATTTCTTAGAAACGGTAGTAACTGCACTTTTTGGAATGATACTTTTTTTCTATTAAGGCTTGGATTAAAGCTGAAGAACATAATTTAGTTATTTATTAAGATAAATGTTTAAATAATATATGAATAATATATTGTATACATATATATGTAAACCAGTGAAATTTCTCAGCCGGTTACACGAAATTATGAAAGTTTATCCCCTATTTTTTACTTGGTCTGGCTTGCTGGGCAAGAAGAAGCATAGTTAATAACCTAATATTGAAGATTCAGTCGAGCCATTCCATAAAAAGAAAAAGGCGAATCCGTAGTGGAACTTAACTTTTATTTTAAGATTTAAGAAAACGACTTGTTACTCCGGCATGAGCAGAGAAGGGAATGATACATAAAAACACTTATTGGGACCGACAGAAAAAGAACGCAAAGAATATTCCCAAGCTTAGTCAGCAAATTTAAAATTCAGAAAAGAAGAACTTAGATTAGTGGAAAAAGTGAACCATTAGCTGGGGTAGCTGGAAATTGTGGTGTTTGGACAGAAAAATTTGTATTTATTTCAGAATTAGCTTTGGGAAATAGGTTCAAAGAATGCAAATCACGAATACTCTTTTAGTTAGAAGTTTTGGGAAACAAATATGAAAGAATTGAGAAGGGGAAAATGAGAAATTTAGAGAGATATTTTAAGTGTAATAATTTTGATACACTACATATATATTATATAAATGGGGGAAGAGTATATGGAAGTAAGAGAGCGATCCCACAATGAAACTAGCCAATCAGCGACAACTATCTCTGCAAGAAGCAAGAAATTTATGAGGAGAGAACCGAGAGAGAAACGCGTTGGTTACTGCCGCCAATTTGCTGTATGTTATATAGAATTAGTAATGCTATATCCTCATGTGTTTAGTGACTTGATTGGATTAAAACCGTTTAGACGGACAAAAATAAAAAAAATGAAGTAGTTATAAATTCATAAATGTTTTTGTTTTTTACTTTGATAACTACGTAGCAATAATCTTTTTTACCCTTGTTGCAGCATTTATATATTTAACCATGATGCTTTAGAATCATCCTTCTGACAATTTAGCTATGCTTATTTCTTTTAAAAATTATTAAATTTAATACCTAACCAATTTTTTTCCATTTTCCCCTAACCCCATTATTTACATGTTAAGATAGCATCGTTTAGTGCTGTTTCGCATTACCCTCTACTTTGGTGGAACGTATCCCCAGCGTTAAGCAAGGTCTTACTATACAAAGGAATGATGGAGAAAATCGTGATTTTTTATGTATGAAAACTGAGAGATAAAGTAGAATATAGTTACACAAAACATGAATTTTACAATCATTTTAATTTGGCATTGGTCAAATAAGTGGAAACCTCTATAATGAGACTAGCGTTTGGATCGTAATCTGTCTTTCAGAAAGGTGGTCTCTTAACCTTCACAAAAAGGATCTCTGTTAGTTTGTACAGGCATTTGTGCCTAATGTGTATATCTTATGTACCTTGTGTATCACTATCAAAAGCGGCCATGACTGACGTGCAGCGGAGAATTATTCCAAAAATTGATATTGAACTACAGTTTTTGATGTAAAGATTGACGCTAAATTTCTTCTACTGACAGTAAGTTAACTTTTCCGAATGCATGATTCCCACAGTTATTGGAAAAACTAACAGTATTAATAAGTTCAATGAACACTAACTTTTCGAATGGGATATTATACTGAAGAGTCGGGACTCCATGTAGAGGAAGGGAGCTGTATTTAGGTTAAGTGATGAAGAGTCGGAGGCTTTATGGTAGGCCTCAGGTAGATAAAAAGCAGACGCTGGCTTGATGGAGAGACATCCTTTTATTTAGTATTCGATCAAATAATTTTTCATTTTATATTCTACAACTAACATAGTCCACTTCTACCTTGATCTAATAGTGGGTAACTGAGATTCATTCAATTGCGTTGTTTGAAAGTATTATGGATATTAAATTGTTGCCTTATATAAAAATATGATGGAGACTAATTTGTTGCGTTATATAAAATATGATGGAGATTAATAATTCGTTGCTTTAAATAAAAATAACGCCATGAACGTCGCAGTAAAACAGAACAAGGATAGTGCTTAGGCTAGCCAAAGATTGAGGTGGCTCTAACGGAAACATTTTTCCGATCAAAAAACAACGCGTCGGCAAGGGTGTTAAAACTTCATCTCATTGTCTCTCCGTCTCTCAAAAATTACAAGAACTTCTAGGCTGCGCTCACTCCAAAAGCGCCGAAACACAGATAGCAAGAGAGTTGCCAGGCGCCAAGAAAACCCCGCGCTCTCAAGGAGACGTAGGATTCTCGCGGCTCTGACCGATGAAACGTCGAGACAAGGAGCGCGGAGAACAAAAGACCCAATTGAAGTGAGGCGCAACCCCGGTGGTGAAAATTTGCTAAAACCGATGCGGAGCGGAGCTTGGCAACACTTCGCAACGCAGCACTTTACAAAAGAGCGACTGTCACTTAAAAGCGAAACTTATGACTTCAGAAACTGTCATGATATGAGCCGATCTGCACAAATTATGGTCGAAAGGTTTAAGGGCTACTGATGCAGGTGGCTAGAATTGACGCTTAGTCCGAAACTTAATCCCAGATAGAGGGCGGCTCTGTTTGAAAAGATGCTATCGTGAAAAAAAGATGTTATCTTGAGTAGGCTGCTATCGTGAGAAAACGGCTAGAGCTGCACCTGCAAGGGGCAATCTGTGAAAAAAAAAGGGGTAAAATGTAGGTTAATTTATATATATATATATATATATATATATATATATATATATATATATATATATATATATATATTCCACAAGGGAAATATTTAATGAAGGGACATGAAAAATCTTCATTACAGATATGTTAAATTTTGAACTAGAGTACAATAAATTAAGACATAAGTCTACAAAATACTCTTCAACATGCATTACAAAATAGACCATTCCGTTAATTATTCAGATTTCTTACAATCAGATATTCCTTATTAATATATTACAATTTTAAGAAAATATCCAAAAATTAGAAGAATAACTATTGAAATGTCAAAGATATTGTACCATTATAGAAAAAATAACAAATTAAAAGCATTCAAGTCAAATTAGGATCCCATATTCCAAAAAAAAAATATCCCAGTGGAATATTAAAAGTACCTCACATTTTCAATATCTTAAAGCTACAAATATAACTAAAACCGTAAAAACATTTACCCGAAAAGTATTGATAACCATTAATATCGGGCATTAGTTTCCTAGAACTTTAACCGATATAGAAAAGAAGTTTTTAAAAGAACTTTATATTTAATATAAGGCTAAATATAAGTATCTGTTTATAGATTTCCGGAAGTGAGAAATTACGAGGAATGTACAATAGAAATTTAGAAACAAAAATCGTTATAATGCTTTGGCAAATTGAATTTTTTTCCTCGTTGTATGATACATCCAATTCTAATAACTTGGGTCGATGTCAAATAGTTTTACAAATTATAAAATGATATATTTGAATCAAAGTAAGTCAAACTAACAATTTAAATTTGTTTCAACTTAGGGAACTTTTTACCATATATTATATTACTGAAGTAGTTTTCTATAGGAATATTTTTATAAAATTTAGTATGATTTATCGGAAAACAATAGTTACTAAAGACTGTATTTAAAATAATACAGGTAGTAAACTTTTCTAGATGATAAATATTTTACTGTACCTTCCCGTTTAATATTACATTCTATAATAAAAGTTCTAGAGAATTCAAAAATGCAGGTTATGGAAGAATGATTTCTAGTGCATGGAGACTGTTTCGAAAGAAAACATTTTGTAACTAACAAAAGAAATAAATTAATAGAATTACATTACTATCTTTTCAGACATTAATTTTGCTCATTAAAAGCCCTTAATATGTATTACTCGTCCTCTTTATTGGAAACGAAACTTCCTAAAGTAACATTTCTACTTGTTTGAATGTTAGTGAAAGGTCCTTGAGCGATACCAACAAAAGAAAATGGTCAGAAAATTGAGATATTTCATTAATAGCATATGATATGGTTAGGAACAGAACAACGCAGTATAAGAAAACTAAAAATATTATCGAAAAGCATTACAGTAAACACTCTAAACTTCTATAATATAATGTCTCCTTCGGCAGTGTATTAACTGAAAATAAATAAAATGTTTTTTTTTTCTTTTGCCAACTTGATTTAAAATTTCGAGTTCAGAAAAAAATATAGCTGAGGGAGAGACTTGAATAGAAACAGCATAAAGTTAACATAAAAACTAGAGTTTTCTCCATTGTAAAGTGTATTAACGGAAAAGAAATTATTTTTTTTTCTTTTAGTTTGCCAAATCTGATTTAAAATTTTGACTTTAGAAAAAATATATTTGAGGGAGAAACTTGAATAGAAACAGAATAAAGCTTGACTTGTCTCAATCGTGCATTGTATTTATGGAAAAGAAATTAAGTATTTTATTTTCTTTTGCCACTCTGATTTAAAATTTCCAGTTTAGAAAAACTATATTTGAGGGAGAAACTTGAATAGAAATAGGATATATTTAGCATAGAAAATAGTTGTCTCCCTTGTGAAATGTATTAAAGGAAAATAAATTAATTTTTTTTTAAGTTTGCCAACTCTGATTTAAAATTTCGGCTTTAGAAAAAATGTTTGAGGAAGAAAATTGATTAGAAACCGCATAAAGCTGGAGTTGTCTAACACATGCGGTGTATTTATGGAAAAAGAATTAAGTTGTTTATTTCGTTAGCCAAGTCTGATTTAAAATTTCGAGTTTGTAAAAAATATATTTGAGGGTGAAACTTGATTAGAAACAGCATAAAGTTAGCATAAATCTAGAGTTGTCTTGCTCATGAAGTGTATTAATAGAAAAGAAATTAAATTGCCCTTTTTTCGTTTGCCAAATCTATTTAAAATTTCGGCTTTAATTATTTTAAAACAATATATCATAAATTTTAGTTATTAAAAACACTATCATAGCTTAAAAAAGTACATTAATAACGTAGTTGAAGCCAAATTTATCATCAAATTATACTATGTATATGAATCAAAGTATGTCATACTCTCAAATTTGATCCTACTTAGTGAATTTTTAACCATATTATAGTTTATTAAAATTGTGTTTCCTTTAGAAATAGCTTTATAAAAAATAAAATATTTCATAAAAAAATAGTTCTTAAAACATGTAATTAAAAAAATTATACTGGATGTATAGTGCTGTGATTTCTTTGAAATTTACTGCACAAATCACAGTTGTAATTCTTGTGTTGTCTAGACATTAGATATTTTTTATTATTTTCAAACCGAAAAATAAGGTATTCTTTAGTAAAAATGCACTTAAAGAATGGGTTAAAAATATTATGGAAGAACTATTTCTAATGCACAGGGAATTTTATGAAAGGAAGCATCTTCTAACTAATAAAAGCAGAAAATAAGCAGAATTATATTGCTATCTCTTTTGACATGAATTTTGCTTATTAAAAGTTCCTAAAATGTTTTTTCTCGTCCTCTTTATTGAAAATAAAACTTTCCAAGATATCATTTCCACTTATTTCATTGTTAGTCAAAAGTCCCTAAGTGTTACCAACAAAAGAAAATTGTCAAAAACATGAGTTATTTAATTAATAGCATGTGATATTGTTTGTAACTGAGTAACACACTGTAAGAAACTAACAGAACTATCGAAAAGCATTGTAGTAAGCACACTAAACTTCTATAATATGTCTCCCTCGTTAAAAGAAAACAGATAAAGTGTGTGTTTTTTTCTTTTGCCGAATCTGATTTAAAATTTCGAGTTTAGATAAAATATATTTGAGGGAGAAACTTGAATAAAAACAGCATAAAGTTAGCATAAAAACGAGTTGTCTTCCTCGTTCATGGTATTAATGGAAAAGAAATTAAGTTTTTTTTTCGTTTACCAAATCTGATTCAAACATTCGGCTCTAAAAAGAAGATACTTGAGGGAGAAACTTGAATAGATATAATATAAAGTTAACATAAAATCTAGAGCTGTGTTAACACTTCTTAAACAATATATTAGAAAAAATCTAGTTATTAATAACACTATTGTAGCTTAAAACGTAAAATTAAAACGCATTTGAAGCCAAATAAAATGTATTTGAATCAAAGTATGTCAAACTCTCAATTAAATTGGATCCTACTTAGTGAATATTTATCCGTATCATAGTATCTTAAAATTGGTTTTAATTCAGAAGTATTTTTATAAAAATTAAAATGATTCATAAAAAATAGTTTCTATAACATGAAATTAAAAAAATTATGCAGGATGTATATTGCTGTGACTTCTTTGAAAAATACTGCTCAAATCCCTATTGTACTTCTTATGTTATCTAGACATTAAATATTTTTCTTTATTAAAGTACCCATAGAAAATGGAAAAGATAGATTATGGAAGACCTATCTCTAGTGCATAGAGAATATTACCTAAGAAAACATTTTCTAACTAATAAAAGCATGAAATAAGCAGAATTATATTACATTACTATCTCTTTTGATATGAATTTTGCTCATTAAAAGTCCCTAATATGTTTTTCTCATCCTCTTTACTTGAAAAGAAACTTTCCAAGGATTCATTGTTAGTGAAAAGTCCCTGAGTGTTACCAGCAAAAGAAAATTATCAGAAACATGAGTTATTTAATCAATAGCATATGATATTGTTTAGAACTGAATAACACAACATAAGAAAACTAATAGAACTATCGAATAGTATTACAGTAAGCCCACTAAACTTCTATAATATGTCTCCCTTGTAAAAATACACTTGAGTCAGAAAATTGAATAGAAACAATATAAAGTTAGAATAAAAATTAGAGTTGTATTGATGCTTCTAAAACAATATATTTGAAACAATCTAGTTATTAATAACCCTATCATAGCTTAAAACGTATATTTAAAACGTAGTTGAAGCCAAATAAAATGTATAAAAATGTGTAAATAAAATATATTTGAATCAAAGTATTTCAAACTCTTAATTACATTTGATCCTAAGTAGTGAATATTTAACCATATCATAGTATATTTTCTTAAAATTGGTTTTCCTTCAGAAATAGTTTTATAAAAGTTAAAATGATTCATAAAAAATAGTTTCTAAAACATGCAATACAACATTATGCAGGACGTATATTGCTGTGACTTCTTTGAAAAGTACTGCTTAAATCACTATCGTAATTCTTGTGTTGTCTAGACATAAAATATTTTTTGGTGTATTTTCCGGTTGGAAAATAAGATGTTCTTTATTAAAGTACCCTTAGAGAATGGAAAAACAGATTATGGAAGAAGTATTTCTAGTACATAGAGAATATTAGGCAAGAAAACATTTTCTAACTAATAAGTGCAGAAAATAAGCAGAATTATATTACATTACTATCTCTATGACATAAATTTTGCTTATTAAAATTCCCTAATATGTTTTTCTCGTCCTCTTTATTGGAAAAGAAACTTTCCAAAGTATCATTTCCATTTGTTTCATTGTTAGTAAAAGTCATTGTTAGTAAAAGTAAAAGTTATTTTATTACGAACAAAAGAAAATCTTCAGAAACACAAGTTATTTAATTATAAGCATAAGATATAGTTTGGAACTAAGGAACACAGCGTAAGAAAACTAAGAACTATCAAAAAGCATTATAGTATGCACAATAAACTTATAATACGTTTCCCTTGTGCAGTATATTGCAGGAAAATAAAGCGTTTTTTTTTCTTTTGCGAACTCTGATTTAAAATTTCGAGTTTAGAAAAAATATATTTAAGGGGAAACTTGAATAGAAACAGTATAACGTTAGTATGAAAACTTGTTCTGTTAATGCTTCTATAACAATGTATAAGAAAAATTTTAGTTAATAAAAACACTATTGTAGCTTAAAACGTATATTAAAAAAGTAATCAAATTGATCTACGAGTTTTCAATACGATACGATTTGAACTCTCAATTAAATTTGATCCTACTACTTGAATTTTTAATCGTATCATAGTATCATAATTTCTTAAAATTGGGTTTCCTTTAGAAATACCTTAATAAAAAATAACAGGATTAATCAAAAAGTAGTTGTTAAAATCTGTAATTAAAAATTATATACTATATATAATATATAATTTTAAAAAATTATATATATTACTGTCTTCGTTGAAAAGTACTGTACAAATCACTTGTAATTCTTATGTTGTCTAGACATTAAATATTTTCTGCATTTTCCAATAGAAATATAAGGTTTTATTTAGTAAAATTACCCCTAGAGAATGGGGAAAAACATATTATGGAACAACTCTATCCAGTGCATAGTGAACATTACGCAAGAAAACATTTTCTAACTTATAAAAACAGCAAATAAGCAGAATTTTATTACATTACTTTCTCTTTTGACATGAATTTTGCTCATTTAAAGTCCCTAATATGTTTTACTCGTCTTCTTTATTAGAAAAGAAACTTTCCAAGGTATCATTTCCACTTGTTTCATTGTTAGTAAAAAATTCCTGAGTGTTACCAACAAAAGAAAATCGTCAAGAACACGAGATATTTAAGTAATAGCATGTGATATCGTTAGAACTGAGCAACACAGTGTACGAAAACTAATAGAACTATGAAAAAGCATTATTGTAAGCACACTAAACTTATAATATGTCTCCCTCATGCAGTATATTGCAGGAAAGTAGTGTTTTTTCTTTTGCCAACCCTGATTTAAAATTTCGAGTTTAGAAAAAAATATATTTAAGGGAAAATTGAATAGAAACAGTATAACGTTAGCATGAAAACGAGTTTTGTTAATGCTTCTTTAACAATGTATTAGAAAAATTCTAGTTGTTAATAACACTATTAAAGCTTAAAACGTATATTAAAAAAAGTAGCCAAATTGATCTACAAATTCTAGATACTATACTATTTGATCTCTAAACTTTGATCCTACTTGGGGAATTTTTAGTTGTATCTTAGTATGATTTCTTAAAATTGAGTTTCCTTTAGAAATATCTTAATAAAAAATAATACGATTCATCAAAAAGTAGTTGTCAAAATATGTAATTAAAAATTATACAGGGTGTATATTGCTGTGTTATCTTTGAAAATGTACTGTACAAATCACTTGTAATTCTTGTGTTGTTTAGACTTTAAATATTTTTCGGTATTTTTCAATAGGAAAATAAGGTATTCTTTAGTAAAAATACCCCTAGAGAATGGGGAAAAACATATTATGGAAGAACAATGTCTAGTGCACAGAGAATATTATGCAAGAAAACATTTTCTAACTAATAAAAGCAGCAAATATGCAGAATTATATTACATTACTATCTCTTTTGACATGAACTTTGCTCATTAAAAGTCCCTAATACGTTTTTTCCGTCTTCTTTATTGGGAAAGAAATTTCCCAAGGAATCATTTCCGCTTGCTTCATTGTTGGTGAAAAGTCCCTGGGCGATACCAACAAAAGAAAATCGCCAGGAACACGAGACATTTAATTAATAGCATATGATATTGTTTAGAACTAAGCAAGACTGTGCAAGAAAACTAATAGAACTATCGAAAAGCATTACAGTAAGCACTTTTTGTGACAAAAAAAAGGAGACATCAAACATCGATAATGTAATGCCTCCCTCGTGGACTGTATTAACGAAAAAGAAATTAAGTATTTTTTTTCTTTTGGTAACTCCGATTTAAAATTTCTGCTTTACGGAAAATATATTTTGCGTAGAAATTGGAACAGAAGAAGTGTAATATTAGCATAAAACGAAAGTGATGTTAATGCGTCTAAACCAATTGACTAGAAAAATTCTGGTCATTTAATAATGCTATCAATACTTAAAACGTATATTAAAAGCTTCTAAAATAGCATTTCACTTTAAAATTTGTACAAACAAAAACGATTAATCCATGTTAAGAAAGTGGGGGAACTTGATGATAAAATTAAACACACCGAAACGCTATTCGATAAGTTTAAAGAAGTGTTTCAAAACTTATTAAAAACCTGGGATGCTAAGTAAAAAGAACTTTCAGTTTTCCAATAAACGATATCAAAACTGAATAAGAATTATTATGTTCTTGTCTTATCACTTAAACTACGAAAATCAGTATTATAATCAAAAGAATTCGAATTTATTTTGTTTTTTATTATTTCTTTCATATTCTTAATTTTTATTACATTTCATGTATTTAATGCACTGAAATGTAATAAACTTTTTTTTATTTAACACTAAACATCCGTAACCGGTCACGTGTTCGGTAATGTATATGTAATAAATTAGATGGGTAAGGAATAAAATTAGAAATAAAACAAATAGGTATGCATTAAAGGAAAAAGTAAATAAAGAAAATAAAAAGTTATCATTAAGTGTTGATATGTTTAGACATGACAATCTTGTACAATGATAAATTATCGATTTATTACTATCCTAAATTATCTCCTCTAATATTTTGTTGCGATGGGTAATAAATTAAATTAGAAATAAAACAAAGAGGTATGTATTAAATGAAAAAGTAAATAAAGTAAATAGGTATTATTAAGGGATGTAATGTTTAGGTATGACAATCTTGTACAATAATAAATTATCGATTTATTAATATCCTAAATTATCTCCTCTAATATTTTGTTGCGTTGGGTAATAAATTAAATTAGAAATAAAACAAAGATGTATGTATTAAATGAAAAAGTAAATAAAATAAATAGGTATTATTAAGTGTTATAATGTTTAGATATGACAATCTTGTACAATAATAAAATATCGATTAATTAATATCCTAAATTATCTCCTCTAATATTTTTTTGCGATGGGTAATGAATTAAATTAGAAATAAAACAAATAGGATGTATTAAATGAAAAAGTAAATAAAGAAAATAAATAGGTATTATTATATGCTGGTGTGTTTAGATATAACAATCTTGTACAATAATATATTATAGATTTATTAATATCCTAAATTATCTCCTCTAATATTTTGTTGCGATGGGTAATGAATTAAATTAGAAATAAAACAAATAGGTATGTATTAAACAAAAAAGTAAATAAAGTAAATATGTATTATTAAGTTTTGTAATGTTTAGATATGACAATCTTGTACAATAATAAATTATCGATTTATTAATATCCTAAATTATCTCCTCTAATATTTTGTTGTGATAGGTAATGAATTAAATTAGAAATGAAACAAATAGGTATGTATTAAATGAAAAAGTAAATAAAGAAAATAAATAGGTATTATGTGTCGGTGTGTTTAGATATAATAATCTTGTACAATAATATATTATAGATTTATTAATATCCTAAATTATTTCCTCTTATATTTTGTTTTAAAACTGAAATAAATCAAATTTATAATCTAAAGAAAAGTTTTTCTTGTAATAATTTTGATAAATTTCGTTCTTTTTATCTTTTTATTGCTTTGTTTAAAAATTTAATCATTTTTTAATATACCTTCCGCATTTGTATAAAAACAGCTTTTTACACAGACAATTTACAAGTTCACTTTTATTCTGGAATATGTACCATGCAATACAGAATAAAATATGTACTATATATAGCACAGAATAAACAAGTGTGTAGGACCTTCAGGCTCTAAATGTAGCTCTCCTGTGATCCGAATATTGGAAATCCTCTCTTGTCGGTTGATACGTCAGCCGAGCAGTTCAGCAAATCCGTTTATAACTTTGTCACAACCTTAAACATGCCAGGTGGGACAGAGTGGGTTCTGGGACTTCGCATAAAGAGATAAACAGACATGGCTTTTTTAACAAAAAAAATATTTGCTACGACAAGAAAAGAATTGTGGATACGAGCGGATTCAAAGCTGAAATCCAACCTCTTATCGCAAATGAATGTTGAACAAAAGGAAAAAGATTGAGCAGTTAACCAAAACTTAACATTTATTTCGACCTCACACAAATATTTCGTACAGCAGCTAGCGGGACATTAGCTAGGCGAGACTGATGCACACGCTGTTCATATACCTCGCCGGTAAGTGTTGTACCTGTACAGTTACATGTCGCCTCCGTACATCGCTCGATCAATGAGTCAGTGACAACCGACTTCAAAAGACAAGTATATCCCAAAAAGGCATATACCAGTTTCCTTCTTTAGGCCATTAACCGTCTACTCGATCGAGTTCTCGGTCAGCTCTGTTCCCTTCCCTGAAGAAAACTCTGTCTGTTGCAGATGCATCTCGCTCCCCCCCCCCCTTGTACTTACATCAGCCTGCGCAGTTCACCAATGATACAATCTCCCGGCTCTCCGCTGCTGTATGAAATAATCTTCTTTCAGATATTTTCTGAAAATGGATATAACGTTTCCTAAGACAATCCCCATTGTCAGTGACACTCAAAAGTCCTAATATCAGTGGATATTGTTAACGGAAAAGTTATGATCTTTATGCCCATAGGTCAATGGATGTTTGACCTGTTGTCCGGCAGGAGTACGTATTTGTCTCCGGTGCTTTTTATAGGTATATATCTCTACAAAGTCCATACGTATTCATTTCCGTATTTTATTTATGACAAATTCTTCCACTCCTAGAGATAGCTACTTTTGAATTATTCCCAGTAATTCATTTACAGTGACTAATTAATAGTCATATCACATGACACTACACACAAAAAAAATAAGCATTCCTTTCAATTTATTTTTAAATTTAAAAATTAATTTTTGAGAAATCTACAAAATATAACTTTTTATATATTCCCCCAACTACTATTAATATAGATATAGAAAATAAAACTGAAACTCATCCTCAGAACCGTAAAGGAAAGAGTTTAATAATTTCACACTAGCTATTACGACTGAAAAGTTTTTCGCTTCTCTTATTTAGATTATTATAATTCCGCTCGAAACCCTTCTTTTCAAAATATAAAGTTTTATATATTCTCCAATTACTATTATTATAGATATAGAAAAAAAACAAACTCATCCTAAGAACCGTAACACAAAGAGTTGTAAACTTTCACAGTAGCTATTTTGATGAAATTTTGTGTATGCAATTAAGTTGATTCAAGAGTTGTTTAGTTTCAAAATTTGATCAGATAGGAAATTTTTTTCATTAAAAATCCAAAAATTGCACTCTTATTTAGATTATTATAATGCCGCTCCAAACCCTGAACTGCCAACGTATCTGTGGAGCAGTGGTCAATGCAACGAGCTTCAGTATGAGAAGTTCCAGTATCGAATCCCAGTATCGTTTTAAATTATTCCTTGTAATTTTTTTTACTAGGACTAATTCATAATCATATTACATGATACTACACATATAAAAAGAGCATTCCTTTCAAGGTATTTTTAAATTTAAAAATTAATTTTTGAGAAATCTACAAAATATAACTTTTTATAGATTCCCCCAACTACTATGAATATAGATATAGAAAACAATTGAAACTCATTCTAAAACCGTAACACACAGAGTTATAAAATTTCACAGTAGCTATTACGACTGAAATGTATTTCGCTTTTCCTAACTATTACAAAAGGTGTAGTTAGATATTTCCTCTCTAGATATCCTTTTAGGAAAAGTAAACATTAAACTCACATCTCACCTATATAAGTAAAAATTGATTTCTACTTCGGTATTAACTCTAGTAAAAAAAAAGGTTTTTACAAGAGAAAAAAATTATTGAAAAGAAACTTTTTGTCACCAGTTCTACCTCAGCAAATTTCTATTGCTTTCAGGACGGTATTATCGTTACTTGAATCTCAGCCAAAAGGGATAAAACGTCGTATACCTATGAAAAACTAAATGGATACGACATGCTTGTCACTTTAGGCAACTTACGGATATCACTTTTGAAACATATCCACTTATGATAGTTCTCGTGTACTGCTAAAACGAAATTTAGTAACTGTAGCTTTTTATGTTTTATTTTCCTAAATTCTCGTAGGAAGTTTTTTTTTCACTTCAAAATACAAAAGCGGACAATTTAATAGAAAATACTTGAAAAAAATTTTTTCTGTTTATTTTTTAATGAATTTTGGTGAAAGGAAAATTCGTTGTGATATCATTGAGGAATTTGAGGCTCTTAAAATGCACTGGTTTTGATAAAATAAATATGTTGCCCAAAAATGAATGTAGCTTTTAAACACTATTTTAAACTCTTTTGTTAATATTTTTACAAGAACAGATATTTTTAATTATTTTGAAAAAACATGTGTATTTGTGTTATGAAAATGTATTTTCATTAGAAGTTTTCATTATTACTCAATCGAAATAAAATAATTTTCAGAATTGTCTAAAATTCTGATATTAATGCTATATCATTCATCTTTATATATAAAATTCTTCTGCCCGTGTGTTTATAATAGAACTCCTCCTAAACGGCTGGAGCCGAACGATGGCCGATTGGTCAGGGTGCTGGCCTTCGGAACCGGAGTTCGTGGGTTCGAATCCCACTATGGCATGGATGTTCGTAGCCGTTCGGAATCGGGTTTAAGCAGTAGGTCCCGGTCTCATTATCCCTCGTGTTGCAAAACGTAGACCGTAGCGCTCCAAACCAAACCAAACCTAAAAGGCTGAAATAATTTTGATGAAATTTTGTGTATGTAATTATGTTGATTTCAGAATGGTTTAGATTCACAGTTTGATCCAATAGAAAATGTTTTTTTTACTAGAAATCTAAAATTGCACTCTTATTTAGATTATTATAATGCCGCTTGAAACTCTTCACTGCTAACGTATTTGTAGCGCAGTGATCAGCGCAACGGTCTTCAGTATGAGAAAATCCAGGATCGAATCAACGTTTGAATTATTCAAGGAATTCATTTACTGGGACTAATTCACAGTCATATTACCTGTTACAACATATATAAGATAAGCATTCCTTTCAAGGAATTTTAAAATTTAAAGAATAATTTTTGAGAAAACTACAAAATATAAATTTTTATATATTCCTCAATTGCTATTATAAATATAGAAAAAAATTGAAACTCATTCTAAAACCCGAATGCCTGAATTCCTAGTAATTCATTTATAGGGACTAATTCATAGTCAAAACACATGACACTACACACGAAAAATAAGCATTCCTTTCAATGTGTTTTTAAATATAAAGAAAAATAATTTTTCAGAAAACTACAAGATATTAATTTTTATATTCCCAACTGCTATTATTATTATATATATAAAAACTGAAACTCATCCTCAGAACCGTAAAGGAAAGAGTTTAATAATTTCACACTAGCTATTACGACTGAAAAGTTTTTCGCTTCTCTAACTATTACAAAAGGTGTAGTTAGATATTTCCACTCTAGATATCCTTTTGGGAAAAGTAAACATTAAATTCGCATCTCCCAGATATAAGTAAAAATTGATTTCTACTTCAGTATTAACTCTAGTAAAAAAAAAGTGTTTACAAGAGAAAAAAATATTGAAAAGAAACCTTTTTGTCACCAGTTCTACCTCAGATAAATTTCTATTGCTTTCAGGACGGCATTATCGTTACTTGAATCTCAGCCAAAAGGGATAAAACGTCGTATATCTATGAAAAATTAAATGGATACGACATGCTTGTCACTTTAGGCAACTCACTGCTATCACTTTTGAAACATGTCCACTTATGATAGTTCTCATGTACTGCTAAAACGAAATTTAGTAACTGTAGCTTTTTATGTTGTTTTATTTTTCTAAATTCTCGTAGGAAGTTTTTTTTCACTTCAAAATACAAAAGCGGGCAATTTAATAGGAAATACTTGAAACAATTTTTTTCTGTTTATTTATCAGAGTTATTATTTTTTATTGAATTTTGGTGAAAGGAAAATTCGTTGTGATATCATCGAGGAATTTGAGGCCTTTAAAATAAACTGGTTTTGATAAAATAAATTATTGCCCAAAAATGAATGTAGCTTTTAAACAGTATTTTAAACTATTTTTTTTAATAATGATTTTTACAAGAACAGATATTTTTAATTATTTTGAGAAAAAATGTTTTGAAAAATTTGTGTTATGAAAATGTATTTTCATTAGAAGTTTTCATTATTACTCACTGGGAATAAAATAATTTTCATAATTGTCTAAGATTCTCATATTAATATTAACTCATTCATCTTTATATATAAAATTCTTCTGTCCGTGTGTTTGTAATAGAACTCCTCCTAAACAGATGGATTGATTTTGATGAAATTTTGTGTATGTAATTAAGTTGATTCGAGAATGGCTTAGATTAACAATTTGATCAGATAGAAAATGGGGTTTTTTTGTTTTGTTAAAAATCCAGAGTTTCACTCTTATTTAGATTATTATAATCCACTTGAAACCCTTCACTGCCAACGCATCTGTGGCGCAGTGGTCAGCGCAACGGATTTCAGTACGAGAAGTCCCAGGATCGAATAAACGTTTGAATTATTCCCAGTAATTCATTTACTGAGATTAATTCATAGTCATATCACATCACACTACACATATAAGATAAGCATTCTTTTCAAGGTTTTTTTAATTTAAAAATTAAATTTTGAGAATTCTACATAAATTTTTATGTAATCTTCAATTGCTATTATTATAGATATAGAAAAAAACTGAAACTCATCCTCAGAACCGTAACAGAAAGAGTTTTAAAATTTCACAGTAGCTATTACGACTGAAATGTATTTCGCTTTCCCTAACTATTACAAAAGTACAATTTAATGGGAAATATTTGAAACGATTTTTTTTTCTGTTTATTTGTCTAAGTTCTTATTTTAAATTGAATTTTGGTGAAAGGAAAATTCGTGTGATATCATCGAGGAATTTGAGACTCGTAAAATGAACTGGTGTTAATAAAATAAATATGTTACCAAACATGGATGTAACTTTTAAACTTTTTTAGTTATTTTGGTTTATTACTCAATGGAAATAAAATAATTTTCAGAATTGTCTAAGATTCTCATATTAATATTACCTCAGTCATATTTATATATAATATTCTTCTGTCCGTGTGTTTGTAATAAAACACCTCCTAAACGCTGGAAATTTTGTGTATGTAATTAAGTTCATTCGAGAATGGTTTAGATTCACAATTTGATCCGATAGAAAATGTTTTTTTATTGAAAATCCAGAAATGCACTCTTATTTAGATTATTATAATCAACTTGAAACCCTTCACTGCCAACGTATCTGTGGCTCGGTGGTCAGCGCAACGGCCTTCAGTATGAGAAGTCCCAAGATCGAATCAATGTTTGAATTATTCAAAGTAATTCATTTACTGGGACTAATTCATAGTCATAGTACATAACACTACACATATAAGATAAGCATTCTTTTCAAGGTTTTGCTCTGATCGTCGGTACCAGAGTTCGTGGGTTCGAATCCCACTATGGCAGGGATGTTCGTAGCCGTTCGGAATCGGCTTTAAGCAGTAGGTCCCGGTCTCATTAGCCCTCGTGTGCTAAACAGTAGACCGTAGAGCTCCAAACCAAACCAAACCTTTTCAAGGTTTTTTTATTTAAAAATTACTTTTTGAGAAAACTAAAAAATATAAATTTTCATATATTCCCCAACTACTATTAATATAGATATAGAAAATAAAACTGAAACTCATCCTCAGAACCGTAAAGGAAAGAGTTTAATAATTTCACACTAGCTATTACGACTGAAAAGTTTTTCGCTTCTCTAACTATTACAAAAGGTGTAGTTAGATATTTCCACTCTAGATATCCTTTTAGGAAAAGTAAACATTAAATTCGCATCTCCCCGATATAAAAATTTCTACTTTGGTATTAACTCAAGTAAAAAAAAAAATGTGTTTACAAGAGAAAAACAATTATTGAAAAGAAACCTTTTTGTTACCAGTTCCACCTCAGAAAATTTCTATTCCTTTCAGGATGGTATTATCGTTACTTGAAACTCAGCCAAAAAGGGATAAAACGTCGTATATCTATGAAACTCTAAATGGATACGACATGCTTGTCACTTTAGGCAACTTACTGCTATCACTTTTGAAACATGTCCACTTATGATAGTTCTCATGTACTGCTAAAACGAAATTTAGTAACTGTAGCTTTTTATGTTGTTTTATTTTTCTAAATTCTCGTAGGAAGTTTTTTTTCACTTCAAAATACAAAAGCGGGCAATTTAATAGGAAATACTTGAAACAATTTTTTTCTGTTTATTTTTTCAGAGTTATTATTTTTTATTGAATTTTGGTGAAAGGAAAATTTGTGATATCATCGAGGAATTTGAGGCTCTTAAAATAAACTGTTTTAATAAAATACGTTGCGTAAAAATGAATGTAGCTTTTGAACAGTATTTTAAACTATTTTGTTAATAAAGATTTTTACAAGAACATATATTTTTAATTATTTTGAGAAAAAAATGTGTATTTGCTTTATAAAAATGTATTTTCTTTAGACGTTTTCTTTATTACTCACTGAGAATAAAATAATTTTCATAATTGTCTAAGATTCTCATATTAATATTAGCTCATTCATCTTTATATATATAAAATTCTTCTGCCCCTGTGTTTATAATATAACTCCTCCTAAACGGCTGGACTGATTTTGGAGGATATTTTATGTATGTAATGAAGTTGATTTGAGAATGGTTTAGATTAACAATTTGATCAGATAGAAAATGTTTTTTATTAAAAATCCAGAGTTTCACTCTTATTTAGATTATTATAATGCTGCTTGAAACCCTTCACTGCCAACGTATCTGTGGCTCAGTGGTCAGCGCAACAGGCTTCAGTATGAGAAGTTCCAGGATCGAATAAACGTTTGAATTATTCCCAGTAATTCATTTACTGAGATTAATTCATAGTCAAAACACATGATACTACACACATATAAAACAAGCATTCATTTCAATGTGTTTTTAAATATTAAAAAAATAATTTTTGAGAAAACTACAAAATATAATTTTTTATATTCCCCAACTGCTATTATTATAGATATAAAAAAAACTGAAACTCATTCAAAAACCGTAACAAAAAGAGTTGTAAAATTTCACAGTAGCTATTACAACTGAAATGTATTTCGCTTTCCCTAACTATTACAAAATGTGTAGTTAGATATTTTCACTCTAGATATCCTTTTAGGAAAAGTAAACATTAAATTCGCATCTCACCGACGATATAAGTAAAAATTGATTTCTACTTCGGTATTAAACCTTAGTAAAAAATGAATTTACAGAGGAAAATGTATTGAAAAGAAACCTTTTTGTCACCAATTCTACCTCAGCAAATTTCTATTGCTTTCAGGACGGTATTATCGTTACTTGAATCTCAGCCAAAAGGGATATAAAACGTCGTACATCTAGGAAAAACTAATGGATACGACATGCTTGTCACATTAGGCAACTTACGGATATCACTTTTGAAACATGTCCACTTATGATAGTTCTCGTGTACTGCTAAAACGAAATTTTGTAACTGTAGCTTTTTATGTTGTTTTAATTTTTCTAAATTCTCGTAGGAAGTTTTTTTTTCACTTCAAAATACAAAAGCGGACAATTTAATGGGAAATACTTGAAACAATTTTTTTCTGTTTATTTTTCAGAGTTATTATTTTTTATTGAATTTTGGTGAAAGGAAAAATTCGTTGTGATATCATCGAGGAATTTGAGGCTCTTAAAATAAACTGGTTTTGATAAAATAAATATGTCGCCCAAAAATGAATGTAGCTTTTAAACAGTATTTTAAACTATTTTTTTTAATAATGATTTTTACAAGAACAGATATTTTTAATTATTTTGAGAAAAAATGTTTTGAAAAATTTGTGTTATGAAAATGTATTTTCATTAGAAGTTTTCCTTATTACTCTCTCTCTCGGAATAAAATAATTTTCATAATTGTCTAAGATTCTCATCTTAATATTAACTCATTCATCTTTATATATAAATTTTTCTGTCCGTGTGTTTGTAATAGATCCCTCCTAAACGGCTGGACTGATTTTGATGAAATTTTGTGTATGAAGTCGATTCGAGAATAGATTAGATTCATAATTTGATCAGATAGAAAATGGGGTTTTTTTGTTTATTAAAAATCCAGAGTTTCATTCTTATTTAGATTATTATAAGTCCACCTGAAACCCTTCGCTGCCAACGTATCTGTGGCACAGTGGTCAGCGCAACGGGATTCAGTACGAGAAGTCCAAGGATCGAATCAACTTTTGAATTTTTCCCAATAATTAATTTACTGGGACTAGTTCATAGTCTTATTACATGATACTACACATATAAGATAATCATTCTTTTCAAAGTTTTTTTTATTTAAAAATAAACTTTTGAGAAAAGTACAAAATATAAATTTTTATCTAATCCCCAATTGCTATTATTATAGATATAGAAAAAAATTGAAACTCATTCTAAAACCTGAATGCCTGAATTCCCAGTAATTCATTTACTGAGACTAATTCATAGTCAAAACACATGACACTACGCACATAAATGAGCATTACTTTCAATGTGTTTTTAAATATAAAAAAAACTAATTTTTGAAAAAAAACTACAAAATATTAATTTTTTTATATTCCCCAACTGCTATTATTATAGATATAGAAAAAAACTGAAATTTATCCTCAGATCTGTAACACAAATAGTTTTAAAATTTCACATAGTTAGTACGACTGAAATGTATTTCGATTTTCCTAACCATTACAAAAGTTGTAGTTAAATATTTCCTCTCTAGATATCCTTTTTGGAAAAATAAACATTAAACTCGCATCTCACCGATATAAGTAAAAATTGATTTCTACTTCGGTATTAACTTTAGTAAAAAAATGTGTTTACAGGAGGAAAAAATATTGAAAAGAAACCTTTTTGTCACCAGTTCTACCTCAGCAAATTTCTATTGCTTTCAGGACGGTATTATCGTTACTTGAATCTCAGCCAAAAGGGACAAAAAGTCCTATATCTATGAAAAATTAATTGGATACGACATGCTTGTCACTTTAGGCAACTTACTGCTATCACTTTTGAAACATGTCCACTTATGATAGTTCTCATGTACTGCTAAAACGAAATTTAGAAACTGTAGCTTTTTATGTTGCTTTATTTTTCTAAATGCGCGTAGGAAGTTTTTTTTTCACTTCAAAATACAAAAGCGGACAATTTAATGGGAAAATACTTGAAACAATTTTTTTCTGTTTATTTTTCAGAGTTATTATTTTTTATTGAATTTTGGTGAAAGGAAAATTCGTTGTGATATCATCGAGGAATTTGAGGATCTTAAAATAAACTGGTTTTGATAAAATAAATTATGACCAAAAATGAATGTAGCTTTTAATCAGTATTTTAAACTATTTTGTTAATAAAGATTTTTAAAAGAACAGATATTTTTAATGTTTTGAGAAAAAAATGTGTATTTGTGTTATGAAAATGTATTTTCATTAGAAGTTTTCATTATTACTCACTGGGAATAAAATAATTTTCATAATTGTCTAAGATTCTCATATTAATATTAACTCATTCATCTTTATATATAAAATTCTTCTGTCCGTGTGTTTGTTATAGAACCTTCATAAACGGCTTTACTGATTTTGATGAAATTTTGTGTATGTAATGAAGCTGATTCGAGAATGGTTTATATTAACAATTTGATCAGATAGAAAATGGGTTTTTTTTGTTAAAAATCCAGAGTTTCACTCTTATTTAGATTATTATAATCAACTTGAAACCCTTCACTGCCAATGTATCTGTGGCGCAGTGGTCAGCGCAACGGGATTCAGTATGAGAAGTCCCAGGATCGTATCAACGTTTGAATTATTCCCAGTAATTCATTTACTGGGACAAATTCAGAGTCATATTACATGATACTACACATATAAGATAAGCATTCTTTTCAAGGTTTTTTTTAATTTAAAAATTAAATTTTTGAGAATTCTACATAAATATAAATTTTTATGTAATCTCCAATTGCTATTATTATAGATATATAAAAAAAAACTGAAACTCATCCTCAGAACTGTAACACAAAGAGTTTTAAAATTTCACAGTAGCTATTATGACTGAAATGTATTTCGCTTTCCCTACTATTACAAAAGTACAATTTAATGGGAAATATTTGAAACGATTTTTTTTTGTTTATTTGTCTAAGTTCTTATTTTAAATTTAATTTTGGTGAAAGGAAAATTCGTTGTGATATCATCGAGGAATTTGAGACTCGTAAAATGAACTGGTGTTAATAAAATAAATATGTTACCAAAGCATGGATGTAACTTTTAAACTTTTTTAGTTATTTTGGTTTATTACTCAATGGAAATAAAATAATTTTCAGAATTGTCTAAGATTCTCATATTAATATTACCTCAGTCATCTTTATATATAAAATTCTTCTGTCCGTGTGTTTGTAATAGAACTCCTCCTAAACGACTGGAGTGATTTTGTAATTTTGTGTGTATAATTAAGTTGATTTGAAAAGGGTTTAGAATCATAATTTGATCCTATAGGAATTTTTTTTATTAAAAATCCAGAAATGCTCTCTTATTGAGATTATCATAATACCACTTAAAACCCTTCACTGCCAACGTATCTGTGGCTCGGTGGTCAGCGCAACGGCCTTCAGTATGAGAAGTCCCAAGATCGAATCAATGTTTGAATTATTCAAAGTAATTCATTTACTGGGACTAATTCATAGTCATAGTACATAACACTACACATATAAGATAAGCATTCTTTTCAAGGTTTTGCTCTGATCATCGGTACCAGAGTTCCTGGGTTCGAATCCCACTATGGCATGGATTTCCGTAGGCGTTCTGAATCGGCTTTAAGCAGTAGGTCCCGGTCTCATTAAACCTCGTGTAGCAAATAGTAGACCGTAGAGCTCCAAACCAAACCAAAACCTTTTCAAGGTTTTTTTATTTAAAAATTACTTTTTGAGAAAATTAAAAAATATAAATTTTTACATATTTCAAAATTGCTATTATTATAGATATAGAAAAAAAAACTGAAACTCATCCTAAGAACCGTAACACAAAGAGTTTAAAATTTCACAATAGCTATTACGACTGAAATGTGTTTCGCTTTCCCTAACTATTAGAAAAGGTGTAGTTAGATATTTCCACTCTAGACATCCTTTTAGGAAAAGTAAACATTAAATTCGCATCTTCCCGAAATAAGTAAAAATTGATTTCTATTTCGATATTAACTCTAGTAAAAAAATGTGTTTACAGGAGAAAACAAATATGGAAAAGAAACCTTTTTGTCACCCGTTCTACCTCAGCAAATTTCTATAGCTTTCAGGACGGTATTATCGTTACTTGAATCTCAGCCAAAAGGGATAAAACGTCGTATATCTATGAAAAATTAAATGGATACGACATGCTTGTCACTTTAGGCAACTCACTGCTATCACTTTTGAAACATGTCCACTTATGATAGTTCTCATGTACTGCTAAAACGAAATTTAGTAACTGTAGCTTTTTACGTTGCTTTATTTTTCTAAATGCAAGTAGAAAGTGTTTTTTCACTTGAAAATACAAAAGCGGACAATTTAGTGGGAAATATTTGAAGAGAATTTTTTTCTGTTTATTTATTAAAGTTATTTTTTATTGAATTTTTGTGAAAGGAAAATTTGTTGTGATATCATCGAGGAATTTGAGGCTCTTAAAATAAACTGGTGTTAATAAAATAAATATGTTGCTGAAAAATGAATGTAGATTTTAAAGATTTTTAAACTATTTTATTAATAAAGAGTTTTACGAGAACATATATTTTAATTATATTAAGAAAAAATGTGTATTTGCTTTATAAAAAATGTATTTTCATTACACGTTTTCATTATTACTCACTGAGAATAAAATAATTTTCATAATTGTCTAAGATTCTTATATTAATATCAGCTTATTTATCTTTATATGAAAAAATTTTCTGTCCGTGTGTTTGTAATAGAACGTCTCTTAAACGGCTGGACTGATTTTCATGACATTTTGTGTATGAAATGAAGTTGATTCGATAAATGGTTTAGATTACAATTTGATCAGATAGAAAATGGGTTTTTTTTTTGTCAAAATCCAGAGTTTCACTCTTATTTAGATTATTATAATCCACTTGAAACCCTTCACTGCCAACGCATCTGTGGCGCAGTGGTCAGCGCAACGAGCTTTAGTATGAGAAGTCCCAGGATCGTGTCAACGTTTGAATTATTCCCAGTAATTCATTTACTATGATTAATTCATAGGTCATATCACATGACAGTACACACGAAAAATAAGCATTCCTTTCAATGTATTTTTAAATTTAGAAATTATTTTTTCAGAAAAACTACAAAATATAAATTTTAATATATATTTTCTAACTGCTATTATCATAGATATAGAAAAAAAACAAATTCATTGTAAAACCGTAAAAGAGAAGAGTTGTAAAATTTCACAGTAGCTATGACGGCTGAAATGTATTTCGCTTTTCCTAACTATTACAAAAGGTGTAGTTAGATATTTCCACTCTATATATACTTTTAGGAAAAGTAAACATTAAATTCACATCTCCCCGATATAAGTAAAAATTGATTTCTACTTCGGTATTAACTCTAGTAAAAAATGTGTTTACAGAAGAAAAAAATATTGAAAAGAAACCTTTTTGTCAACAGTTCTACCTCAGCAAATTTCTATTGCTTTCAGGACGGTATTATCGTTACTTGAATCTTAGCCAAAAAGGATAAAACGTCGTATATCTATGAAAAACTAAATGGATACGACATGCTTGTCACTTTAGGCAACTTACGGATATCACTTTTGAAACATGTCCACTTATAATAGTTCTCATGTACTGTTAAAATGAAATTTAGTAACTGTAGCTTTTTATGTTGTTTTATTTTTCTAAATTCTCGTATGAAGTTTTTTTTTTCACTTAAATACAAAAGCGGACAATTTAATGGGAAATACTTGAAACAATTTTTTTTCTGTTTATTTTTCAGAGTTATTATTTTTTATTGAATTTTGGTGAAAGGAAAATTTTGTGATATCATCGAGGAATTTGAGGCTCTTAAAATAAACTGCTTTTAATAAAATACGTTGCGTAAAAATGAATGTAGCTTTTGAACAGTATTTTTAAACTATTTTGTTAATAAAGATTTTTACAAGAACATATATTTTTAATTATTTTGAGAAAAAAATGTGTATTTGTGTTTTGAAAATGTATTTTATTAGAAGATTTCATTATTACTCACTGGGAATAAAATAATTTTCATAATTGTCTAAGATTCTCATATTAATATTAGCTCATTCATCTTTATATATATAAAATTCTTCTGCCCCTGTGTTTATAATATAACTCCTCCTAAACGGCTGGACTGATTTTGATGAAATTTTGTGTATGTAATGAAGTTGATTCGAGAATGGTTTAGATTAACAATTTGATCAGATAGAAAAATGGGTTTTTTTTTGTTAAAAATCGAGAGTTTCACTCTTATTTAGATTATTATAATCAACTTGAAACCCTTCACTGCCAATGTATCTGTCGCGCAATGGTCAGTGCAACAGGCTTCAGTATGAGAAGTTCCAGGATCGTATCAACGTTTGAATTATTCCCAGTAATTCATTTACTATGATTAATTCATAGTCATATCACATGACACTACACACGAAAAATAAGCATTCCTTTCATTGTGTTTTTAAATATAAAGAAAAATAATTTTTCAGAAAACTACAAAATATTAATTTTTATATATTCCCCAACTGCTATTAATATTATATATAAAAAAAAACTGAAACTCATCCTCAAAAAACCGTAACAAAAAGAGTTGTAAAATTTCACAGTAGCTATTACAACTGAAATGTATTTCGCTTTCCCTAACTATTACAAAAATGTGTAGTTAGATATTTTCACTCTAGATATCCTTTTAGGAAAAGTAAAACATTAAATTCGCATCTCACCGACGATATAAGTAAAAATTGATTTCTACTTCGGTATTAACTTTAGTAAAAAATGAATTTACAGGAGGAAAATGTATTGAAAAAGAAACCTTTTTGTCTCCAATTCTACCTCAGCAAATTTCTATTGCTTTCAGGACGGTATTATCGTTACTTGAATCTCAGCAAAAAGGGATAAAACGTCGTACATCTAGGAAAAACTAAATACGACATGCTTGTCACATTAGGCAACTTACGGATATCACTTTTGAAACATGTCCACTTATGATAGTTCTCGTGTACTGCTAAAACGAAATTTTGTAACTGTAGCTTTTTATGTTGTTTTATTTTTCTAAATTCTCGTAGGAAGTTTTTTTTCACTTCAAAATACAAAAGCGGACAGTTTAATGGGAAATACTTGAAACAATTTTTTTTCTGTTTATTTTTCAAAGTTATTATTTTTTATTGAATTTTGGTGAAGAAAAAAACGTTGTGATATCATCGAGGAATTTGAGGCTCTTAAAATAAACTGGTTTTGATAAAATAAATATGTCGCCCAAAAATGAATCTAGCTTTCAAACAGTATTTTAATCTATTTTGTTGATAAAGATTTTTACAAGAACAGATATTTTTAATTATTTTGAGAAAAAATGTTTTGAAAAATTTGTGTTATGAAAATGTATTTTCATTGGAAGTTTTCCTTATTACTCTCTCGGAATAAAATAATTTTCATAATTGTCTAAGATTCTCATCTTAATATTAACTCATTCATCTTTATATATAAAATTTTTCTGTCCGTGTGTTTGTAATAGATTCCTCCTAAACGGCTGGACTGATTTTGATGAAATTTTGTGTATGAAGTCGATTCGAGAATAGATTAGATTAATAATTTGATCAGATAGAAAATGGGGTTTTTTTGTTTATTAAAAATCCAGAGTTTCATCTTATTTAGATTATTATAAGTCCACCTGAAACCCTTCGCTGCCAACGTATCTGTGGGCACAGTGGTCAGCGCAACGGGATTCAGTACGAGAAGTCCAAGGATCGAATCAACTTTTGAATTTTTCCCAATAATTAATTTACTGGGACTAGTTCATAGTCTTATTACATGATACTACACATATAAGATAATCATTCTTTTCAAAGTTTTTCTTTTATTTAAAAATAAACTTTTGAGAAAAGTACAAAATATAAATTTTTATCTAATCCCCAATTGCTATTATTATAGATATAGAAAAAAATTGAAACTCATTCTAAAACCTGAATGCCTGAATTCCCAGTAATTCATTTACTGAGACTAATTCATAGTCAAAACACATGACACTACGCACATAAATGAGCATTACTTTCAATGTGTTTTTAAATATAAAAAAACTAATTTTTGGAAAAAACTACAAAATATTAATTTTTTTTATATTCCCCAACTGCTATTATTATAGATATAGAAAAAAACTGAAATTTATCCTCAGATCTGTAACACAAATAGTTTTAAAATTTCACATAGTTAGTACGACTGAAATGTATTTCGATTTTCCTAACCATTACAAAAGTTGTAGTTAAATATTTCCTCTCTAGATATCCTTTTAGGAAGAGTAAACGTTAAACTCGCATCTCACCGATATAAGTAAAAATTGATTTCTACTTCGGTATTAACTTTAGTAAAAAAATGTGTTTACAGGAGGAAAAAATATTGAAAAGAAACCTTTTTGTCACCAGTTCTACCTCAGCAAATTTCTATTGCTTTCAGGACGGTATTATCGTTACTTGAATCTCAGCCAAAAGGGATAAAACGTCGTATATCTATGAAAAATTAAATGGATACGACATGCTTGTCACTTTAGGCAACTTACTGCTATCACTTTTGAAACATGTCCACTTATGATAGTTCTCATGTACTGCTAAAACGAAATTTAGTAACTGTAGCTTTTTATGTTGTTTTATTTTTCTAAATTCTCGTAGGAAGTTTTTTTTCACTTCAAAATACAAAAGCGGGCAATTTAATAGGAAATACTTGAAACAATTTTTTTCTGTTTATTTATCAGAGTTATTATTTTTTATTGAATTTTGGTGAAAGGAAAATTCGTTGTGATATCATCGAGGAATTTTGAGGATCTTAAAATAAACCTGGTTTTGATAAAATAAATTAGTTGACCAAAAATGAATGTAGCTTTTAATCAGTATTTTAAAACTATTTTGTTAATAAAAAATTTTTAAAAGAACAGATATTTTAATGTTTTGGAGAAAAAATGTGTATTTGAGTTATGACAATGTATTTTCATTAGAACTTTTCATTATGACTCGCTGAGAATAAAATAATTTTCATAATTGTCTAAGATTCTCATATTAATATTAACTCATTCATCTTTATATATAAAATTCTTCTGTCCGTGTGTTTGTAATAGAAACCTTCCTAAACGGCTTTACTGATTTTGATGAAATTTTGTGTATGTAATGAAGCTGATTCGAGAATGGTTTATATTAACAATTTGATCAGATAGAAAATGGGTTTTTTTTGTTAAAAATCCAGAGTTTCACTCTTATTTAGATTATTATAATCAACTTGAAACCCTTCACTGCCAATGTATCTGTGGCGCAGTGGTCAGCGCAACGGGATTCAGTATGAGAAGTCCCAGGATCGAATGAATGTTTGAATTATTCCCAGTAATTCATTTACTGGGACAAATTCAGAGTCATATTACATGATACTACACATATAAGATAAGCATTCTTTTCAAGGTTTTTTTTAATTTAAAAATTAAATTTTGAGAATTCTACATAAATATAAATTTTTATGTAATCTCCAATTGCTATTATTATAGATATAGAAAAAAAAACTGAAACTCATCCTCAGAACCGTAACAGAAAGAGTTTTTAAAATTTCACAGTAGCTATTATGACTGAAATGTATTTCGCTTTCCCTAACTATTACAAAAGTACAATTTAATGGGAAATATTTTGAAACGATTTTTTTTTTGTTTTATTTGTCTAAGTTCTTATTTTAAATTTAATTTTGGTGAAAGGAAAATTCGTTGTGATATCATCGAGGAATTTGAGACTCGTAAAAATGAACTGGTGTTAATAAAATAAATATGTTACCAAAGCATGGATGTAACTTTTAAACTTTTTTAGTTATTTTGGTTTATTACTCAATGGAAATAAAATAATTTTCAGAATTGTCTAAGATTCTCATATTAATATTACCTCAGTCATCTTTATATATAAAATCCTTCTGTCCGTTTGTTTGTAATAGAACTCCTCCTAAACGACTGGAGTGATTAATGTATAAATTTTGTGTATGTAATTAAGTTGATTTGAAAAGGGTTTAGAATCATAATTTGATCCTATAGGAATTTTTTTGTTAAAAATCCAGAGTTTCACTCATATTTAGATTATTATAATCAACTTGAAACCCTTCACTGCCAACGCATCTGTGGCGCAGTGGTCAGCTCAACGGGATTCAGTATGCGAAGTCCCAGATCGAATGAATGTTTGAATTATTCCCAGTAATTCATTTACTGGGACAAATTCAGAGTCATATTACATTATACTACACATATAAGATAAGCATTCTTTTTCAAGGTTTTTTTTAATTTAAAAAAAATTAAATTTTGAGAATTCTACATAAATATAAATTTTTATGTAATCTAATTGCTATTATTATAGATATAGAAAAAAAAACTGAAACTCATCCTCAGAACCGTAACAGAAAGAGTTTTAAAATTTCACAGTAGCTATTATGACTGAAATGTATTTCGCTTTCCCTAACTATTACAAAAGTACAATTTAATGGAAATATTTGAAACGATTTTTTTTTGTTTATTTGTCTAAGTTCTTATTTTAAATTTAATTTTGGTGAAAGGAAAATTCGTTGTGATATCATCGAGGAATTTGAGACTCGTAAAATGAACTGGTGTTAATAAAATAAATATGTTACCAAAGCATGGATGTAACTTTTAAACTTTTTAGTTATTTTGGTTTATTACTCAATGGAAATAAAATAATTTTCAGAATTGTCTAAGATTCTCATATTAATATTACCTCAGTCATCTTTATATATAAAATTCTTCTGTCCGTGTGTTTGTAATAGAACTCCTCCTAAACGACTGGAGTGATTAATGTATAAATTTTGTGTATGTAATTAAGTTGATTTGAAAAGGGTTTAGAATCATAATTTGATCCTATAGGAATTTTTTTTATTAAAAATCCAGAAATGCTCTCTTATTGAGATTATCATAATACCACTTAAAACCCTTCACTGCCAACGTATCTGTGGCTCGGTGGTCAGCGCAACGTGCTTCAGTACGAGAAGTCCCAGGATCGAATCAATGTTTGAATTATTCAAAGTAATTCATTTACTGGGACTAATTCATAGTCATAGTACATAACACTACACATATAAGATAAGCATTCTTTTCAAGGTTTTGCTCTGATCATCGGTACCAGAGTTCGTGGGTTCGAATCCCACTATGGCATGGATGTTCGTAGCCGTTCGGAATCGGCTTTAAGCAGTAGGTCCCGGTCTCATTAGCCCTCGTGTGCAAAACAGTAGACCGTAGAGCTCCAAACCAAACCAAACCTTTTCAAGGTTTTTTTATTTAAAAATTACTTTTTGAGAAAATTAAAAAATATAAATTTTTACATATTCAAAATTGCTATTATTATAGATATAGAAAAAAAACTGAAACTCATCCTAAGAACCGTAACACAAAGAGTTTAAAATTTCACAATAGCTATTACGACTGAAATGTGTTTCGCTTTCCCTAACTATTAGAAAAGGTGTAGTTAGATATTTCCACTCTAGACATCCTTTTAGGAAAAGTAAACATTAAATTCGCATCTTCCCGATATAAGTAAAAATTGATTTCTATTTCGATATTAACTCTAGTAAAAAAATGTGTTTACAGGAGAAAACAAATATGGAAAAGAAACCTTTTTGTCACCAGTTCTACCTCAGCAAATTTCTATTGCTTTCAGGCCGGTGTTATCGTTACTTGAATCTCAGCAAAGAGGGATAAAACGTCGTATATCTATGAAACACTAAATGGATACTACATGCTTGTCACTTTTATCAATTTACGGATATCACTTTTGAAACATGTCCACTTATGATAGTTCTCATGTGCTGCTAAAACGAAATTTAGTAACTGTAGCTTTTTACTTTGCTTTATTTTTCTAAATGCACGTAGAAAGTTTTTTTTTCACTTGAAAATACAAAAGCGGACAATTTAATGGGAAATATTTGAAGAGAATTTTTTTCTGTTTATTTATTAAAGTTATTTTTTATTGAAGTTTTGTGAAAGGAAAATTTGTTGTGATATCATCGAGGAATTTGAGGCTCTTATAAAATAAACTGGTGTTAATAAAATAAATATGTTGCCGAAAAATGAATGTAGATTTTAAAGATTTTTAAACTATTTTATTAATAAAGATTTTTACGAGAACAGATATTTTAATTATATTAAGAAAAAATGTGTATTTGCTTTATAAAAATGTATTTTCATTAGACGTTTTCATTATTACTCACTGAGAATAAAATAATTTTCATAATTGTCTAAGATTGTCATGTTAATATTAGCTCATTTATCTTTATATGAAAAAATTTTCTGTCCGTGTGTTTGTAATAGAACTTCACCTAAACGGCTGGACTGATTTTGATGAAATTTTGTGTATGTCATTAAGTTGATTCGAGAATGGCTTAGATTAACAATTTGATCAGATAGAAAATGGGGTTTTTTTGTTTTGTTAAAAATCCAGAGTTTCACTCTTATTTAGATTATTATAATCCACTTGAAACCCTTCACTGCCAACGTATCTGTGGAGCAGTGGTCAGCGCAACGAGCTTTAGTATGAGAAGTCCCAGGATCGAATAAACGTTTGAATTATTCCCAGTAATTCATTTACTGAGATTAATTCATAGTCATATCACATCACACTACACACGAAAAATAAGCATTCCTTTCAATGTAGTTTTAAATTAAAAATTTTTTTTTTCAGAAAACTACAAAATATAAATTTTAATATATATTTTCTAACTGCTATTATCATAGATATAGAAAAAAAACAAATTCATTGTAAAACCGTAACAGAGAGAGTTGTAAAATTTCACAGTAGCTATGACGGCTGAAATGTATTTCGCTTTTCCTAACTATTACAAAAGGTGTAGTTAGATATTTCCACTCTATATACTTTAGGAAAAGTAAACATTAAATTCACATCTCCCCGATATAAGTAAAAATTGATTTCTACTTCGGTATTAACTCTAGTAAAAAATGTGTTTACAGAAGAAAAAAAAATTGAAAAGAAACCTTTTTGTCACCAGTTCTACCTCAGCAAATTTCTATTGCTTTCAGGCCGGTGTTATCGTTACTTGAATCTCAGCAAAGAGGGATAAAACGTCGTATATCTATGAAACACTAAATGGATACTACATGCTTGTCACTTTTATCAATTTACGGATATCACTTTTGAAACATGTCCACTTATGATAGTTCTCATGTACTGTTAAAATGAAATTTAGTAACTGTAGCTTTTTATGTTGTTTTATTTTTCTAAATTCTCGTAGGAAGTTTTTTTTCACTTCAAAATACAAAAGCGGGCAATTTAATAGGAAATACTTGAAACAATTTTTTTCTGTTTATTTATCAGAGTTATTATTTTTTATTGAATTTTGGTGAAAGGAAAATTCGTTGTCATATCATCGAGGAATTTGAGGCTCTTGAAATAAACTGGTTTTGATAAAATAAATATGTTGCCAAAAATGAATGTAGCTTTTAAACAGTATTTTAAACTATTTTTTTTAATAATGATTTTTACAAGAACAGATATTTTTAATTATTTTGAGAAAAAATGTTTTGAAAAATTTGTGTTATGAAAATGTATTTTCATTAGAAGTTTTCATTATTACTCACTGGGAATAAAATAATTTTCATAATTGTCTAAGATTCTCATATTAATATTAACTCATTCATCTTTATATATAAAACTCTTCTGTCCTTTTGTTTGTAATAGAACCCTCCTAAACGGCTGGACTGATTTTGATGAAATTTTGTGTATGTAATGAAGTTGATTCGAGAATGGTTTAGATTAACAATTTGATCAGATAAAAAAGGGTTTTTTTTTGTTAAAAATCCAGAGTTTCACTCTTATTTATATTATTATAATCCACTTGAAACCCTTCTCTGCCAACGTATCTGTAACGCAGTGGTCAGCGCAACGGGCTTCAGTGTGAGAAGTCCCACGATCGAATCAATGTTTGAATTATTCCCAGTAATTCATTTACTGGGACAAATTCATAGTCATATTACATGATACTACACATATAAGATAAGCATTCTATTCAAGATTTTTTAAATTTAAAAATTAATTTTTGAGAAAATTACAAAATATAAATTTTTATGTATTCCCCAATTGCTATTATAGATATAGAAAAAAATTGAAACTCATTCTAAAACCTGAATGCCTGAATTCCCAGTAATTCATTTATAGGGACTAATTCATAGTTATATCACATGACACTACACACAAAAATAAGCATTCCTTTCAATGTGTTTTGAAATATAAAGAAAAATGATTTTTCAGAAAACTACAAAATATTAATTTTTATATATTCCCCAACTGCTATTAATATTATATATAAAAAAAATTAACTCATCCTCAGAACTGTAACACAAAGAGTTTTAGAATTTCACAATAGCTATTACGACTGACATGTATTTCGCTTTTCCTAACTATTACAAAACGTGTATTTAGATATTTTCACCCTAGATATCCTTTTAGGAAGAATAAACATTAAACTCACATCTCGTGGATATAAGTGAAATTGATTTCTACTTCGGTATTAACTCTAGTAAAAAAAAAAGTGTTTATAAGAGAAAAAAAATATTGAAAAGAAACCTTTTTGTCACCAGTTCTACCTCAGCAAATTTCTATTGCTTTCAGGCCGGTATTATCGTTACTTGAATCTCAGCAAAAAGGGATAAAACGTCGTATATCTATGAAAAACTAAATGGATACTACATGCTTGTCACTTTAGGCAACTTACGGATATCACTTTTGAAACATGTCCACTTATGATAGTTCTCATGTACTGCTAAAACGAAATTTAGTAACTGTAGCTTTTTACTTTGCTTTATTTTTCTAAATTCTCGTAGGAAGTTTTTTTTTCACTTCAAAATACAAAAGCGGACAATTTAATGGGAAATACTTGAAACAATTTTTTTCTGTTTATTTTTCAGAGTTATTATTTTTTATTGAATTTTGGTGAAAGGAAAATTCGTTGTGATATCATCGAGGAATTTGAGGCTCTTAAAATAAACTGGTTTTGATAAAATAAATATGTTGCCCAAAAATGAATGTAGCTTTTAATCAGTATTTTAAACTATTTTGTTAATAAAGATTTTTACAAGAACATATATTTTTAATTATTTTGAGAAAAAATGTTTTGAAAAATTCGTGTTATGAAAATGTATTTTCATTAGAAGTTTTCATTATTACTCACTGGGAATAAAATAATTTTCATAATTGTCTAAGATTCTCATATTAATATTAACTTATTCATCTTTATATATAAAATTCTTCTATCCGTCTGTTTGTAATAGAACCCTCATAAACGGCTTTACTGATTTTGATGAAATTTTGTGTATGTAATGAAGCTGATTCGAGAATGGTTTATATTAACAACTTGATCAGATAGAAAATGGGTTTTTTGTTAAAAATCCAGAGTTTCACTCTTAGATTATTATAATCAACTTGAAACCCTTCACTGCCAGCGCATCTGTGGCGCAGTGGTCAGCGCAACGGGATTCAGTATGAGAAGTCCCAGGATCGAATCAACGTTTGAATTATTCCCAGTAATTCATTTACTATGATTAATTCATAGTCATATCACATGACACTACAATCGAAAAATAAGTATTCCTTTCAATGTAGTTTTAAATTTAAAAATTAAATTTTCAGAAAACTACAAAATATAAATTTTAATATATTTTCTAACTGCTATTATTATAGATATAGAAAAAAACAAACTCATTGTAAAACCGTAACACAGAGAGTTGTAAAATTTCACAATAGCTATTACGACTGAAATGTATTTCGGTTTTCCTAACTATTACGAAAGGTGTATTTAAATCTTTCCTCTCTAGATATCCTTTTTTTAAAAGTAAACATTAAACTCTCATCTCGCCGATGTAAGTAAAAATTTATTTCTACTTCGGTATTAACTCTAGTAAAAAAAATTGTTTACAAGAGAAAAAAATATTGAAAAGAAAACGTTTTGTCACTAGTTCTACCTCAGCAAATTTCTATTGCTTTCAGGACGATATTATCGTTACTTGAATCTCAGCCAAAAGGGATAAAACGTCGTATATCTATGAAAAACTAAATGGATACGACATGCTTGTCACTTTAGGCAACTTACTGCTATCACTTTTGAAACATGTCCACTTATGATAGTTCTCATGTACTGCTAAAACGAAATTTAGTAACTGTAGCTTTTTATGTTGCTTTATTTTTCTAAATGCACGTAGAAAGTTTTTTTTCACTTAAAAATACAAAAGCGGACAATTTAATGGGAAATATATGAAGATAATTTTTTTCTGTTTATTTGTCAAAGCTCTTATTTTTTATTGAATTTTGGTGAAAGGAAAATTTGTTGTGATATTATCGAGGAATTTGAGGCTCTTAAAATAAACCTGTTTAATAAAATAAATATGTTGCCGAAAAATGAATGTAGATTTTAAAGTTTTTAAAACTATTTTATTAATAAAGATTTTTACGAGAACAGATATTTTAATTACATTAAGAAAAAATGTGTATTTGCTTTATAAAAATGTATTTTCATTAAACGTTTTCATTATTACTCACTGAGAATAAAATAATTTTCATAATTGTCTAAGATTCTCATATTAATATTAGCTCATTTATCTTTATATAAAAAAAATTCTGTCCGTGTGTTTGTAATAGAACTCCTCATAAATGGCTGGACTGATTTTGATGAAATTTTGTGTATGTAATGAAGTTGATTCGAGAATGGTTTAGATTAACAATTTGATCAGATAGAAAATGGGTTTTTTTGTTAAAAATGAAGAGTTTCACTCTTATTTAGAATATTATAATCCACTTGAAACCCTTCACTGCCAACGTGGCTCAGGGGTCAGCGCAACGGGCTTCAGTATGAGATGTCCCAGGATTGAATCAATGTTTGAATTTTTCCCAGTAATTCATTTACTATGATTAATTCATAGTCATATCACATGACACTACACACGAAAAATAAGCATTCCTTTCAATGTATTTTTAAATTTAGAAATTAATTTTTCAGAAAACTACAAAATATAAATTTTAATATATTTTCTGACTGCTATTATTATAGATATAGAAAAAAACATATTCATTGTAAAACCGTAACAATGAGAGTTGTAAAATTTCACAGTAGCTATTACGACTGAAATGTATTTCGCTTTCCCTAACTATTACAAAAGGTGTAGTTAGATATTTCCACTCTATATATCCTTTTAGGAAGAGTAAACGTTAAACTCGCATCTCACCGATATAAGTAAAAATTGATTTCTACTTCGGTATTAACTTTAGTAAAAAAATGTGTTTACAGGAGGAAAAAATATTGAAAAGAAACCTTTTTGTCACCAGTTCTACCTCAGCAAATTTCTATTGCTTTCAGGACGGTATTATCGTTACTTGAATCTCAGCCAAAAGGGATAAAAAGTCCTATATCTATGAAAAATTAATTGGATACGACATGCTTGTCACTTTAGGCAACTTACTGCTATCACGTTTGAAACACTTATGATAGGTCTCATGTACTGCTAAAACGAAATTTAGTAACTGTAGCTTTTTACGTTGCTTTATGCTTCTAAATGCACGTAGAAAGTTTTTTTTTTTCACTTGAAATTACAAAAGCGGACAATTTAATGGGAAATATTTGAAACATTTTTTTTTCTGTTTGTTTGTCAAAGTTCTTATTTTTTTATTAAATTTTGGTGAAAGGAAAATTCGTTGCTGTATCATCAGGGAATTTGAGGCTCTTAAAATAAACTGGTGTTAATAAAATATATTGCCGAAAAATGAATTTAGCTTTTGAACAGTTTTTAAAATTATTTTATTAATAAAGATTTTTATGAGAACAGATATTTTTAAATATTATTTTGAGAAAAAATATGTATTTGCTTTATGAAAATGAGTTTTCATTAGAAGTTTTCCTTATTACTCAATCGGAATAAAATAATTTTCAGAATTATCTGAAATTCTCATATTAATATTATCTCATTCAGCTTTATATATAAAATTCGTATGTACGTGTGTTTGTAACAGAACTCCTCCTAAACGGCTGGACTGATTTTGATGAAGTTTTGTGTATGCAAATTAAGTTGATTCGAGAATGGTTTAGATTCAGAATTTGATCCGATAGAAAAGGGTTTTTTTTCTGTTAAAAATCCAGAGTTGAAATATTTAGATTATTATAATGCCTCTTGAAACCCTTCGCTGCCAACGGATTTGTGGTGCAGTGGTCAGCGCACAGATTTGAGTACGAGAAGTCCCAGGATCGAATCAACGTACAGGTGATGTGAAATTTTTAATTTAATCTAATTACGTTTTAATGACTGCACGCGTAGTGGCATCACATACTTTTTAAATTTTTTTTCCTTACTTTTCTATCAAATCTGTCCAATTGATAGTTTATTTAAGAACATTTTACAATTTTTGGATCTACTGAGTTAAATCAGTACAACGTCTGTCTGGTCGTCTTCTATTCTATAAATTAAATATTAACGTCTAAATATAGATCTTACTATAGACTTCAATGGTTAACCAATTTACAATTGAATTACAGAATTATTTTATGGGTTTAACATATGATTACCAAAAGAAATTGGTAAAAAAATAAATATTGGTTGAGAAAACATCCTTGTTCAAAGTATTATAAACCAAGTAAAAATTTTCTCTGTATCTTGCATTTTAAAATTGTTTTTATTGCAGTATTATAATTGCTTTATTATAATTGAAATATTATACTGTAATATGTGTGGAATATGTTAATAGAAACTATTTTAGATGAATAAACTGAAACATACGCGCGCGTTCGTGAGAGAGAGTTTGTTTCATAAAATTAGCATAATACTTATCTATTTAACCGTATGCCTTATAAAACTATTTTAATTTCGAAATATTGTAAATTAGACGGTTTAAAATCTAATCATAATATCAATATATTTTCAAATTAATCATGATGTCAGCATAGTAGGAATAAATATATAACCAGTAACTTCGCTTCGCTGTTATGTTTGTACTGAATAATAAAAATTAATCAAAGATTAAATTGTTAAAGAAAAAATCGTTTTTTTTATCAATAGAGCAATTTTTCGCAACGTCATGAACTATTATAATGCCCTTCCCTTTCATTTTCATGTTTGCAACAGCCAATAGACTAACAATAAACTGCTCTTCCGTTTAAAACTAAAGTCAGAATTGTCATAAACTGTGTGCTCTACTGTGTGAAATCGCCTTATGGGATATTATGAAATACTAGACAAATATTCCCGACATGTACAACATATACTTAATCACGGGATATCTTATTTTGAGCGAAAATTAAATTCAAAACAATTTTAGATTATATTATAAACAAAAAAAAAATAAAGTTATTTCATCTTCAGCTAAATTATAACGTCATGAATTATCATTATGAAATTTTTCATCTACGTCATAAAACCGGCTTAAAAATGTTTTCTTTTACATTTGGAGTATGCTTGTTCATTTACAATTATAAATAGGACTCAGAAATAAATAAATAGGATCCGTGAAAAAGAATCAATGATTGTTTACGGATCTTTTTAATATAGGCAACGCTGATCTACATGTCTACACGGAATTTATCAAATTTTGTGAAAATTCGCTAAAATTGTGGACTTTTTTAAAAGATACGGGAAAAGAAATTTTTATTTTTAAACTAATATTTTTGTAAGTATATTTTAAGTAAATATTTTTATCTGAGGTAATATTCTTGTTTATAGTTTTAATTATATTGTAATTCTTGCATATTTAAAAAACTGTAGGGTCATCTACACTCAATAGCCAAAACATTTTGACCACCCCTACATTTTGCAATGAACTCGCTTGGATGACGTGGAAGGCACGTGATCAGGTGTAAGGGGTATTTAACTGCTGCTGGAGAGTCTAAAAAATCATTCTTTCACTTACTTTTGTGTGTGATGGGAGGGGCTGCGAATATATGCGATTTTGATAGAGGGCAGATTGTAATGGCTTGAAGGCTCGGAACAAGTATTTCCGAAAATGCACGACTCGTGGGTTGTTCGCAGGTGTGTCTATAGTTGTTAGTACTTATGCAAAGTGGATGAATGGTGTTGAAACCAGCAGTAGACGACATGGTGTTGAACGTCTACACGCTTTCAAAGAAAAAGATCGTCTCAGAGACTGTCTCGCATGGTGAAGCAAAACCGGAGCCAGACAGAGGCTCAGCTGACAACCCAATATAATGCAGGGCCAAGTAGAATAGTATCGGAGCACACTGTTCAGCGGACACTGTTGGATATGGGGTTATGCAGCAAACGTCTCATTCTTGTGCCTTTTCTGACCAAGCGTCATCGTCAATTGGGCCCGGGAATATCACGACTGGCCCATGGATTAGTGGGAGAGAGTTGCCTGGTCAGATGAATCACGGTTTGTCATTCATCACGTCGATGGTCGAGTCAGGATACGCCGTCTTCCAGACAAGCAGTTGCTCCTTCAATGTACAGTAGGTCATACACAGGCCGGTAGTGGCGGTATTATGCTTTGGGGAATATTCTCTTAGGCTTCTCTGGGACCCATGGATGTGGTAGATCAGACCATGAATGCTACAGGGTATTTGCACATCATAGCAGACCAGTTGCACCCTTACACGGCATCTGTTTATCCAGCTGGAAATGGAATGTTCCAACAGGACAACGCCCAGTGTCACAAGCCTGAAATTATGTTGGAGTGGTTCCAGGAACACGATGCTGAATTCCAGTTAATGTTTTGGCCACCTAATTCACCGGATCTCAATCCGATAGAACACATTTGGGATGTCATGGGACGGCAGCTCAGAGTTCAAAGACCACCCATTCGCATTATCTCGGATTTGCGTAACCGTTTCTTAAACATCTGGCAAATCTGTCTCAGGCTATCAACCAACCACTTGTGGCATCCATGTCAAGGCGGGTTGAAGCTGTGTTGCGCGCCAAAGGTGGGCCAACTCGTTATTGACAGGTGGTCATGTTTTGCCTCTTGAGTGTACAACCTAAATTGTACACATCTCAATTTTCGCAAATTCTAATTCCCTTAAACTGTTTTTTTTTTTTTGTGTATATGTGTTTTGGTTTGCAAATAACGGACTTTTTTAGTATGCATACTTACAATTAGTTTATATTATTAAGTAAAAACTGTTGACAGTTATTATGATTTAGTGAGACTCATGTCAGAACGAGGCTTGTTGAACATTGTGTTTAATTGTAAGAAAAAAACTTACTTTAAATTAATTTTAACTGTTTACTTTAACAAAGAATTATGATACTCGCAAAATTAATCATATAAAATGGAACAGTTGCATTATGTAATATCTAGAAATCTAGTAAATTATACAAAAAAAAATGC
This sequence comes from Pardosa pseudoannulata, assembly GCA_032207245.1. Classification (NCBI taxonomy): domain Eukaryota; kingdom Metazoa; phylum Arthropoda; class Arachnida; order Araneae; family Lycosidae; genus Pardosa; species Pardosa pseudoannulata. The sequence continues at coordinate 99,757,165 of CM063509.1, forward strand.
TTCTATTTTTAAAGGATAATTTAATAAAGCATCCCTCCACTGAAATATTTTAAGTTATATGTTCTGTGTAAATATTTGTTTTCCATGTCTGTAATCAGATACGCCTGAGAGAATGTCCCATTGATAAAGTGCACTTGTTTATATAAATTTTACATTTTTTATAAGACTTTAATATCATTAGAGATTTTTGTGTTTTAAATCATCTAAACTGTTTATCTAACTTGGAGGAAAAAAGCTTTAATTCCACTTTATTTACATTAACCAGTTTGTTTTTCTAGTGTTATCCATACTCATTATTTTCGTATTTTGAGCTAAATTGATAACGAGTTTTATTTTCAGTGATAATTTTTTTCATCATCGAAAAAAACATTTGGTATCAACGTTGCCACGTCTATTCCTTTACGCTCAGTTAACTAAGTTTTCGTCTCATTAGGTATTAGATTTAAGTTTTTCCATCGTCATTTACGTTTTCCGTTTATTTAGTTTTGTACGATTGAATTCTTCATTTATATAAGATTTTCGATAATTGCTTCTTTACAAATAATATTTAAAAATTTCTAATTTTTATATATTTTTCTTGTAGGATCAGTTACGCTTGTTAAGTAACCATTTGCGTTCGGGTAACGCTTCTTTTTATTGAACAATTAATTCTAATGTAAAATTTTAAGCCTTTTTCTTTGTCTGCGTTCTTTAACCCCTTAATGCAGAGTTTTTTAAAAAAAAGGCCTGCCAAAAAAATCAGTTTTTTTAATGTAAAATATATAGTTTAGAACGTTAATTTGGGAAAATATATATATATATTATACTTGAATAGGTTATAGCTTACAATCCCATGTAAATGAGAAATATCAATAAAACGATTGGTTTTTTATTTGCTTTCATATTGTTATTTTCAATTGAATTCGAATGTGAAAAATTATAGCAACATAAAGTACAACGCCTCTCGAATTATCTCGAGTGTGAACAGTTTGGACGGTTTAACGCGCTCGAGTTAATTCGAGCGTGCACTTTAAGGGGTTAAACTATTGATAATCTTTAATGGCATAGATAGCTTTATATAATCACATGGGTTCAATATTTCATTGTGACCACAGATCTAGAAAATTTGGAAGATCTGGAAATATCAGGGAATTTCAGAAAGACTGGAATAATCAGGGAATTCGTATGAGATTCTTTTGATTTCGGGGTCCGATTATAAAAGATCGAATTACTTTGAATTATTGCTACCCCAGGCCTGGAAAATCTCGAAGTATCAGGGAAAGGGAATAATAAGGTCAATATCGGGAAATTCTTACGAGGTTCTGGGATTTTGCTTTTCGATCATAAACAATCGAATTATTTAAAATTACTGTAAGATCTATAAATATCATAGAAATAGAAAAAGATGGGGAAATTGTTGAAATATTAGGGAATTCTTACGAGATTCTTTTGATTTGATTATTAGATTATTCGAGATTGAAATATTTTAAATTATTGTGACCACAGAAATGGAGATTTGGAAATTAGAGGAAATCGGAAAAAAGATGGGAATAATCGGAAAAATATCAGGGAATTTTTACGAGATTCTAGTATTTTATGATCCTGTGATAAACAATTGAATTATTTTGAATTACTGTAACCTCAAACGAAGATCTATAAATATCATAGAAATAGGGAAAGATGGGAAAATTGACGAAATATCAGGGAATCTTTACAAGATTCTTTTAATTTGAGGATCTGATTGTAAAAGATCGTATTATTTTAAATTATCGTGACAACAGACTTGAAAAATTTTGAAATTAAAGATGGGAATAGTCATCT
>CM063509.1:99761464-99770873 GCA_032207245.1 Pardosa pseudoannulata
AATCTTATTAAAGATCGAATTATTTTAAATTATTGTGACCACAGACCTGGAAGATTTAAGAAATTATAGAAAGTTGGAGACAGATGGGAATAATCGGAGAAATATCAGGGAATTCTTACGAGATTCTGGTAATTTGAAATCTGATGATAAACAATCGAATTATAATTATTTTGAATTACTGTAACCTCAGAGGAAGATCGGTAAATATCATAGAATTAGAGAAAAATGAGATTAATCGGGTAAATATCAGATCAGAGAATCCTTACGAGATTCCTTTCATTTGGGGATCCGATTATAAAACATTGAATTATTTTGAATTATTGTGACCACAGATCTGGAAGATTTGGATATTAGAGGAAATTGGAGGAAGATGGGAATAATTGGAGAAATATCAGGGAATTCTTACGAGTTTCTGGTATTTTACGATCCGATGATAAACAATTGAATTATTTTGAATTAATGTAACCTCAAACCTGGAAGATCTATAAATATCATAGAAGTAGGGAAAGATGGGAAAATTGGGAAATATCAGGGAATCCTTAGAAGATTCTTTTGGTTTGAGGATCGGATTATTTTAAATTGTCACCAAAGACCTGGAAAATTTGTAAATTAGAGAAAGATGGGAATAGTCAGAGATATATCGGGGAATTCTTACGAGATTCTGGTATTTTGCGATCCGATGATAAACAATCGAATTATTTCCAGTTACTGACCTGGAAGATCTTTATATATCATAGAATTACTGAAAGATGAGATTAATTGGGAAAATATCAGAATTCTTATGCCGGAAAATGTCATCAGGGAAATATCAGATTCCTTTGATTTGGGGATCCGATTATAAAAAACCAAATTAATTTGAATTATTGTGACCACAGATCTGGAAGTATCAGGGGATTAGAGAAAGACGGGAATGATCTGGGTAATATCAGAGTATTCTTACGAGATTCTGGAATTTCGCCTTCCATTTATAAGCAATCGGATTATTTAAACTTTTTAGAACGATCACTTCGTTTGTTTCCTTCAACAAAGGCAATATCATGAAGTGGCCTTACTACCTTAGAAGAAAATTGCTAAATTAATGGTGCAACTGTCAATGAGGGTAATAGAACGTTTAATAATGTCTGTAGCCAATTAGATGCTTAAATTTTTAAAGAATACTCCTAACTCAAATCAGGAAAAGTGAGTGACCACTTTTGGAGAAATATTTTAAATAGTTTTAAAAACTGTAATTCCGTTGATAAATTTCTAAATATGGTTTTGATACTGGCTTTTTAATGAGTTTCTATTTATTTTAGCACTAAACATACCAATACTTAATACATACCTATTTTAATTTATTAATTTTATTTATTTTATTCACTTAATACATACCTATTTCTTTGATTTCTTTGATTTTATTTATTTTATTCACTTAATGCATACCTATTTCTTTTATTTATTTTATTCACTTAACACATACTTATTTCTTTTATTTCATTTATTTTATTCACTTAATACATACCTATTTATTTTATTTATTTTATTCACTTAATACATATCTATTTCTTTTATTTCTTTTTCTTTATTTTTTTATTCACTTAATACATACCTATTTGTTTTTATTTATTTTATTCTATTTATTTTATTCACTTAATGCATACCTATTTCTTTTAATTATTTTATTCACTTAACACATACCTATTTCTTTTATTTCATTTATTTTATTAACTTAATACATACCTATTTATTTTATTTATTTTATTCACTTAATACATACCTATTTGTTTTATTTATTTTATTCTATTTATTTTACTTACTTATTACATACCTATTTCTTTTATTTCTTTTTCTTTATTTATTTTTTTATTCACTGAATACATACCTATTTGTTTTATTTATTTCATTCTATTTTATTCACTTAATGTATACCTATTTATTTTATTTTATTTATTTCATTCATCTAATATATACCTTTTTATTTTATTTATTTTATCCACTTAATACATACCTATTTCTTTTATTTTATTTATTTTATTTACATAATACATACCTATTTCTTTTATTTATTTTATTCAATTAACACATACCTATTCCTTTTATTTCATTTTTTTATTCACTTAATACATACCTATTTGTTTTATTTATTTTATTCTATTTATTTTACTCACTTATTACATACCTATTTCTTTTTCTTTATTTATTTTTTTATTCACGTAATACATACCTATTTGTTTTATTTATTTTATTGTATTTATTTTATTCACTTAATGTATACCTATTTATTTTATTTTATTTATTTTATTCCCATAATATATACCCATTTCTTTTATTTATATAATTCTATTTTATTTATTTATTTTATCCACTTAATACCTATTTCTTTTATTTATTTAATTTTATTTGTTTTATTCACTTAATACATACCTATTTCTTTTATTTATTTTATTTTATTTTATTTTATTTATTCACTTAAAACATACCTATTTATTTTATTTCTTTAATTCATTCATTCCCTATCGCATTTTTTACATTTATATTACCGGTCATCTGACCGGTTATTGTATGTTTAGTTTTAATATCATAGTTAAAGTTGTACGTGATACTGTATAAGTATTCAATTTCTGTGGCTGATATAAATTTTCATTTTATGTTCTATTTTTAACTATATATTCTGCTTGCTGTTTTAACTATAACATTTCTTGGATTTCTTACTTAGATTTTTATTTTTCCACTCACTTATTCTAAGATGAGTGGGTGGAAAAATAAATACATTACAAAACGAAAATAATGCCATTGGCAAGTACTTGGAATTCTATTAAAAAAAACCTGGAATTATAAAAGAAATTTAGGGAATTTGAAAATTTCATTTTCTCTAGACGCTCTTCAAAAAATAGAATAGAAAATCACATTTTAACTCAAACTTATTCTGTGATTATTGAAGTATTCAACAAACTACATTTGATCCACGGAAATTTTGGATTTTATGGTACGGACATAAGAAGAAAAATCAAAACTTTGAAAATATATCATGATTTTCTGGTCTTCAACACCGTGGAAAGTATTCAATTTATTGGAAAAAAATTATGAAAGAGGAATGCAATAAATATACGGATATTTTTTACAGCTTTTACATTCGGTATTTAAATGGGTGCAAGAATATCGATTTTAGACCCCCGCTCATTTTAAAATGACTTAATAGCTACCCGCTGATACTTAATTGATTTTTACAACCATTGATAGATTAATTACTTTTTGGAGTTTAAAATTACAACCGACCTCCCCCCGCGACACATGCTAATGAACATTTATATATATTTTTTTTTTTTTCAAAAACTTTTCCCCGCTTCCAAATGGTAATTGTTTATTAACCTTTTTTACCTCTCTTCCCCACATGAAAAGGCATAATTTGATGCCACACTGTCGTCCAAAACTTTTTCTCTCACTTATTTTTTTTCCTCCGTCTCATCAAGACGATAAGTAATCGAATTCGATGCTGAAACCGGAAGACAGAAAGGTAGACTACTCCGGAAATGACGTTGGCAGAGCAGGAAACTGCCAGATTCCCGCTTCGCGAAATGTCAATATCTCACCACTGTCTGTGATGGTGGTGAAAGTAACTGAGTTTCTTTTTATTTTATTTTTTTTTAATCTTTTTATTATTATTTCTGGGATTCTTTTTCGTAGTTCCTCTTTTCGGTTTCGTTGGATGGAATTGCATTCTTCCGTAGTGTTGCCAGAAATATTGTTACGTAAGAGAAAAAGTTTTTTTATGATGGGAATAGGAGAAGGTTGCCAAGCTGGAGAATGTATATGTACTTTGATGTGGTTTGTAGTTGATATCAAGGAAATTGCGGGACAAATTCAACAGTGATAGATGATACTACTTTAACTGCAATTTTTCAGGGGGATGTAGCTTTTGGTATAAAGGTTGTGTTGCCATTTTAAAATTCATTTTGATTTAATTTCCATTGATTGAATTTCCATATAAATTATCGTTTTTAATGAAATTAAATAATTTTAATATAATTATATTCCATGTAGCGCACTGGGGCTCTAAGTTAGCCCGAAAAAGGATAGCGGAGGCCTACTTACAGACTAAAGATATTTATTTAGAAACACAATGTTGAAGTTATGATATATACAAATGAAAAGATGAATATCTACAAGTGAAAATGATGATCGTTGCAGGAATCAACTTCCTAATCGTTTTGGAGAGAAGAAAAAGGAGGGGGGGAACACTCAGTCGCTCGCCTGGACGTTCTCGGCCGATGAGTTAGTTCACAGGAGATTCGATCGGTCAGAAATTCTCTCTCTGGGCCTCGAACTCTGGCCTTTTTATATCGTCGTCTCCGCAAAATGTCCCTCTCAGCTGATCGGGCAGCTGGTTGATGACTTGGTGGGGAAACCTCTTGTAGACTTGCTCACGCCAGACAGATGCTAGGGAAGTTTGCTGTAATCGGGAGCAATCTCGCCGATCATTAATACATATCCCCCGACAAACCCTTGGAGAACAAGGTAAGAAAGTATTGGCAGCACCAACGAGGACCATCTACCTTAAAACAAAAGTTTAAGATGTTTTGGGTGTCCCCGCCTTACAATGTGGAGGACTTCTGTCGTGTGAGACTCTTTATTCTTGATGCCATTGAAACGAACATTGGAAACATTTCGCCATTATCCTAATGAATTTCTCAGACAGAATGATTAAGATGGTCCTCGGTGTAAACAATCCTCTATTTGGCATCCTATTCTGCTAGGAACAACGTCCTTTCACTAGGTAAAGAGCTCAGTTCAAGTGCTCACAAAATTCGCGTTTGCTTTTTTTCTACGTTATGCCGGTTTTTCTCACGGTCGTGGATTGGTCGGTATCTGGAAATTTAATTTAACGAGAATTCGTTACAGCCGTTGCAGAAATTATATGAGTTTAAACCTTTTTATTTACACTCCTTTCTTTCAAAGAATAAAACGCTTTTTCTATTCTTTATTAATCTCTTTTATCTAATCAAATAATGATGGAAAATATTTCGTGATATTAACTCTCAAAAGCTATAAAGAATCTGTAATTGCAAAGACAGTATACTGAATGGAAAGCTATATTGTCACGAAGATTCGAATGAACCGTTTAGCCCAGAGGTGGGCAAAAGCCGGCCAGGAGTCCGGATCCCGCCCTTTTGCTTATTTTATCCGGCCCGTTGAAAAATCCTGCATGCAATTTTTTTAATCTCTCATATGCGATTTTGTTGAAATCAACAGTATTTGTAGGCTTAGTGTACATATAAAAAATGAAAAATATATAAATAATAAAGAGTATTATAATTTGACGAAAATCTACACTCGGTATTAAGGATTGCTACAAGTGATTTGGATCCAAATTTTGAAGAAATAATATCAAATGAACATTCCAGATTTCACGTTTCGCATTAACTAAAACTATTCTATTTTAACGTTTGATGTTTGTCTTTTCTTTTTATAATTCTATTTACTATTATATTTACAAAATGTAATCTATATATATAAAAATGAATTTGTGTGTGTCTGTCTGTCTGTCTGTCTGTACTCAATAGACTCAAAAACCATGCATCCAATCGCCGTGAAAATTTGGGAAATGTTTAGGTATATCCCTGGGAAGGTTTTTGTAAATTTTTAACGTTCGAAATCCATTCCTTCCCCCATTTTCGAGCATTTCATGTCACTATTCTAAGCATTATTTTCCCCGGTTAAAAGCAAACGATTAAATTTTTAATTTATCGCGTGATAACTAAGTGAAAGAAGCATTATTTCTAGCAATGTGACGTCATCCCAAGTAATTGTTTTAAACGCAGTTTTCCTCGGTTAAAAGTAGAAGATTAAAATTTTTAATTTATTACATAATACATAGGTGAAAATGATATTTTTCTATCATTATGACGTCATTCCTTTAAATATTTCATTTATTCATTTCTTATTTTATAATCGTCTGCGTAGTATCAATTCGATTTGACCTGGAAATTGAGATATAAAGTGATTCACTTTCATTTCTATGTGACGCAAATTATAGCATTTATATATGAGAACTCATTTTAAATTTCATTCTTGGTTAATTTTTAAGTTGCAATGAAATATTTTAACACCAAAAAGTACAAATTTCAGTGACTCTCATGGGCAAATAAATTCCTATCATTTTATATAGTTATCTTTATATTCACATATTTGACAATATGAATGTGTGCTTCTGTTTCATACTAAACTATGTGGTTTGTCATAAATTTCCTTAATTTTGGAAACATTTATTACTACGAACAAAATTAGCACTTTTGCTTTCAAAACCTCTGCTCCCTATTCTATCACGTAATTTGGCAAGGTATATTAACGTTGCTAATCAACGTACAGTAGTAATACAGTTTAGGGTTAAACTTATATTTTACTATACAGTTTTGAGCAAATTTAATATAAGACACACATTTGATGCAGATTTAATCGTTAGCGTGTAAACATATATTTTGTTATTTTTATTTATAGATATTAAGAACAGTTTTCATTTTTATGCTTTTTTAACAAATCTACCCGATAAGTCATAGAGTATATTCTTTGGACAGAAATCCTTGATACCGCCAAATGAGCATATTCCACATTAATACATCTTGAATTCCCAGATTAAAATCTGACTGTGAGATCCAGGGATGTTATTTCGCCCATTCGTGTTCCGATATACCAATTAGTTCGAAAGATATTAACGAAAAACCAAACAAAATGGCAGTTTAATTTTGCGACACGAGCTTTCCGTTATTGAGTTGGCGTCTAAATATGGCAGTGTTATTCATTGTTGGTATCTCCAGATATTTGGTATTCGGGAAACATAAAAACGTATCTACGCGATTTTAAATTCCAGTGTAAGTATATAAATATATGATGGCATTTATGTATATAAGACTATTCTTATCTGATAAACGATAAACTCATTTTTGTTTAGGAAATCACTTCTTTTTTCTATTTTATTAGCTTGGCGAGATTTTTATTTTCAATAATTAAAAACTTGCCATGTTCTGTCAAATTTGTTTTCATTTTGCAGTTGCCATTTATTAAATAAAAACTATCATATGGTTATAGGTTTTGTTATCTAAAACTCAACTACACTAGAGATAAAAGAAATTGGCAAGTGATATACAGGGAACAAATAAATTTGAAACTATGAAATGTTGAGATATTGTAGCCACTTTTGAATAAAGTTTAAAATGTGATTTCAAATAACATAATTGTTTTCGGTGTTTTAGTATTATATACTTATTTTGTTTTATCAATATTAATTTGGTATATTTCTTTCATTTTAAATTCAATTGCGCCATTTTTATTAATCCAATTTTACGACGTCACTCTGTACTTCACCTATTCTTAAATAAGCTTGGCGACTTTATGGTATATGTTTCGTGTTATAAAAATTGAAATCCTTTATGTAACTTCATTCTTATGATAACGCTTTAAGTTCTTGGCTTTTGACCTTATGTGCTTAGTTTATTTTATCATCAAAATATCGTAATTAGAATCAGTTAAAAATATATTAATTAAAATATGTAATGAGTGGTGCCATTTATTGCCTATAGTTACAACTATTTTTCATACGCAATAACTTTTTCTCTTTGAAATAGCCCAGTATCAAAATCATTTTATTTTTATAGCTAAATTTTGTATTTCATCAAAATATGTAAATTTTTATTTTACTTTCTCAAATTTTTTAAGAAGTTAACATTTTTTCTGTTATATGTTGTCGTGATTTTTATATTCAGTACTTACAAATTCACCATGTTCTATCATATTTGTTTTTATTTCACAATTGCCATTTTTTTAAGAAAAAGTTTTCATTTTAGGTTTTGTTGTTTAAAATTTAATTTTTATGTATGTAAAACAGTACTAAAAGACGATTGGGAATGATTTATCCCATTCAGAACAGTACATATATATGTTACTCTCCACAGCATTTTGAAATTTGATTCCTACATTAAAAAAAAGTCCTGGAATTGGGAATTATTATGCAGCTGCTCACGGGCAAAACAGTGCACTTACTGGACATTTGGCTATTAATAAACTGTTATAGTCGTCAACAATCTAAAACATACGAAATTTATTCAGTATTTCTATCAATACATCTTATTATCTTTAATAGTGGTTCTAAATCTTTCATCGAAATATTTGAAAACCCAGACCGAAGGCTGGGTGCGAAGCAGCTAGTATAAATATAAAAATGTAATAACTATGATCAAAATAAAATAGTTTGTATCGTTAAGATATAAATAAATATAAAAAAATTATTTCATTAACTGATTTATTTAATGACCATTAATTTAATATAATGGATCCTATTTCTTTGTTGGCGTATTCTATTTCTTTTTTGATATATTCTATTTCTATTCTATTGACATATCCTATTTCTTTAGTGGCATATTTTACTGGGCACAAATTGTTCGCATATACACCTAAGTAAGACAATTTATTATTACTACTATCTTTTACTAACTGTCGAATTTCTCTGTCCAAATGCTTTAAAATGATACTTATAGTGTTTTTGTCAAAAGAATTTCTTGGGCAGGGAAAAAACTCCACCAAAAACATTCGCGTGTGCACAGCATACGCGGTATAGTACTCCAGCCGGGAAGACATTTAAAGTATTTGCCCACCCCTGGTTTAGCCTAACAGATGAATTTATTGAAGCAAAGTAGCAACTCGCAACTTCAGAAGATCAAGAAGTTGCCTACAACTAGTGGGTATCAACTTTTATACCCGAACATAATATTTGAGAAATAACTAATTTACTTAACAAAGAAAGATCTAGAATGTTAGAGATCATAAGGCATCAATAAATAATATTTTTAAATTAAAAATCCATACTTTGGATCAACCGCCATGGCGAGCACCGAATCCTCAAACTTGGGGTCTGGAACTCGTGCTCTGACCATTCGGCCACTGAGCTCGTTGGCCAAGTTTCTTTATGCGGCAGTATATCTGCATGTTATTGTAACAGGAATTGGAAAGGATTGATTAAACATTATAATCACATAATTAATCAAATAATGCCTAATAAAAAACATTTTTTAGCTTTTTAAGCACCTTTAAAAACTGCTGCTTTTTGAAGAGATTGAGATAAATACATTTATCTCAATCTAAGATCACATCTAAGATCTCAATCTATCTAAGATTAAAATCTTTTTAGAAAGGTAAACCAGTATAGCTTTTTAGAAAAGTACAATTACTTTGTAAAAGGTATTCAACTTCGTTTTTTTTTATTCTATAAATATGCACAATAGGCACAATATGCACAATTTCAAGAGCACGCCCTAGAGCTTCAGCCTCCAGAGAGCGGGGTAGTGTAAATCTAGGCCAACCACTATTCACCATCATTAGTAATTTAGTCAAACGATTATTACTAATTTAGTCTATTAATAATAATCTTTCGATTAAATTA
>CM063509.1:99770973-99823473 GCA_032207245.1 Pardosa pseudoannulata
ATTATAATTTAATGAAAATCTACACTCGGTATTAAGGATTGCTACAAGTGATTTGGATCCAAATTTTGAAGAAATAATATCAAATGAACATTCCAGGTTTCACGTTCTATTTTAACTTTTGATGTTTGTCTTTTCTTTTTATAATTCTATTTACTATTATTGTCACATACTATTATTGTCACATTTACTATTATTGTCACATATATTAGTCACATGCGATTTTGTTGAAATCAACAGTATTTGTAGGCTTAGTGTATATATAAATAATGAAAAATATATAAATAATAAAGAGTATTATAATTTAATGAAAATCTACACTCGGTATTAAGGATTGCTACAAGTGATTTGGATCCAAATTTTGAAGAAATAATATCAAATGAATATTCTAGCTTTCACGTTTCGCATTAACTAAAGCTATTCTATTTTAACGTTTCATGTTTGTCTTTTCTTTTTATAATTCTATTTATTATTATATTTACAAAATGTAATATAAATATAAAAATGTAATAACTATGATCAAAATAAAATAATTTGTATCGTTAAGATATAAATAAATATAAAAAAATTATTTCATTAACTGATTTATTTAATGACCATTAATTTAATATAATGGATCCTATTTCTTTAAAAATGACGTAACATATTTTACTGGGCACAAATTGTTCGCATATACACCTATGTAAGACAATTTATTATCACTACTATCTTTTACTAACTGTCGAATTTATCTATCCAAATGCTTTAAAAGGATACTTATAGTGTTTTTGTCAAAAGAATTTCTTGGGCAAGGAAAAATCTCCACCCAAAACATTCGCGTGTGAACAGCATACGCGGTATAGTACTCCAGCCCGGAAGACATTTAAAGTATTTGCCCACCCCTGGTTTAGCCTAACAGACGAATTTATTGAAGCAAAGTAGCAACTCGCAACTTTAGAAGATCAAGAAGTTGCCTACAACTAGTGGGTGTCAGCTTTTATACCCTAACAGAATATATGAGAAATAACTAATTTACATAACAAAGAAAGATCTGGAATCTTAGAGATCATAAGGCATCAATAAATAATATTTTTAAATTAAACCCGCCATCGCGAGCACCGAACCCCCAAACTTGGGGTCTGGAACTCGTGCTCTGACCATTCGGCCACTTAGCTTGTTTGCAAAGTTTCTTTATGCGGCAATATATCTGCATATTATTTTAACGGGAATTGGAAAGGATTGATTAAACGTTATAATCACATAATTAATAATTAAATAATGCCCAATAAATAACATTTTTCAGCTTTTTAAACATCTTTAAAAATTGCTGCTTTTTGAAGAGATTGAGGTAAATACATTTATCTCAATCTCATCTAAGATATCAATCTATCTAAGATTAAAATCTTTTTAGAAAGGTAAACCAGTATAGCTTTTTAGAAAAGTACAAGTACTTTGTAAACGGTATTCAACTTCGTTTTTTTTATTCTATAAATATGCACAATAGGCTTTCATAGACATTTTCAAGAGAACGCCCTAGAACTTCAGCCTCCAGGGAAAGGGGTAGTGTAAATCTAGGCCAACCACTATTCACCATCATTAGTAATTTAGTCAAAAGATCATTACAAATTTAGTCTATTAATAATAATCTTTCGATTAAATTAGTACTGATGATGAGAGATTATTACTAATAAGAAGAGTGTGAAAAGAGGGAGATAAAGGTATGATAAGATCAAAACCTTTTTAGAAAGGTAAGCCGAAAATATTTTTGCAAAAATGAAACAAAAATGGCTTTACCTTTTTAATTCTTGAGTAACTTTTTTTTAGATACTGCTAAAATAGCTTATAAAATTTTTGTTTTCTTTAGAACGATTTTTCCTTTTGTGAATAGGTAGACTGAAATCACACCTTATGATTTTTTGAACAATACACATAAATTTACTTATTCGGCAGGTGCCTATACTCAAACTATGATAAATTGATTTATCTATTTTAAAACTTTATTTTTTATAGTACTTAGTATTTTCATTTAATACTAAATAAATCTTTTTTACTTAATTTTTCCTTTTTCGTAATTGGCCATCCTATGATGTTTAAAATCATTTCTGATCACTAACGTGATGTGCTGTAGTATTCGAAGTTGTATAATCTTCATATTTATTTTATTTTGTGCGGTACATAATGACTTAGATTTAAGATATGCATTGATATGCAATCGGATAAACTCGGGCATTAAAGGATTAAGTGAAATTATATTAACACATTCAAGACCAGAAAATGCTTCGTGTTTTCACGAAAAGATCTAAAGAATCTCTAATTTCAGTGACAGTCGATTGAATGGAAAGCTATATATCTGCATATTATTTTAGCAGGAGTTAGAAATGATGGATTAAACACTATAATCACTTAGATTTATAATATGATAGATGTGTAATCGGAAGAAATGACTAGGACATTAAAGAGTAAATTAACGGTATCCAACTATGTTTTTTATTCTATAAGGTAAGAAATAGGTTTTCAAAAAATGATTTTGCGAAGTTAAAATCTAGAAAACAAATTTTTTAATAAAATTTCTTATTTTGCGGATTGCTCTTGTAGAACTGTATATATATAATATATACACACACACAAAATTTGGGGAAAAAGTTGCCTGTGGAACCGTTATTTAAATAGGGTACAGGACCTCAAGAACTCTTTGGACGTATTTTTTACATGCGATATGGTTTGAATCAGTGGTTCTTAAGCTTTTTATCCCACGGGACCCTTATATATATATATATATATATATATATATATATATATATATATATATATATATATATATATATATATATATATATATATATATATATATATACACACACACACAAAATTCGAGAAAAAAGCTGCCTGTGGAGCCGTTTTTTTCATAGGGTCCTGAGCCTCAAGCGCTCTTTTGACGTACGTCTTTGCATGTGTTATTGTTTAAATTAGTGGTTCTTAAGCTTTTTAAGGGAGCTCTAAAGCTTTTCTCACGGGACCCTTTTACTAGTACATACATAGCAGTTGAGCCTCTGATTAAATATTACTTAAACAACAAATAACCTATTATTCACAACTGTTAGACACATAGGTAAAATTAAACAGTATAAAGCCACAAAAAATGTAGATAATACTTACAAAAAGTCACGTAGAAGCACATTTTTTTATGATACAAGTAATGACACAAGTAAAATTATGCATTGAGGAAAAAGGTATCAGGGTGAATGTCACAAAATTCGCTAAAGTTTCGTGTATTGGAGGAAGTTTTATTCTTATATAATTCTCTACATCCACCATTTTCTAGTGTTTGGTTTTCATTAATGCGTATTCAGAAAAGGCAGTTTCGAAAATATAAGTCGGTGCAAATAAAAACACCACATAGTCGGACTTTTCTAATACTAAAGCATATTCTTTCAAATAAATGACACTAGAATTTTGATACCGACACTGTTTAAAGATCACCTTTAAAGATCACCTATATAAACTCTTTGGAATTTAATGAAATTAGTTCATAAATATTACCTATGAACCTTATAAATGCTAAATGTATTAAAATGTTTCTTTACAATCCTTAGATTTGAATTAGAGAATACCGTAGGAGGGATTGAGAGGGGTTAACTGACAAACCCACCCTCTTATATAGCTTGAACATAATACTTTAAAATTTTAAGTATATTGTAAGAACAATAAATAAATGTTCTTAAAAAGTGTAATAAATAAATAGCTTAACAGTTCATAAGTGTTGTTTGAATAGATATTTTTGCTTGGGGTCATACGTGAAAAAAACGAATTACTAACTTTCCAGGTATATCAAGTTTAAATGCATATATTTCAAAATAAATAAATACATTAAGTGTAGTATTATCATTTATTGTAATTTTTAAATGTCAGAAACATAAAAAACAGAAAAAACCATTCATATTTCTCAAAAAAATAGAGAAAAAAATGTTTAACAGGAGGTTTCCCTGAGAAACCACTGTCCGCTAAAGGGTTAATAAATGGATGTTATTTTCCGAACAGTCGTATCAGTTCGGAATTGCCTGTAAGCATTAGAGCATCTCTTTAGCCCTCATGTTGCAAAAAAGTAAACCGTAAACCTCGAAAACAAACATTCGAGGCCATGCGCACGTTCTCGTGTAATGGCGGATAGCAAGCGTGCTCGAGGGTTAATAATACATAAAAATTTTACAAACTATTTTTAGCCATCTCTACAAATTTACGCTAAGTATTAATTGATTTAATGCCAAGAAAGATGTGTCTATTATCTTATCTCATTCCACTGCAAATCTACGCACTTTCCTGGCGATTATGAAATTAAATTTACACAGACTTACTTAAAATGCGTGAAAATTATCTCTTAAAAGGCAAAATATTTCTTCTTTCAGCCTTATCATAACAATGGAAACGACATTTGGGGGATAAAAATGGAATCATATTAACGAAAACCCAAGAGAGCTATTCAACTTTTCCTTTTTCAAAAAGCCTGAGGAGGTCATATATTTCAGGCTGCTGAGATTTATAGGGGACCCTAGAGAGAGCTTATTCCGGGACTTTACCCTCCGTAATCTTGAATATCTAATTACACTTTTCATTGCTCATGAAAGTTTCAGAACTTAAAACTGTGTATCCATTGTTTTACTCCGGCCTTGCAGAACTTATAGAATATAAGCCGTTTATTAACACATTGCGGGTGGATTTACGCATGTAGCGAGTGTTTTTTAACTTGAGTCTCGTGCAAGTTGCCATTTAGTAAAATGGCAATAAATTAAAAATTACTTTGTTTTTAATAGAAAAAAAGAAACTTCCAGTTTATGACTCATGCGTCCTGAAGCTAGTAATTCAACAAAAGACCGAGAAACTTTACAAGCCAAATGTTTGGAAAAAAACAATGCAAATCGTTGCCTAGCAACACAAACATCGTACATTCTTACATTGTATTTATACTGTTGTAATGTACTCACAACACTAACACCAGTGTTCGTAAAAATATATTACCTTATATTTGGACTACAACATGTATTCTGTACACTATTTACAAATTACTACATTACTTGATTATCATATGACATACCCAGCAATTATTTCGATTTTATGTTCATCAATACACAATAATTATTACAATGTTCTGTTGTTATACGTTATTCCTGAAACAAAATATCGAATTATTGAGGCCTAAAAAACCGTCATAAATATGTTAAATATGTTTACCTCCAGTCATTACATGGGAGCAGGCAGGGGATTTCATGCTATATGTCGGTAAGGGTGTTCGGGCTTACAGGACCTCGTGAGGGCATGCAGGATCTCGATGAGGCGCACAGGACGTCGTTGCTGGCTTGCAGGGCTTGGAATTTCGATGTCCAGCTACTCTTGAATCCCGACTTCGACTCCTTTTTCTTCACTCTCTTTCACAACTCATCACCTTCGTTTCAACCCTCCGAGTGGAACACACCGACGAAAAAAAGTTTCCAAAAAATACACTAAAGTTTCATTGTGTCAGTGACCAAAGTGTTCTGTGATTTTTTTACTTCACCCTTTGTCGGCTAGATTGGAATACGGGAAACCCTCCCTCGTTACTGTTCCTTTACTTCCGGTTATAAATAGATATATAAATAGACATTATAGATTGTTAATTTTTAATACACATAAAGCTCGTCAAGTCTCGAAGATCCTCCCATAAGAAATAATGGGTTCTAAAAGTACAAATAAAAATATTCTTTAAGAGAATGATTTCTATCTATTTTACGAAAGTCATCCAAGCTATTTAAGTGGTGCAATTAGAGATACATCTGTGATACTAGTACTTCGAAATAGAGATTTACAAAGCCATGAAAAGCTATCAGCGTCTTTGTGCCTCAGGGAGTAGGTGTGCAGTTCCTAAACAATCGACCTGACCCCCCTACCTCAAAACTCCATGGGGGAAAACACTGGCAGAAATGTACATTACATCCATTTTCGGAACGTTTTTGGAGGTCGAAAATTGTACGTAACAACCGCTTTAAAGACATCATCGGTTTGGCGAAATTGTACGTGCGAACCGCTTAGAGGGTTAATGCCCTTTTTTCTCCATTTCCAATCGCTTGTTGGTGAAATTTTATCACATCTGCACCCCCCTCTTGCGTGCCGGTGGGCTCATTAAAAATAGCCCCTTTTGTGAAAGATGACATTATTTTTAGCACCTGCTCCCATAACTCACAGTTACATATCTGGGAGAACTTGTCCGTTACTCTTGTGCCATTCCGTGATTTAAAAAGTCAACAGCTGCACCTAAAAATCTTCTTCGAAATTTATTCCACAGCTGTGCATGTACGTGCTGACCATTGTGGGAAAATACCTCGGTAAATATACGTTACCCGTTCTCTAGAAAAATCTACTAAATACATACATTTACGTGACCTGCGCTCCAGTGACAATCAATGAAAAAGGTAAAAGTAATTTCTAGATATTATTTTCTAATATCAGGATTTAGATTAGTTTAGTAGTACCTGACATATGCCAAAATTCTTTATCCCATATGCGTACACGTCGTCGGAAACAATCAGTGGGAGACAAAAAATCGGAGACTTATATGCAAACCAATGTGTCTCGATTAATGTAGTTGATGTTCATGAATTTTATGAATTTCAAGATTTTGTTTCATCCATAAAGTATTTCTTATTGCTTATTTGTAGAAGCAAACTGCTTTTGCAAACTTATTTTTTTGTAAAACTTTTACTATAATTTTGGCGCTTTGACTAACCATATAGTGATCACTAGCGAAAACTCCATCAAAGTTCTAGGAGACCTTAGCTTCCGTGAGGCTTAAGTTGACTTAAATTATCCTTATGTCTTGGAAAAGTTTTGGAATTAAAAGAATAAATTATTTCAAAGTTAAAATATAAATAATTTTTATACTAAAAGGGTATGTATTAGTTGCCTTTCCTTGCTTTAAAATAAAATTTTAAAAAGTTGTCTTGCAAATTTAACATAAGTAACAAAATTCGACAAAAACAGGTTAGTAATCTAGTGCTAAACATCAAATGCTTTAATTTGGTTTGGAGCACTACGGTCTACTGTTTCACTCACTCGGGCTAATGAGACTGGGACCTACTGCTTATAGCCGATTATGAATTGCTACGAACATACATGCCAACAGTGGGCTTTTGGAGTAACTTGGGAGTTACTGAGTATTATGGTTTGGAGTGCTACAATCGACTGTTTTTTCTCAAGCGGACTAATGAGACCGGGACCTACTGCTTATAGCCGATTCCGAACGGCTACGAACATACATGCCAGCAGCGGACTTCTGAAGTAACTTCGGAGTAACAGTATTATATCTTTAAGAACATCATTTTGCTTTCTTACACCCTGCTCGTGCTCTTAAACCACTCTTGAGTCTGAGAATTTTTTCCTTAGCTAATCAATGTATTTAGTTTTAAATTAAAATCGGGAATTTTCATATAGTATTTAACAAAGGCATTTAATAATAGATAATGAATTCATATATGTATCAACACAATTTTTCTATTAAAAACAGTAATAAAATTAAACAATTTATAATTATTTTTAAAACATTGTATGGGCTCAAATATCTATGAAAAAAAGCATTATTCTTTATTTTTTTAAAATATAGAAGATTTTGGAAAAGTCGGTGAAGCATAAAAAGGTTTTAGGGTGAAATGAATTCAAGATGGTGCTTTCATCGCACATTGAATAATTACTTTACAAATTCCTCCTTTTTAACCGTCTACAATTGAGAATTTATTTATTGTTTTTGAAAGTCTCTGATAGAAAAAAATAAAAAAAAAATACCACGAACTTTATACTTCTGGGAAATATCTCATTACTCTTCCGCGACAAATTTTTTATATGATATCAAAGATATCGAGAAATTCTGAAAGCAGGGTTATTAATACATACGCAGTGAAACAAAAGATACAAAAAATATCTGAGAATATAAAAAAATGAGAGAAACAGAGATTTCTCGAAAAACTATAACACTGAATTGCAGTCACTGGGATGCCACAGAACAGAAATCTTTGTTCTCAGAAGAACTTTAAAGATGTAGAAACAAAAATATCAATGGCAGCGTCTTGAACCAAATCGAACTTCTATTTGATCCGTGGAGATATTAAAAAAAAGAACCTCCGATATTTTTGCTTCTTTCATGCAGTTATGATTCATATTTTGCCGTTGGATATAGGATCGTCATTATTTTTAATGAATGTTTTTCTATTTTGTGTCTAATGTTTTGCATGTTTTTTCATGAACATATGAATTTTTTATTAGTTATTAGGAATGCTATATTTTTTTCAATTTTTTTAATATCTAAGAACTAGATAGCTTTTTTACTTATAGCTTTTTTTCTAATTAATTAAAACTTTTCTTTTTTTGTTGTTTATTTCTTCATTTAAAATAAAAAAGGGTCTTTTGAAATTGGTGAAAGCAATATAAAAATCGTCACGTTTCTTAGAATCTTGCGAATTAGATCCTAGAGGTGCATATCATTTCTTCTTGTGTCCTTAACTTAATTTATATCATTCAGACTGGAAAACACTATTGTTATTCAAAACAGTAAATGTAGTCGTATCATTTCTCCAATGTAACTTATAGGCTACTTTCTGGTTAAACAAATTGTGGTCCCACATATCGATTCTCATTTGATACTGCTTCGTTTTCTTCATGGTGTTTAAGTAATCCCATACGCTGAAGATACGTTGAGTTACAGTGTGTCCATTATTTCATTGTATCTTGTAAGCTATTTTCTGGGTATACACGTTTGGTCCCTAGCATTATCGAATCTTAATGATAAGTCTTCGCTTTGTACGTGGGGATTAAGTAAACTTATATGCTTGTGATACGTTGAGTTTACAGCTTGTCAATTTTTACATTGTATCTTGGAGACTAATTTCTGGTTATGCACGTTCAGTCCCGCTTATCCATTCTTATTTGATACTGCTTCGTTTTGTTCATGGGGCTTTTAATTTTCATGTACTGGTGATATGTTGAGTTTACAGCTTGTCAATTTTTACATTGTATCTTGGAGACTAATTTCTGGTTATGCACGTTCAGTCCCGCTTATCCATTCTTATTTGATACTGCTTCGTTTTGTTCATGGGGCTTTTAATTTTCATGTACTGGTGATATATTGAGTTTACAGTTTGTCCATTTTCCCATTGTATCTTACAGACTAATTTCTGGTTATGCACGTTCAGTCCCCCGTATCCATTCTTATTTGATACTGCCTTTTTTTTTCATGATGCTTAATCTCATGTACTGGTGATATGTTGAGTTTACAGCTTGTCAATTTTCCCATTGTATCTTGCAGACTAATTTCTGGTTATGCACGTTTAGTCCTCCGTATCCATTCTTATTTGAGACTGCTTCGTTTTGTTCATGGTGCTTAATCTGATGTACTGGTGATATGTTGAGTTTACAGCTTGTCCATTTTCCCATTGTATCTTGCAGACTAATTTCTGGTTATGCACGTTCAGTCCCCCATACACATTCTTATTTAATACTGTTCGTTCTGTTCATGGTGCTTAAGTAATCTAATATTCTCAAATTGAGTTAATGATTCACCATTTTTTCATTGTACCTTATAAGCTAATTTCTGTTTATATACAATAAGTCCCATGTATTAATTCTTCTTTGATACTGAACCGTTTTCTTCATAATGCTTAAGTAATCTCATTAGCTCAAGATACGTTGACTTCCAGCGTTTTATTTGATACGACAACGATTTCTGTACTTTACTCATTATATTTCATTAGCTCTGAATTCATAATTTTGTTATATTAAACGAATTAGAATCAAAGTAATGTTGATTAGTAACTTACAGGTCTTAAAATAAAGCTGAATCTCAATATTTCTCTAGTTTCCAGAGATCTAATTAACACTAAACATACCATATAATGGGTCAAATGACCCATAAGGTTTATGTAAAAAAATGCGATTTGAAATGAATTAAAAATTCTTATTCTTTGTGTTTCCAATACATAAAAATTGACAATATTATAATTAAACAAAATTGTATAAAGTTTATTTGTCTATTTCCATTCCAATTTTCATATTTCATACATTTATAATCAGGAAAAATAAAGTCCGGTCTTTTGACCGGCTATGGTAAAAATAGGTATGTATTAAGTGTTGGTATGTTTCGTGCAGTGGCGTGCGGTAGGTATTCATGTAGGGTGTGCAGAGAACATGGATTTTCCAATAAATCTTTAATTATTGAGACATCCGAGTTCTCCATTCTGAAACGGGTTATTTTTTATGAATATAAATTTAAAGATTACAATAAATAAAATATTTACCTACGAGTTGTCGAGTTATAACTATAAAAACAGCTAAAGTTATGAGAATTTTACTAGCACTGAAGCAAAAATCATGTCTTTTGTTGTATGGTGTCATATCGGCGTCGAATAACCAACGCTTCGGGCTTCCACGAAAAACTTCTATGTTCAGTAAACGTAGCACCACACTGTGCCCGCCGCTACGGTGCCTCATCCGGATGCTCATTGGTGCCGACAAACTGAACGTCTATTCCACGTGCAGAGGATTTCGCTGCACGCTGGCACAATAGAGCGAACTGTTTCTTGTTCGGTCAGTGAATTAAATTATATTTATTAATTGTTTTTAACATTTGGAAATCATATAGTCTGCGAAAAACATCTTGACAATTTTTAAAAACAAAACCAGGGATATGGTGTTACAGATATAACTTATATACTGTCTGTAAAACACAATGAATGGTAAAATTTGGACTGTTCTGTTAAAATTCGTTTCTTTAAAACAAAACAACATTGTTTTTCAGCTAATTATTTCAATAAATAGAATACATCACCGAAATTAATTTACCACACTAAAACATTTCCCTTTATATTGATGAAATATTTCTTTTATATTTCCATGAAAACAAAATCTTACAATATATAAATTTAAACATGAACCGTCTGCAAAATCGTATGGCCAGTTAATCAGTTAAAAAATTAAAAGAGCTTCAGCACGTAAGTCCCCGCTCTGATAAAATGCTTAATAAACGAATGATTCTGAATGCCAAGTGCAGGAATAATAGCTGCACTTCTGCATAGCTGCCTGAGTGCTATAGTATACTGTTCTTCTCCAGTAGTCCATACATAAAGCATGATTTTCAATTTAGTGCGCAGTGCGTACACATCAGAACTTCCTATGTTCGTTTTCGCGTTACGTGGTGCAGCACCTAATACCGCACTCACTGCGGAAATACAAGCAAGCAAATCAACATAATATTTGAATATATTATAAATAATATTTATTATATACCATATAAAGATAGGTAGACATAGGTGCAGAAAATTATTGTCCCTCATAATTTTGCCAGGGTGTGCAATGCACACCCTGCACATATAGACCGCACGCCGCTGGTTTAGTGTTAACATTTTAATGCAGCAGATCTCATTTTCTCAATAGCATATCGTTGAGGACAAGGATGTGAACAATATATGTTGGTTTTAATTTCATGAAAAAAATTGAAAATATTCGGATTTAGAGGTTTTACGTTAATTAGTGGGATTGTTAGTATTTGGTATTTTGAAATAAAATTTAACAATCATTCATTAATTTTCCTCAACTAAGGAAACTAAATATTTTATTTCTATTATTTTGTATTACTCGCTTCATAAATAGCACTGTTTTCTTTCACTTTCATAATTAATAGTTTCACGACATAGTGTTGTGGATGATGAGTGAGGAAAGATGATTTTTTTTTTATCAGTTGAGTCATGAAAGCACTAGAATTAAAGCAGACGGAACCATATTCGATTGGTGAAAATTCTCGGTAACTGATATGGAGAGTATTTGAATGGTACAGCACTAAGTTGATTCTTGGTAAGTCTCATTCCCCTTGGTCATAAATGATTGATCCATTTAGAGTGATTTATGATTCCAGAGTATCAAATATCATTTTATACTACTTCGTTTCTTTATAATATCTTCTTATATACATTGTCACGTTGATGTTAGGGAAACAGACTAGGCACGCAAATAGCGAGAACGCAAATCTATTTATTTAGCCCACATCAGAAGAATAACAAACTGAGAATTAAATCAAACTGAGCTACTCGTTCTTTTATACCAACGTAGAATATTCTAGAAAACCATTCAAGTAATTTAAAGAGCATTCTAGTCTTTTCTAGATATAAAGAAATTAAATGAAAAGAGCTTCAGCTCCCCTGCTGAGTTTTGATCCGGGGACCTCCCGAATCGCAGGCTGATGCCATGACCACTCGACCACAAAGACTATAAAGATGCACGTTATAAGCGGCACTATTCTTACATCTTCGTTTCTTTATTCGTCAGTTATAAATGCAAATTTTGTAAAATTGTTATAGTTTTCGTATAGTTTTATATCAATTTAATGCATTATTTATAAATTAATCAAAACATGAATTTGTGGCGTCACTCATCAATCCAAACCACTTTCACCATGGTTGCAGCTTCTACTCGGCTACATGCAACGAGTATAAATTCCCGACGGGTATAAATACCCAGCACCAACCGCTAGTATCGCGGCGGTTAGAAGCGGATAGGTTGTTTTGCTGACGCTGATGTAAATATCTTGTAAATAAAAAAGTGGTAGTTAAGTCGTATGGTCTTTTTCCACTTTTTCATTTATTTATACTTCAGCATAAAACGTTGCAACATATTTTTGTATTCTCATAAGGGTACTACCCTTTTTCAATAAAAAATTACATATATGAATAACGCTTCAAATAAAAATAATAAAAATTAAATAAATTTAGGAATAAATACAACAGAAATTAATAAGGAATGAAATACTTATAAACCAATAATTCTATTACTTTTTAAAATATCGTAATCTCAGAACTAAATATTAGTTTATACACGATTTACCATTTTGCCTGAGCGTAAACAATTTTTTTGGGTAGTAGGACAATCTGTCTTTTTGGGGGTATAACTCTCTATTAGCTTCCGAGCTCATGCTGTTTGGAATGTTAAGTTGGTTTTTAGAGAGTTTTTCGTTTCTTGTGGGACATTTCGTAAGATCATATCTGTGGGAAGCTATCTTTTCAAGACCCCCGCAAGGGTTAATACAACACGCACCTTTTTAAAAAGTTTTCGAAATATAATAACTGAAACAGATTAGTGACGGAAATGTCGGAAGGATTCGAATTCCAGTGGTGCTCGAAAAACACCCGAGTCCTTGGGATAGGGGTGGGCTACGCGGTTTGTTAAAACTTCAGTACCTCTAACCTAGTTTATATATTGTCCTGAATGACATGACTAGTTGCGTATTTTCCACTTCAGAGAATTGTTGAGTGAAGATATTCAGTCGTACTACAAATTACATACGAGAAATAATTCCTTGGCCATTAACACTGCTTGTCTAGGATTTGAATTTTCACTATTAAATTCTCGAAGAACTTAACAATACCTGTATCATACATGTGAGTCTTTTAATGGATTTTTTTTTTTCATTTTCTTATTAGCTGCACGATTTACGGATAAAATGAGTATTTACATATAAAATAGTGTATTTTATAGTAATACACTTAACCTTGAATGCGAAATTCATTTTGCATTCGAGTAAGTACAGAGAGTATACAAGCATGGATTTCAAATTATTTTTATTTGAGATATTGCTGTAGATTGAGAATATTTACACACAATCGTTCTTTTATTCTTTTATCTGTTACAAAGGCAATTGATTATACAACATTATTTTTCTATCTGCATATTTTTTGTATCTGTATGAGTTAATTACAAATAAATTATATACATATATATATACGCTGTGTATGTGTATGCATTAATGTATATTTAACGTGTAAGCACACATATATACACACCCGTACAACTATACAGAGACTGTTCGCACATTTTTAGACGATTTTGGTTAGCGGTATTAAAAAATCTCTTGTTGCAAAATAAATAACTTCCTTTCTTTAAAGCCTATCATAGAACGCAGTACATGCTGCAGAATTCTGTATGAGAAACATTTATCCACAGAAAAATGGAAAAAAACTGTCACAGTAGATGAATCATGGGTGTATTTAAATGATTGTAACAAAAAAAAGATCCGTTTATTATCTTAATAGGGGGAAACATTTAAGTACATGGTTCAAACAATCGAAAGAAAATTTTTCTAAGGGATTCAAGATTATGGCTGGTTTTTCATGTAATAGCAAGTTAAAAATAAAGAGAGTTTTTAAAAAAAGTTAAAATGAACTCCAAATACTGTCAGGAACATATTTTATCGCCAATATTTCTGAATGAAATACCATGCTTTACCTGCAATGCCATTGGAACTCCATGAAGACAAAGCTAGCAATCACACATCAAAATCTACAGTAAATTTCGTAAGAGAAATGGAACAAAAAACTGGTATCAAGGCTATACCTTTCATTGAAATCCCTACTAAATCTAACGATGTGTCACCAATGGATTTTATACTTTCGGACTTTTAAAATCTGAATTATCCAAATGTCGTCCCGCAACCCTTACAGGACTCTGGAAAGCTGTTCAGGGAGAATGGGATAGAATACCTCTTTTGACACTTCAAAAAGCATTATTATCCTGGGAATTATGGTGTCGCAAGATAGTTCAGAATAAGGGCTATCAAATAGAACATTTCAAACACACGAATTTTATGTAATTTAGTTTTGTGACTACAATATACATCGTCTAAAAAATGTGTGAACAGCCTCTGTATTTGGCTATAGGTATTTATGTAAATATGAATATATTAAAATATTAAGAAAGTATCTCAAAGTATCGATATTTTACCCCCACATATAATAAAGAACAAATACCTGTCACAGAATCGATATCCCACTTTATCAAAGAGCAACCTAGTTATGAACGACACAAAAACAAACTGGATAAAAACAAACACACGATTAAACTTGCATTAGTCGAAGGTCAAATATAAAAAAAATTGCCTCTCTTGACTTTTTTTATTCGCTTAATCTAAAAATGTCATATTTTTATAAAATAAATAATACGATACATACTTTTCGAATTAAAAAATTTTTAAGGATCAGAAATATTAAAATCGCAAATAATTGAGCAAATCGTTTAAAGTTTTGTGAGTTTAGCTGTATAAAAAGTAATTGGCATGACAAAAATTATCTTGATTCAATGAAATCACATGTTTTCAATTATCGGATATATATTGAAATAATACATTCTGCTATAAAAAATAGAGATATCGTTACTGACCATTATTTAAGTGTATAAGTTATTAAACTAATTATATTATCCAGTTAATGGCAGCGTTGGTCTTATGGTCAGGCAAAAATACGACATTTTCATGATAACCTTTATAAGATTTTATTTTCCTTTCCAAATTTATTTTTATAGGATTGTTGTAATGTACTTACAACAGGAACACCAGTGTTCGTTTACAAAGAAGAACCACAGTAACAATATGATACCTTATATTTAGATTAAGACATCTATTCTGTACACTATTTACAAATTGTTATCCTTGATTACCATATAACATAACCAACAATTATTTTTTATATTCATATTTACACCAGAATTATTACTGTTCTCTTTATGCGTTATTCCTTAATCACAATATTGAATTACTAACAGAGGCCTAAATGACAGTTATGAATGTGTTAAATCTGTTTTACCTCCAGTACAGGCACAGGGGATCAGGCAGGGGCTTTCCTCACGCGTTGTGTCGGTCCTCCAGTCGGTACAGGGGATCAGGTTGGGGCTTTCCTCATGCAGAGTATGAGTCTGGGCTTGGGGCGCACGAGACGGCGGTGCTGACGAACTGCGCTTGGGATTTCGATGTCCAGCTATTCTTGAATCCTGACTTCCAGCCCTTTCTTAACTCTCTTTCCCAACTCCTCACCTCGGTTTTAACTCCTCTTTTTCTTCTTTACCAATCACTAGTTTGGTGAAATTTTCCCCCCATCTGCACCCCCCTTCGGGAGTGTAGGTGGGCTCATCAAAAAAGCCACTTTTGTGGAAGCTGACATTATTTTTAGCTCCTGCCTCCATAACTCACGGTTACACCTCTGTGCGTGCTTGACCGTTACTTTTGTGACTTTCCGTGATATATACCTTCTCCGAAGGGGTCCCTAAACTCGAAGTCAACAATCGAAGTCCTATATTCTTCTAGGAAATTTCTCCGACAACTGTGCATGCACGGGCTGACCATCGTCGGAAAGTACCTTGGTACATATCTCCCCCATCCACGGGAAAAAATTCTTTTCCTTTTTCTTTTTCTGAAGGTAAATAGACCAGCAAGTAAATAGTGACATCATAACGACGAATATTGGAGGGCCGCACGATAGCCTGGGATAACCATCTTGATAAGGAATACGTATCACAATAAAACATCATCTGTACATACAATACAAATTAAGCAGAAAATAAACCATAAAATGTAATAATAACAAAAATTATTGTCCTTGTATTTATCAAACATCTTGTATCAAAGATCTTGGAAAGTCCATGTTCATTTGCTTAGCAGTTGACAGTCGTCATCTGGATACACTAAAATGTCTTTCGTCAATGCGTAATGCTACCCGTTGACTGCAGTATGACGATGGGTCCATCTGATTGATCCACAAAAGTCTCTGTCAGTTACCGCAGGATGAAGTACCTCGGTACAAGGATTTGATGATATACAAACCATTTATATACCGCGTGATACTAAAGTAAGGACGAACTTTAAAAATGAATAATTCGAAAATGAATGAAGATACAAAGATACGGTTTGCAGCAAACGGATGCAAAATATACCAGATTTTGTGTGGCAACGAAACAAATTGTTGTGTTAGCGACGAACAGATGGCGCTATAGTGTTTTATAGCACCAAAATATGATTTACAAATGAAAAAAGTTGATAACTAACAAATAAACTTAATTACAGTTAGTTATTACTACAGTAAATGTTCAATGTTCTGTCCATCATTCAGAAATACAGCTGTGATTAGAGTCACCACACTTTTCACAGCATTTGGTAGCATTTCTTGCGGTATGGCAGACACATTTTGTTGTATGGCATCTTTAGTGTTGCCGGTCCTACCTTAGAAATCCAACAGAGCCATCTGTTGTTCGCCAACGGAATTATTTTCGTTGTGTTGCCACACAAAACCCGGCTTCTTTTCCATTCGTTTGGAGAAAAGTGCATCTTTTTATCTTTATTAGTTTTTGAATTATTCATTTTTAAAATATGTCCTGACTTTTGGATCACCCGGTATTTTACCTCATTCATTGTAGATGCCACAAACACTTTAAAAATCAGTAAATAACTTGTTTAGTGAGGAACAATATTATACCATCCTTCGAAATTTGATAATAACGATTTATCGTTGCGTACGCGATTGCGCCTATCTGTCGACATCATGAAAAATTCCTACTTAAAATAAATTTATGAAACGTTATACATAGTTTAAATTTTTGTAGAAAAAAATGGAAAAAAAATTGTTTATATATTCCAATTTTCATGCTGGTTGATGGCGAAAGGCTTATATACTAAAGTGGTAAGATAAAAAAAAATCTTGGCTGATCATCTTTTAAGACCCTAAAATCAATATTTAAAATTCTTCCCTACGACACAGTATTATATGTCTGATGCCAAAATTATTCAAATTTCAAACAAAGTGTTTGTTGTAATGTACTTACAACAAAAACACGAGTGTTCGTTCTCAAAGCGGAAACTGTAAAAGTATAAAACCTTATATCTGAACTAAAACATTTTTTGTACACTAATTATTAACAGATATTATTTCTGGATTAATAAATATAACATTCATTACTCGACATTCATTAATGTCCAACAATTCATTACAATTTTCTTTTTCTTTTTATACGTTATTCCTGAATCAAAAGATTCTGAGACCCAAGATAATAATTATGAATGTTATTACCTCCAGTAATTACAGGGGAGCAGGCTGGGGCTATTAACCGGCTCGATATCGGTGCGGGCTGGCGGACACGGGATTTCGATGTCCAGCAACTCTGGAATCCCGACTTCAACTCCTCTTCCAACTTTCTTTTCCACCTTTTCTCCTCAGTTCAATGCCCATTTTTTTCTCTGTCCCAATCATTTGTTGGTGAAATTTTCGCATATCTGCATCCCCTTCGGGTGTGCAGGTGGACTCATTAAAATGGTCCCTTTTGTGAACGTTGACATTGCTTAGCACCTGCCCCCATATCTCACTGCCACATCCCTCTCTGGGCTTGACCGTTATACTTGGGCCACTACGTAATCTATAACTGCTCCGCAGGGGTCCCCACTAAAACTCGAAGTCAACAACTGCGCCTAAATTCTTCTTTAAAATTTAGTCCACAGCTGTGTATGCCAATGCTGACCATCGTAGGAAGGTACATCGGTGCAGTGTTACCGGGATATCTTTTGGGGGAAAGATGAATGTTAATTGAGTAAAGTTCCGCCTTAGGAATAAGAGTGCAAAACTTACACGTTCCTGTCAAATTCCCAAATTATCTACACTAATCTTCATGGAGTTAAAAAATCTATGTCGGATTTTTCATTTTTTCAATAGGTTTCTGTGTTACAATCATGTGATTTTAACACATTGTGTGCTGGTACATTTCGCAGCGGAATTGTACCGGGAGCGGGAGTTTTGCGCGTAAATTTAGTTATTCAGTTAGATCTCAATAGATCGAAAATTATTTAATTTTTTAACCAAATTTTCGTATTTTATATTGAAATATATAAACAAATATATAAATAGAAATATATAAATAACAACCATAAGATTTTTGTAAACAAAAAATATATTTTTAGTGGATAAATTTATAATAGTATCGTAAATATGAAAAATCAAATAGAAATAGTATATATAGTTTTAATTTTTTCGAATTATGTTATATATAAACATTTTTACATTATAAAAAAATGAAAAGAGCAATCATAAAACTAATAATATTTTACAGTGTAGTAACGTTCAAAGCATTTTCCTCTATGAAGAGGTACACGGCAAAGCCCGTACTAGTACGTAACCTCGCTCAGGTATAAATCATCAGAAAACATACTAGTACGTGCCCCTCATACAATGTGTTGACAAGAGATGGTTACCGAATGTGAGAAGATTTAACTTATGAGATCGGAGTTCAAATCTTCTAAGAGGTCTTTTTGACGTAATTCTAAATATACACCATTTTAACTAGCATAATTATTATTTCAAATGCTGGGGCACTTGTTGTTAAAGCATTCTCCACAACCAAACTGCAGATATTTGTTGGCCATTTTGTTCTAGGAGCACCATATAGGGAACCAATATTAATCCTTGGTACAACACGAAGTGGATCCCCGTAATCTAGAAATAGAGACTAAGCAAAAGACCTTTAAGGCTTCGCCTGCAAACTCTTGAGATACTGTTTGGGAAATTGAAGGATATTGTCACAACAAAACTATTTTACGTGCCTCAGCCGTATCACAAGCATAAATATCTAGTGGCACAATTATCCAAATTGCTGATTTGCAATGTATTTTTACAGGAGAGAGCAATGCTAAGCGACAGAAGTTGTGAACATGGGATCGGATTGCAAAAATTACGCCAACTTGATCACGCATCAGCTTGGCATGTATGCCAACTTAATACCCGACATCGTTCCAGACGTATGGGAATTGTCCTCTGACGCCGCGTCTCTGGTCGAAATCGACGTGCTGATGCCCAATGGGTTTTTCATGAAACTGGAAGTGGACAAGGAGATAACCTTAGCAGAAATAAAAGAGGTGAGTTCTTCATAAACCCTTACATCATATTTCATGTGAATTCAAATCTTTTGGGTTAGCCATATAATACTTTACGTAGTCAAGGACAACTATCAGAAGTCACTGACAAAGGGTCAGAACAAATTAATAAGTAAAACTAATTAATATTAAGG
Organism: Pardosa pseudoannulata; assembly: GCA_032207245.1. Taxonomy (NCBI): domain Eukaryota; kingdom Metazoa; phylum Arthropoda; class Arachnida; order Araneae; family Lycosidae; genus Pardosa; species Pardosa pseudoannulata. The sequence continues at coordinate 99,790,825 of CM063509.1, forward strand.
TAATTAAAATTAGTTACTGCACTCAGCAAAATATGGTTTAAAATGTTGTGTTGATATGATGGTAAAATTATGGATAGAATAGAGAGGATTAAAAATAGATTTTTTTAAGGTTTGAATATTATGAATATCAGTAACAACCATGGATTTATTTCGCTTTTGCATTTCTGAAAATGTCAATTTTGGAATTTAGGTAGCTTTGAATAATCTAGTATTAATATTTACTGAAACTTTCTACAAGTGTAAAAATATTTATATTGTAATACCTACTATAAAAGATCAAGGTGTGATCTTAACACACTTTCTTTTTTGAAGATTTCCACCAAATATCTTGTAATATGATACGAGTATCAACAGTGACGTAGAGAAGAGGGGATGGGAGAGATAGAAATCACTTTAAGTATTGCTATTTACATATATTTTGTTTCTAATGATTGCTATATTAATTTGGATTTATGAGTTGAAGAAGGGGAACCCTCCCCCCTGGGGAAAATTTCTTTCTAAGTCCCTGGGTTCAATATAGGGTAATCATATGTAATTGGCTGCAACTATATTTTAAAAAATTACAGACCATAGAATAGTTCGGAATAAACTGAAATAGCAGAATTCCAAGATAGAATTAACAATAAAACATTTAGCTTATAGTCAACAGATACAATCTATATACACTATGCTAAATATGCATATACTTCCTACTTTATCATCTCAGTGGGATCTGTTCTATCTTATCGATAGATGTGTTCTGATTCCAACTGAAAGACTTGCCCCTTTTAGGTACATGTAGTCCATTCTGTGGAATATAGGTTCTATGCCACCTAAAATTCCTTTAGAACGTAATGATTTTACGACCCAAAGGGGATATAACTTAACAAGTGTTCATCCTCGAACCAAAAACGGTGGCTAGAAGATATAACTGCATGTTGATTTCTCAGATGAACCAATGTATTTGAATATCAAAATATAAAATTCATATTTTAAAAACTGAATACTTTCTAACAATAAATTAAATTTTGAGGTTGGATTAGTGTGGAGCGCTACGGTCTACTCTTTTGCTACACGAGATCTAATGGTACTTACTGTTTAAAGCCGATTCGGAACGGCTACGAATATCCCTGCCATAGTGGGAATTGAACCCACGAACTGCGGAACAGAAGGTCAGTGCTCTAACCATTCGATCATCGTTCGGCTTAGTTTTTGATAAAGAATGCCAGTATTTTTAGATTATCGTCAGAATTCGACTTACCTAATAACTTTTACAGTTAGCCTTTCGATTTAACTAGCTTTGATGTACCTAAGACATGGACCCTAACCGTCTAATCCAGTGGTTCTCAAATATTTCTAAAACTTTTTATACCTTGGAACACTTTTATTATAACATACATAGCAACGGAACCGCTGAATAAATATTACTTAAGGAGAAACTAAGGGCCTATTATTTATCACTGATTAGACACAAACGTAAAAACGAAACAATATTAGCCTTCGTGTTGCAAAAAGTAGATCGTAGCACTCCAAACCAAACCAAAACTAAACAATATAAAGTGGTATAAAATGTAGATAATACTTACAAAAGGTGGCATGGAAACAAAACTCCTTTTTAATAAAATTTTACAAGTAAAATCCTGCGTTGACGATAAGCATCAATGGGTTATTTCTTTTGTTTTTGACTAACACAAAGTTCTTTAAAATGTCGTAGTATTGAAATTATATTCTTATATCCCCTTCTGCAACCGCCATATTCCGGTGTGTAATTTCCGTTAAGACATATGCAGGAGAGCTGGTTTCGAAAATATAGGTCGTTGCAAATGGTAACAGCACAGAGACAGTTCTGATAATAATGGATATTCTCCATTCAAACGACACCAGAGTTCTCACAATGACACACGTAGGAATCGACTTTAAGCAGTAGGTCCTAGTATAATTAACCTCGAGTGGAAAAATGTAGACCGTAGCTCTCAAAACCAAACCAAACTTAACCTTCTACTGCCACTGAACCACATACATAGTAAAGAAACTCCTTTATAAATATTAAGAAAAACCTAAGGGTCTATTATTTATCACAGATTAGAAATAAAAACTGAACCATATAAAACAGTAAAAAAATGTAGATAATACTTACAAAAGAGGATGTGTGATCAAGATATTTTTTTCTAGTGAGATGATACAAATAAAATGATACAATGATAAAAAATAGGAAGGTATAACTTTGTTTTTGACTGTCACAAAGATCTTTAAAATTTGGTTGTAATGAAGAAAACTTTATTCTCATGTTACAATCGACACTGGCAGAATTCTGACACTGGCATTATTTTATAAAGTGATTGTTGCGTACATCAATGGTTTTAATATTTGTTTAAAAAATATTATCGTTTGTCATTAGTTTTATTTTAATTTTTTTTTGTGGTGTGGCAACTTTTGTAAAGAAAGAATAAATTTTTTGTAATGAGACTGGAGTATTGTAAGATAACGGAAAAAATATATATGAAATTAATAAAACAGATATTATGGTGCTTCTTGTCTTATTTCCATGAAACCGTCTATGTTATGCAGTATTTGAATAAGAAAACAAAAGTGATGTTATTGTACAGACTCATGTCAGTTCATTGAATTTTTCATTCTTCTCCGAAGCAAAACAAGGTTTTTCCGTTCTTGACAAATCGTTTTAAAAATTTTCTGGAGAAACCTCTGGAGAGTCGTTACGGAATCGTAGAGTTCCACGTAACACACTTTGAAAAAAACCTACTCTAAAACATTTCGTTTGTTTTCAGTATGTGTGGGAAACGGCTTCGACTTGTCCACTATTCAACCGGCTGCGGGACAGAGACTGTTACGTCTTCCAGTGCATAAACCTTAGTAATGCTCAAAGAGAAGAGTTGGCGAATGAGGACAGTAAACTGTGCGACGTCAGACCTTTCCAGGCTGTCTTGAAGTTGGTGGAGAAGAAAGGGGACAAAGAAGCCACTCTTCTCGCCGCCAGACTGCGCTACACCGTCGGACATGGTAAGCTTCATCAAAATTTATTCTTGCTTTATGTAGTTTATTTGGTCGAATACAAGTTTAGTGGGCCATTCACCATATTTTGTCAATACTTCTGTTCAAGTGATCGCCAAATTATCGCCAAGAGGTGTTTCGTCTTGTATTAAGTTTATCCATGATTTCGTAGCGAAATATTGGTAAATTAAATACTAATGCAAACTGGAGTTATAAATGTGTTTAAACGCACTTTTTGTACAATTTTTATAATTAAACAGTGTAAAACTTTGCAATATGTCGAAGTTAAGCAAAATATAAGGATAAACGTATTACATTTAAGCGAACATTACCAAAGCACTGTTGCTATTTAATAGAATAATATTAAAATTAACACATAACTATGAAGAGATGAAGTACATTACAATTTTTTTAAAGTTTTTTAAGTTAAAATTGATAGAAAAGAACTGGGTAAATGTTTCAAAGGAATTGTGTCAAAATGTTTCATAGTTATGTGTTAGCTTAAGGCTCTAAAGAAAATAAGGGTGTTAAATGATTATTCTTATCCAAGCAGATGAGTAACGGTATTAACAGCGCTTTTATTATTTAGCCTATCACTTCTACAATGGCTGAAATGATATATTTTTAAAAATATATAATACTAAAAAATAATATAATTTAAAAATAATGTAATTTAAAAAATAATATAGTTTCAAACTATTTTTGATTCATTTTGTATTAAACGCAAATTTCAAAAAAGAGCAAGGGTTGCCAGAAAACTGGATTCCTAATCTATTATTTATTCCAAATATAAAAGAAAATTATTTATGTAACATCTATATTCAGTGATAAAACGTATGATAATAATGCAGACGATATTTAAATAATTTAAAATAAAAAATGATTAAATGAGATGGTTAAAGGAATGACACTAGAAAAATAAAATGTTGTTTTTACCTATTTATTATGTTATAAATTGATAAATTTAATAGCCTGCTCTTCACCGGGGGAAATAGTGCTGGAAATAATGCCATTGAGGGCTCAAAGAGAGGCGAAGGGCGGATTTCGAAAGTTTTAAAGACGACAGTATTTTTTGCTGCGATATGAAGAATATTTATACCAATTTATTTTAGAATCGGATGGATAGTTTAGGAGAAGATAAACTTTACTCTCTTTGAATTTTGCTAACCGTAATTCACCAAGAATCCAATGTGGATGCCTCTATCCATTCCAGGTCCAACCGCTTCATAAATTCGAGTACATACAGACATATAACTTAGGTTATTATTATATAGGGGATATTTGTATGTGTTTAAACTAATCTAGTCTAACTGTTGAGTAAATATTTTTAAATTCGTTTTGCTATACAAGGGATTAGTGGTTTATATTCTCTTGAATTTCATTCATTAAATTCCTTTCCGTCATGTCCGATTCACAGATTACTTTATGGACGAATTTCGGAGAAAATGCAGTTTAGGATGCCTCTTGTTTTATTGGGAATATTTTTCGCCGCCAATAATGGCACCATGGTCATTTCAGATAAACATCTATAAGAGCGGTAAAAAACGTAAACTATACTTAATAAAATAGTAAAAATCACAGTATGTATGGTGACGTACTGTAGTAAGGGTAGGCGAGGCCGTCAAAGATACAGACTGAACACCTATTTACTTTTGAGTAATTGCTTTATTCGTAGGAATAATTATATTGTGGCAGCTGGTCATAAGAGAACGAGAGAGGGTAGGTCATTCTCAGGACTCGTGGGAATTTATTCCCCTGAAAAAAGCCAGACGCAGATGGGTTTCGGATTTTTATGTCCCTCCAGACATCTGTGTGGAATGCCGGTTATCATTGAGGAGTCTGATCCACTGACCACTACCTTGCTCTCAGCCCTTTTTCTCCCCCCCCCCTCTTTTTGAAAGGGGTCTTTTAAGAAGAAAGTAGTTGGTTGTTGGGGACTTGAGAAGGTTGTTTCTCTCTCCCAAACGATGTTGTTTTATATCATGTATATATTGTAGAAAGTCGAGATAATAAAGTCTAGAACTTTAAGCGATTGTTTTTACTAAGCCTCCACAAACACAGAGGTGTATGTATATTGCGACGTTACAATACATCTATGTACAGGATTCAGTAAATTCAATTACTTCTGAGATCTCGTACTGAGATAAACTTTAAAAATATACAACCCGTGGGTACAGTGAAACTAATAACACAGGAGCAGTTCGCTAATGAGTACCGGTACGGAACTCGGACACTATAATCTACCGATCTGATGATCCGAACAGTTGACTTCTACACTGAGGCTCGAAACGCTCAGAGTACGTATCTCGCTGGAGTTCGTTGAGAATCAAAGGATGCAGGACGATCCAAAATGAGAGTAAGTGTCACTCTCAGCGACCTACTTCAAAGCACGAAGTAAAAAAAAAATATTAAAGGTAACGGGAATGAGATCCCGAAGTCGAAGGTCGACTTCTTAGCAGAAAGCAGAGACGCTGGCGGTCTCTGAAGGAAAGCAAGCTCCGGCAATTCGGAGAGACAAGTGGACTCTTCTCGAGCTCCACCAAAACAAACTCCTCTCTTGGCTCAGCCAATCTCTTTATATAGGGGTCCCGGTTGCCCCTCGCGTGATTCTTCCGGAACCTTCCAGAACCAGGGTGACGCAATTTTGCGGTCAACCGACCCGCCTGGATCAGCTGACGCGTTTCCAGATGTGGCCGAAGTTCTTCTTTAAGTTAACCGACCAACCATCCTAAATCCATTAGCGGCACCGTTAACTTGGACACCCACCGTCACTCGATTTATAATTATTATCAGAGTCTCTTGACGGCAATAGACATCATAAAGACGTAGACACACTGGCTCCGGCGTACTGACAGTTTTTAATTTACTTCATTTAAGCGACTGCCTCTATTTTGTGTCGGAATTTTTGTACTCAAACGACTTTGTTCGTACCACGCGTTTCTACATACCGCTAACAATAATTGTCCGCTGCGAAAAGTCACCTTCCGTTCTTCTTTCGTTCGGGTCATGTAACGGATCGTTACAGTATATATTAAATTTATACACAAATTGTACCAAATTTTTAAATTTGCAAACTCATGGAGAACAATATTAAAAATTTTCTAAATCACACGGAGATTTACAAAAACATACTGGTACATACTTTATAAAAGTAATATAATTGAAACAAAAAGCGTAAGCTACCAGTATACCAAATACTTAAAACTGTATAGAAAATTTTATAAATAATTGCAGTAAACTCGGTTATATAGAAAGGAATCGAAATCAAGACCCCCTCCCCAAACTGCAGGGAAGCCTGTTTTCACCTATATTTTAAATATTTCTGTATATGTTTAAAATGATGCAGTCTACTGTTAAATATTTTTTAATGGTTTGTGATACAAAGGGTTATTAGTGACATATTCACTAAAATTTGCGTCATTAAACTCCTCCGCATGTCCGATTCACAGATTATTTTGTGGACGAATTTGAAAAAATGCAGTTTAGTGTGCTTTTGGTTTTATTAATATTTTTTGCTCCCATCATCATGGTCATTTCAGATGGCGACGATTATCATCTACATAGACCGATATTATATATACATATTAACACATTGTATGCAGATACATTTCACACATGAATTGTACCGAGCAGCCTTTTGTAAATTTAGTTATTCAGTTATTCTCAATAGATCGAAAATTATTTAATTTTTTAACAATTTTTTTTTTCATTAAATATGTACTATATAGACAAATAAAAAAAAAAATATATATAAAAAAATATATATATATATTTATATATATATTACAGTAGTTAATTCCCTCTCTACTGAGTCAAGCCACCTAATTGGTGGTCTTCGTTTCCTCTGCCCCATGGGATTAGTGAAAGTGAGCTGTTTTACTGGGTTTATGTCATCGAGTCGGAATAGGTGTCCAAGCCATCGCAGTCTATTGATTTTTATGACTTTAACAACATGAGGTTGCTTATATCACTACAGCCTGTTCCAGGTCAAAGCTGTCCCAAGCAGTGCTTTCAGCCGTTCCTATCTGCTGCAAGACACCTCCAGTTCCCCTTTTTGACAGTAGTTAAGTCCCTTCTACTGAGTCAAGCCACCTAATTGGTGGTCTTCGTTTCCTCTGCCCCATGGGATTAGTGAAAGTGAGCTGTTTTACTGGGTTTATGTCATCGAGTCGGAATAGGTGTCCAAGCCATCGCAGTCTATTGATTTTTATGACTTTACAATTTTCTAAATCACACGGAGATTTACCAGTACATAAAAGAAAAAGCATTAAATAACAGTCTTCAAATACTTAAATCTTTATACAAAACCTTTATATACACAATTACAGTCGAAAAGTCTATGTAAAAATATAAAGAAATATAGATAAAGAATCAAAATCAAGGAGTACCCTAAACTGCAGTGAAGCCTATTTTCACCAATATTTTAAATATGTTTGTATATGTTGGAAATAATATAATCTAACTATTGAATAAATATTTTTTAATTTGGGTTGTGATACAAAGGTTTATTAGTGACGTATATTCACTGGAATTTCGTTCATTAAATTCCTCTCCGTCATGTCCGATTCACAGATTACTTTGTGAACGAATTTCATGCTTAATGCTTAGCATTAACCGTGATAACCTTTCGTAATCAACAGGTTACGAGTAGACGGTCTTTATCACGCACACTTCCTGAACGAGCACTCACTCCATTCATTGAAGATAAATTAGATTTTGAGTGTTAGATACGCATAAAGCATTCGAATGCGGCTCAGTTATTTGAGATAAATGCGAAATATAGGAAAAGTACCATCCAGCCAGGTTATAACGCGTACTTATTAAATTTAGTCGAAATTGAACTTGAGGGATATACGTTATTATTCTATTATTTTATTTGCCATTGCCTGACTGCAGATAACTATTAACTCTTTATATCCAGAATTAATTTATCATCAACTTTCTTGCTGCATTTTTGCACCATTAGATAAGTTTTAACTCGTTCGGGACGACCCCGGCCCATACCGGCCGAAGCATTTACAGACGGGCTAGGCCGGAATGGGCCGGAATTAAGAAAAATAGGGGTGAGAGGTATATCTAGTGGGTGGTCTTCTTTTCACCTACCCCGTCTTATGACCAGTTGACAGTTTAACCGATTACTGCCTACATCAAAGCTTGACCACATTTTGAGGTGTTTTCCTCAGCAATGAGTTTTTACTTTCTTTTTGTTCTCTGAGATAATTCTAATCTTATTTTATGCTATGATATATATTTTGAAGTTTAGTTTAGAGGTATTTTATATAAACATAAGCTACTTAAAAATTATAGATATATAGCTAAACAATTTTGTTTTTATTATGTATTTAATGCATAATTTTTCTCTTAAATGGATTTTAGTGATAACGTGGGGAAAATAAAAAAAAACCATAAACTCAATTTGTCATTATTTGGAACCAGACAGAGGAAATGAATTATACTGTATGATTTATTTCTTTTATTCTTAGAATGCTCACTATTTAATAATGATTATTTTTTCTGGAATTTCTGTGTTGTAGAGCTATTAATTTTTTTATACTAAAAATGTTTTAGTAAGTTTGCAGTTCTTAATTTAAAAATTACTCTTATTTATTAACTTCTGCAAAAACTTATAAAAAATGAGCTTAAATTTTGTATACTTTCGAAATGAGTGTGTATGTTTATATTATTGCGTGAACTCTTAGACTAAATTTATGTTTAAATCATGTTTGGTAGGTAGACTGGTGTTATAATATATAGTAGCTTCAAAGATTATTTTCTGGGAAGAAGGGAGAGGGGTGGGGAGAATGGGACAGTCCATTTTACTTTTTCACCTGCTGAAACCTTTAGGACTTATGGGTAGTAAAATTATCTGCTCCCGTCGTCTTTAAAGAGTTAATGGAGAATAATCATAGAAAAAAGAAAATTAATTTTTAGTGTATTTTATTAGTTAGTTTTGCAGCTGGTATTTTCTAGTACCAACATATATTTTTGACTCTATGGAAGAAAATAAAACATTAAATAATGAATAAAACAAATGAAATGCTTACCTGCGAAGTATAGAAGTCTCTAAAATATAATAGAACCAAATAACTGGTAATAAACCACTAAATTTACTCATTCGAACAACACGTGTATGAACTCTATCACTAAATGCATTTTTTCATCTATTCCAAGAAATAAAACGCTTGAGGCATTTAATCTATGGAAAATTCGTTTACAAAAGTGCATTGATGCTATAGGAGACTACTTTGAACACACCTAAAATTTTGTATGTAAAACTTTAAAAATCTATTTGTATCTTAAAAATTTCAGAGTATACCCACTTGTGTTCAAACCAAATTTCATTAAAATGTGCATTAGTTCTGAAGATAATCCATCAAATCTGAAAATTCTTTTAATTTTTAACAGCAGTGTATGAAAATCCCGAAAATGGCTTTTACCTCGATTGGAGACAAACACTTGTTTTAGCTAGATTATTAGATTTCAAATTTATATCAAAATTACGATATCGACAATTTTGTTTCAGGAATGAAGTTTTAACTCTTTAAAGACGACAGGAACAGATAATTTTACTACCCATAAGTCCTAAAGTTTTCAGCAAGTGAAAATGTAAAATGGACTGTCCCATTCTCCCCACCCCTCTCCCTTCTTCCCAGAAAATACTCTTTGGAGCTACTATAAATTATAACACCAGTCTACCTACCAAACATGATTTAAACATAAATTTAGTCTATGAGTTCACGCAATAATATAAACATACACACTCATTTCGAAAGTATACAAAACTTAAGCTCATTTTTTATAAGTTTTCGCAGAAGTTAATAAATAAGAGTAATTTTTAAATTAAGAACTGCAAACTTACTGAAGCATTTTTAGTATAAAAAATTAATAGCTCTACAACACAGAAATCCCAGAAAAAATTATCATTATTAAATAGTGATCATTCTAAGAATGAAATAAATAAATTATACAGCATAATTCATTTCCTCTGTCTCGTCCAAATAATGACAAACTGAGTTTATGTTTTTTTATTTTCCCCACGTTATCACTAAAATCCATTTAAGAGAAAAATTATGCATTAAATCCATAATAAAAACAAAATTGTTTAACTATATATCTATAATTTTTAAGTAGCTTATGTTTATATAAAATACCTTTAAACTAAACTTCAAAATATATATCGCAGCATAAAATAAGATTAGAGTTAAATTAGAGAACAAAAAGAAAGTGAAATCTCATTGCTGAGGAAAACACCTCAAAATGTGGTCAAGCTTTGATGTAGGCAGTAATCAGTTAAACTGTCAACTGGTCATAAGACGGGGTAGGTGAAAAGAAGACCCCGCTAGATATACCTCTCACCCCTATTTTTCTTAATTCCGGCCCATTCCGGCCGAGCCCGTCTGTAAGTGCTTCGGTCGGTATGGGCCGGTGTCGTCCCGAAGGAGTTAAAAGTGTATGGATACCATAAAGTTCTGACAGTAGATTTTAAAAAATAAGTTTCGATAACTACAAGATATCTTAAATTACATGTTCACCTAACAATGCAATTAGTCTCTTGTATGCATAATATCATTATTGAGACGGGGAAAATTTAACGAATATGAATTCATTATGAAGCGAACCATCCGGAAAATCAGTTGCGCGATCATTTAATTAAGATGAATTAACTTTAATCAAAGCCAAGCTGATAATTAGTTTAGGCCAAGGACATAAAACGCTGATGTCGTTAACTTAAATTTTAATCGAATTGCGAGATCAAAGCTAATCAATATTTCCTCTAATCCCTTCTAAATATTTCAGTCAACTCCCGTTACATCCAAATCCTATTATACTAGTGCTTTATATTCTCTAACAAATTGTAAAACGTGAGGGATTTCCAACCATAACACGTTAGTATATTAGATTCTAAATGTTTTCGTTAGGTCTTATCAGTACTAGGATATCCAACATAGTTAATTCATAAAGCTCCATGTTAACCCGTTAAAGGACACTAATATAAATTTCTTAAGATTTAATGAAATTAGTTTATATATGTTACCTATGTACCTTATAAATGTCAAATATATATGAAAAACACATGCATTCATTGGAAGGAAGAAAGGTTAGACGGTTGATTTAAATGCAAAAATATTCTTTTGTACTGTGTGAAAATAATGCTTTCTGTTAAGTTTTTATTAAGGTGGAAGTACGATGAATAATTAGTATCAAAAGTGTATAATAAAAAATAGCTAAACAGTTTTAAAATGTTATTTGGATAAGTATAAGTATTTGAGGTCACAATGAAGATAAATTGAATTTCTGAATTTTCTGGATAAAGCAAGTTTTAACCCTTTATCTACTGACGGTACTTATAAGTACCAATCACCTTAACCATTTATGTACTGACGGTACTTTTAAGTTCCACTTTCATTAATTAGTTCTAACAAACTAAATTTCACACCGGGGAGATTTTTTACTTGTATATTTAACTTGTATATAATTATCAATATGACAGCTAAAAAACAATATACATTTTCAGTATTTCATAATGCAGTATATAAAGGGTTAAAGTGCATATTTCAAATGGAAAAATGAGTTAAGTGTAGTGTTTATATCTGCTGTGAGTTTGAATTGTCATGAACAGAAAATTAAAAAAAAAATCATTCATATGTCTTTAAAAAGTAGAAAAAAAGAAATTTTTAACAGGTGGATTCGCTGCAAAACCACCGTTCAATAAAGGGTTAACACATTGTGTGCGGGTACATTTCGCTGCGGAATTGTACCGAGACCGGGCTTTTTGAGCGTAAATTTAGTTATTCAGTTAAATCTCAATAGGTCAAAAATTATTTAATTTTTTAAAAACTTCGTAAATCTGAAAAATCAAATAGAAATAGTAGTATATAGTTTTAATTTTTTCGAATTATGTTATATATAAGCAATTTTACATTATAAAAAATGAAAAGAGCAGTCATAAAACTAATAATGTAAAAACTAGTTTCTAATTTGTCTAAATTTTTCCAGAATTTATTTAGTAGTAGGCTTCGTTTTCCTATATATACCGTTATTTTTGTACCCACATACAAATCATGTTACACTAAAACGTACTAGTACGTGTCCCGCATACAATGTGTTAAGGTACGGAAGAAAAATGTGCATGACTACAGGCTAGATGCTTTAAATAAAATCATAAATAAATCATTATAAAACTGTTCTATGTGTGTTTTTCTATATAAAGGATACAACAAACCAGAAAATATCATTAAATTTTAAAATTATTTTTTATGTTAATACAGTTGTACTCCATTTAATTATCACCAGATCTGATCCGGAAGACTATATGTCCGGATAATTGGATAATAAAGTGGACTCCGCTTAATGTGATCACTGTTAATGTTATCAATCGCTTATTGTTATCGAAATCACTTGGTCCCAATTTTCTCTATTCATATGTATGTTAAAATTATCGCTTTATGTGATCGTTACATCGCTTAATGTTACCAGTTTTCGAACCTCATTTTAACTGGCAATGAAATATTCACAATATATTCAGAAGGAACCCATCCTTTCTTTTCCTTCGCTGTTAGTCGAACGTTGGCGATTGGTTAGGGTGCTGGCCTTCAGAATCAGAGTTCGGGGGTTCGAATCCCATTGTGGCATGGATGTTAGTAGCCGTTTGGAATCGGCTTTAAGCAGTAGGTCCAGATCTCATTAGCCCCCATGTTGCAAAAAGTAGACCGTAGCGCTCCAAACCAAACCTTCGCTATTATTTGAATTTCCAAAAATTCTATCTCTTCTACCAAGAGAAATGGGGAATGAAGAAAGGAGTGGTTAATTGCACATTCCTGAAATTTTTCAGAAGTACGCACACCCTGTTGGCGATCAGTGGTTATCAGATAAGCAGAAGGCAACACATTCTTATCGGAACTGAGAAAGAGTGTATTCACATTTTATGCCTTGCTGTCTTACATGCAGCTTGTCTATATGGAAATTAGAAGCTGAAATGATTTTATATTAAAACAAAAGATCGAAATTTTGAATCGTTATGACAGGTTGATTAGGATTACGAACAATTTATCAATGAGCTTCTTAGAAAAAATTTTAGAGTCAGCAATTGAACTTTATAATTATGTATACAATTCTTGTGTTTTAAAGGATAATATATATGAATGCAAGATAATATAAGGTGTGTGTTTTTCTTTTTTTTTTAAATATAGTACGTGTAAATTAAAGGAGGGGGGCTAAATGTATCTAATATTTCGCATATCGGTTATTGTTATCAAAATCACGGTGTCTCAAACGGATCACATTATGCGGAGTCAACTGTATAATTTACAATAAGAAAAGATTTAATCTGTGTAATACAAAGGAATTTTCCTTATAAATATCATTGACTATAAAAGCAATGTGTGTTTTAATTTTTTTATACTTACTGCATTAAAGTAACATAAACTAAGGATCAGAGTACCTTTGGAGCCAATTCAAATTGTATGTATAAATATTATGTATATTTCTATAATATTTATTCTTTGAAGTTTGATATCAAATTAAAGCTAATCTTTTTATTCGGAAAAACTCATTTGTATTAATACAAAAATATGCTTTATTTTATAGCATAAAAAGTAAAGAGTTATAATTTTGAATTCCTTTAAAGTTTTTAGTTTATTTTTTTTAAATCTTAGATAACATTTATAACAGAGAAATGTACTGGCCTATAAATTTACATGCAGAAATAAGAAATTTTTATCGTAAAAATTATCTTTGTAGGGGATTAAATTTCGTTTTATTCCTATGGAGGAATAAAACGAAACATAAAAAATATACAACAACATAAATAGAATATATTGGTGTGTATATTTTATGTTCTTTTAAACATACATTATACAAAAAGACTAACTCGATTAATTTTTCTTAAATTTAGAATCTTATTAAACATCTTGTAAAAATCTTATTTTAAGCGGAACAGAATTTTTCATTTTACAAGAAGTCGGATAAAAGATTGTATATAATGAAATTTCTTCGGGTGGAAAAATATTATATCCATCTAAAAGTATTATATTCCTGTAAACATATAAAAGATAGCAAAAATCAGTGGGTGGACTGCTGATTACTCCAGCTGCTGAGTTTCGCTTGCATTAGCATATTGATCGCTATAGTATTTAATATAAATTAGTTGAAAATTGACTTCTAGTTTTTAGGCTTATTTTGTAAAGGTATGCGAGAGTCTGTAATTTTGATATTTTCTATTTACTTATCAATTCAACCGCGCTTGTACTTAACTAGCTATTTTATGCCCATTTCTTCTACAAACGAATATATTATGCTTCATTTTAATAATATTCTAAGGCCGAATTACAGCAGTACGCAGAAGATCCACATCCGTCACCTAATACAATGACACAGCTTTCTCAGCAATGCTGAAGGATAGCATAAGAATCAGTCTATTTGTTACTCACTTATGACTCTCGCGGTGCTACTGAAATAACCATTTTAAAACTTGGTGAATCGTTGTTTGAGTCATGGATGCAATTTTCTTTATCAGAAGACACATTTTCTAAAATACTCATTTTTCACATTACCCTTTCGTAGGAAGAAACAAAAACGTTAAAGATAAATTACATCACGTCTCTTGAAATATCAGATTGACTCATGGGGGACACTCAGCACGATTGTAATAAAGGGCATTCTCCATATGTGTGTGGTGGATTTACTACAAAGTATTATTTCTGTTACTTAGGGGGTAACGCCTCGGAGGTTTTTGTACGTGTATGTGGGTGTACAATATGTATATATATATATATATATATATATGTATATATGTATATATGTATGTATATATGTATATATATGTATATATATATGTATATATGTATACATATGTATGTATGTGTATGTATGTGTATGTATGTGTATGTATGTGTATGTATGTATGTGTATGTATGAATATGTATGTAAGTATGTGTATATGTAAGTGTATGCATATATATATATGTATATATGTATTTATAAGTATGTTTGTATATGTATATTTGTATATATGTTTGTGTATATGTATGTATGTATATATATATATATATATATATATATATATATATATATATAATATCAGACAGACAGACAAGTAATATATCAAAATATTTACACTTTAATATCTCTTAAAAATTCTCTGATTCAGTGATAAAACGCATGAAAGTATTGCATATGATATTTAAATAATTTAAAATAAGAAAGTATTAAATTTAGTCGTCAAAGGAATAACGTCATAATGCTAGAAAGAAATGTAATTTTCATCTATTTATAGTGTGATAAAGTGATGAATTTAATAGCCTGCTCATAACCGGAGAAAACAGGTCTTTAAATAATTTCATTAAACTATCAAAAAAGGGGGAAGGGGGGATTTAGAACGTTTTTCAACTCTATTTGAATTTTGCTAACCCTAATTCATCGAAAATCATCATTTTTTTTTATATATGAAGCCTATTTATACCAATTTATTTTAGAATAGGATGGATAGTTTAGGAGAATAGAAAGCGAGTAAAGAGTTTTACTCGCTTTGAATTTTGCTATCCTTAACTCATCAAGAATCTAATATGGATGCGCCGAACTATGGCCGATTGGTTAGGGTGCTGGCCTTCGGTACCGGAGTTCGTGGTTTCGAATCTCACAGTGGCATGGATATTCGTAGCCGTTCGGAATCGGCTTTAAACTGTAGGTCCCGGTATCATTACCACTCGTCTAGCAAAATGTATACCGTAGCACTGCAAACCAAACACAAACCCTATTTGGATGCTCTATCCATTCCAGGTCTAACCGCTTCATAAATTCGAGGACAGACAGACAGACAGACAGATAACTTGGGCTACTCTTATATAGGGGATATTTTCGCGTTAGTTCTAGAGAGGGTTGAAGAATTTGTAGTCATCAAAAACTGATTTAAATCTGACATTTTAAGGTTTTGAAATTAGATATTGAAAAATGAGAAGGAAGAAAAGTAGAATTTTAGATATATATTATAGATGTAATAATCTTGATATATGACACATATATAAATAAATGTATATAAATAAATGTAATTAATAGAATGTTGCAGCAATCAATACAAATCATTTCCCCAACCATCGTATCTGATAGCCACCAGTGTTTTCATCGAAGATCGATTGCATTGTGAGACGGGATCCGGTATTCCCGTCATAACTTCACTGTCAGCGGGTGACGACGTTATCAACAGTTTACTGGTACACGCTCTTTATCAGCGTTATTTCCTGACACGGCGACTCTTCCGGCGGAGATAAATTAGATTTCGTGTGTGGAACGCCGCCATGTATTCCAAACAGGTGCCCAAACTGGCCCGTGTTATTAAAAAAAAACACCATAGCGAGCTTGTCTGTTAAAGAGAAGAATAATAATAAAGTCGAACTTGTTTATAACGAGCACAAAGTGATCCGTAACATTTACTCGTAAAATCCGACTGCTCGTAATAAACGAGTTTTTAAGGCAGGCATGCAACCAGAAGGGGGGGCTTGGGAGGTCAAATGATTAATTTTACTTAAATTTTAATTAATATTTATTTTAATTACATTAATTAAATTAATTAAATACTTTTCTTAATTTAATGGCAATCAACCACACCTCATCAGCGAAAAATTTCAAGTTGCAGTCTTAAATGAAAGAAACAATAAACGGAAAGAAAAATAAATGAAAAGATTCTTACCAAAACATTTATTTTTTTCATTAATCTACATATTTAAAATTGTAGTTTGTTAGCTTACTCTGAACTCGTTCCCTGTCTCTTTCCCCTGTGCTTTTGTTCTTTGGAGAAGACTCATCGCCCGGAAAACATCATCACTAACATCCCTCGCTTCAAAAAAGGTCTACATTTTTTCAGTGAACTCCAACATCGTAGAACAAGTTGGTGGTGGTTCCCTTTCTTTATATACATCAGTATCTTCATCGCTTTCGTCATGTTTTTTGGCTGAATTCGCTAGTACGTCAACTACAATATCTTCGGTGGTTGGTACATCTGGGGTTATCAGTTCGTCGTCGATGGATACATAGTTTTGAAATTCTTCTTTGGTCATTTCCAAATTTGCAGTTTGTATGAAATTGTTAACCTCTTCTTCCTCAGCGGATTGACCGTCTAGGCAATCCAGCCTTACGGAAACAATTGATGATACATGTTGATGTGACATTTTCCCATGCATCGTTCATCAAACGTATCGCTTCCAGTACGTTGACATGGGTATTTAGTGCTATTCCACTATTATCTCTTCGGTCCAGAATCATCAAAATCAGTTGCTTACGGAAGTGGCACTTGAAACTTCTTATGACTCCTTGGTCCATAAGCTGGATAACAGATGTAGAATTTGGTGGCAAGAATTCAGTTGTACCGGATTTGTGAACTCTCCCTATTGACATTGGAATGCTGGAGGAATTTTTCCTACAAAAGTATTAAACTGCGGAGAAGAAAAAAAGATAAGAAAAGAAAGACTAAAAAGATTTAAAAAAATAGAATGCAAGACAGAAAAATATTGCTCTCTAAAGTCAGGTTTTGCTCGTTAAAAGGGACTTCTGTTCCATAGACTTAACATTGATCCAACCAAATATTCTCGCTTCCCTCGTTAAATCCGAGTTCTCGTTAAATCTGAGCTCGTTATAAACGAGTTCGACTGTACTATTTTAATAGACATTTACAAGGCCTCGAAGTTAATAGTTGTCATGTAGCTTTCATTAAGGCGATGGTAGACTTTCAAATTGGCTAAAATCGACCGAAAATTCGAATTTTCGATTTTAGTGAATAGTGAAAGAATATAACATTAGGAATACGGAGTAAAAAGATTTTTTTCATTCCCATCATTTTATCATTACTTAGGGGTATAATAAGCTTATCATTACTTATGTGTATAGCAATAATAATTTCAAATACTGTTTTTTCAGAAGTAAAATTTTCATGTATTACAAATGTTTAAAGTACTCCAGACGCATTGACCTTTAAACCGCAAGCACGGGGAAAACCTTATCTCTTCAAATTGGGCACTGTCCCTTGGGGACTCATAAATAACTCCACAAAGGTATATTCTTAGTTAGTGTCATGAACGCAGACATGATTAGAATCTGGAACTGGGATCAGAACCCCTCCTGAGAATCTCGCACACGACAAATCCATTCAATTAATTTTTATAGGGCCTCTGTCCTTTACAAAAGATGTGATGAGGTCAGATTTAGATCCCAAGTATTTCACTTTCAGTTTTATTTATATTAATTACATTAATTAAATCATTCTGATTTAAATAGCCTCACCACAATAGTTTTTCAATCTTTCTATATATTAAACAACAAATATTTCTGAACATTTTAATACCATTACTTTTTTCATACCTCCTTTGAAACAAAAGTTTTAACGAATTTAAATATTTCCTGTGCCAGGTTTGTGCGTAACTTATAATTTAAAATGCTTTTTCTTAGATTTCATACTTATGAGTAACATAGACTTTAAAATATCCTTTTCTCGGATTGTACATTTATGTACAGACGATGACATTTAGAACAGAATCTCAAAAACTCTTAATTGTTTCAGGATTTTAAGTAAAAGTTGGTATTCTGGCAATATAGAATTAAGAGTTAAACCTTTTTAAATCGGTAGTTAAATCAGTAATTTTATATGGATCTTAAACCTGCAAGTTAACCTTAACTGAAAACCTTTTAAAATAGATGTTTAAGGATAATCATAAAAGTTTTTTGGCCACATATTATAACGAATGGAGAGCTGCTACAGAGAATTAACTTTAAAAAAACATAGATCAAGACATCAAATTGAGAAGATGGCGTTTCATAGGCCATTTCCTGCGAATGAACTCTGGAGAAATACCCTTGTGTTGTCCTAAATTGGGCACCTGAGAATCTTTTAAAATAGATGTTTAAGGATAATCACAAAAGAATTTTGGCCACATATTATAAAGAATGAAGAGCTGCTTCAGGGGAGTAACTTTAAAAAAAAAACATAGATCAAGACATCAACTTAAGAAGATGGCGTTTCATTAGCCAATTCCTACGAATGGACTTTTGTGGAATACCCTTGTGTTGTCCTAAACTAGGCACCTGAGAACCTTTTAAAATAGATGTTTAAGAATAATCATAAAAGTTTTTTGGCCGCATATTATAACGAAGAAAGAGCTGCTACAGAGAACTAGTTTTAAAAACATATATGAAGAAATCAAATTAAGAAGATGGCGTTTCATTGGCCATTTCCAAAGAATGGACTCTGTAGAAAGACCCTTCTGTTGACCTAGACTGGGCACCTGAGAACAGTCGGAAACGATGCATAGTCGACGAAATGATCGTCATTGACTAACATGGCGACAAATGATGGAGAAAGGGAGAGACGAGGGTGAATTGTCGAGTTAGGCTAAGACAAAGAGGACTGCAGGAGACACGGAGGATGGAGAACTAAACTGAAAGCCTTATATGTCTCTGGGCATGTGTAACAATACGTTACATTCGGTGCAGCTCTTTTTACCTCTTTCCGTGAGTTATCGTCAAAGACATACCATAACAGGACCTGTTTGAACTAGAAACTTCGGACTTCTCCCAACCAATAGAAGTATCCGTTGGTTTGGGGGATTTTGACCCCCCGCCGTTCAGGTGTGAACCCCTTTTTTTTCTCCGCGAGACAGTCGGATTTTTTTGAGTGGACAAGGTTGTTACTAAAAGAGTAGAAGGTAAAAGGCAGACGCCCGCGGCTTGCGGGATAAACCTTTTGTAAAAAATCTTCACCATATTGTTTTTTAGGGCCGATGCCGATTCGAGAGCAGTCTAGGATATCTAGAAATGATAAGTTGATACCAGTTGTATTCCTTAGGCATTTATTTAATTGTATAAAATCATTCAATCAAGACTTACTTCCCATGTGTTTCTTAATGAGTTTTAATTTCTTCTTTCTCAAACACTAGACCAACGTAACATTATTTTTACAGCATGGAAAGAAATGATGATGATGCATGACTTTCCAACTCTTCTATAATTCCGAGACTCTTTTTATTGACATTTTAAATACTGTAAAAGTAGACAAAATCAATCTTATGTTCATCAATCTTCTATAACTTTGTTTCCAGGACACAAAATTGTATTTTTGAAATTTCAAATACTTTATAAGGATATTTTTCCAAATATATCTTTATGCATATGAACAATTGTTAGTTTTTTGAAATTTCAATTTAAAGTTTTAAACATTTTAAACACATTTTAATCTTGGTATAGGTCGTAAACGAATGGTTATTTTTAAATAATTCTTTAATTTTTATGTAAATAAAAGGGTAATGATTTAATTTGTTTTCAGTAAGCGTAAAAATATTGCTTATAAATTTTTTTGAAAAAACATAAAGTATTGGATTTTTTTTCTGGTGAAATTTTTCCTTGAAGACGATATTTTTAAAACTCTCAATTTTAACTGAAAACCCGGAGAACAAATCAAAGATATTATACTGAAGAATATCAATATAAAGCTATGCATGTTAACCCCTTGCCTGTGACGCGCGAACTCAGTTTGGGCAACGCAAATGCGCTAATTTTGGAACGCCCGAACTGAGTTAGGCAAAGAGAAGAAATGGTATTTCAATTCCGTGAAGCTCGAAATCGGTTTTTCTAATGCATAATATTTAATTTGACATTTTCCTAATAGGTAGAGATACTTTTCCGCAAAAAGTTCGGCCGTGTTGTGCCAATTTCGCTATTTTTTCGGATACGGTAAAGGATTTGTGAAATTCAAAGGAATCTGAAGGACATGGAACTCATGACAGTTGATATAGATAATATTATTGTATTAGTTTATTATATTTTTCCAGAAAATTATGTCACTTGATTTATTTTGCTGTCATTTGTGCAAAAAACTCTGTAATTCATTAACATTTCCCATACATGTGAAAATGTTGAAAGTAGTTATTTCGTTAATTTAAAAAAATAGTCTACTTCTATGACAATAACGAACAAAATTAAAGAGAAAAATTCTATTTTTAGCATATTTTTCTCAAATATATTCCACAGGCAAGGGGTTAAAAGTATATTTATTTCTGCTGCGGTTATTTTTCTACTTTTTTTTCGTTGTATCACGGTAAAAGATTTAAATAAAAAGTTTTAAAATAGTAAATTTTTAATAAATATTTTTGCAATTACTGATTGAGATATTGCTCTCTCATTTTTATGAATAATCATATTTATATAACCACTGTCATAGTACTATAACTAGTGCAATTTCTAATTTCCAATTTATGAAAATAAATATTAATGTTTCCTATAAAGAATATATAACAAATAATCCTTTCATATACAAGAAGGTAAAATTTTCATGTCAGAATGTAGATGCCAAAGAAAAGTCAATGGTACAAATAAAAAAAAAAGAGTGAATAAGACATATTTTCGCACTTAGGAAAGATCTGCATTATCAATACGATCATGTAATTTTCTGTTTGTTTATTCATGTTATCTTTTGAAGCTTCAGGACACTCCCCCTATTAAAAATATATGATCTAATAAAGCGTTGCTCTATCGTCTCTGCGTATCTGTCAAATTATACAATAATTAGCTTTCCGCCATTAATTGTGTGTGTGTGTGTGTGTGAGAGAGAGAGAGAGAGAGAGAGAGAGAGAGAAATATTTTCCTAATATGTTTTTAAAATAACATAAGAAATAAACACCACACATGAACAAAGCTAATTGTTTTTACTCCCAATATAAATTTTGAAATATATGAAATGTTAGAAACTTAACTTTATGCCAAGTTTAAGATAAATATATTTATTTTGTAAACTAATGCTGTAGAGGTGCCTGATGTTTTAATATCTAAAATATCAAAAAATATTAATAAAGTAAAATTTATTTTTAAATGAATTACAAATTATTTTGTTTTAAAGTAAAATATATTGCCCTTATTAATATAATTGTAGTTCACATAATAAAAATTAAGATTCTATTTGATATGAAGAATTTAATTATGACTTACGTAATTTAAAAATTTATTTTTCGTTAAATAAATAATTTTAAGTGTTTTTTCTTCACTTGACGTATTTGCTTTATTCAAAAAAAGTATTACAAAACAAAACAATTTTTCTAAAGTTGGACTTTCATTAATGATGATAAAAAAATATTGTTCTGAAATGCGCTGAATTTTTTAGCATTGAATCCAAATTTGGCTTTTAAGACTTTCAGCCTGCGTCCCTTTAAAAATACTCGTTTTTATTTAATATATATAAGATTGAAATTTTTTTATATTTTTGAAAACTTGGTTATAAAATCTAAGATTTTGAAAGTTTTGTAATTTTAAAATAGTTAATTAATAATGGATATAAAATTTAAGCTAAAAAATAATTTGAATATTTTGACGTTTTTTAATTGGTTACAGGTTTGTTCGTTTCTGTTGGATACTTACGATTATTTCTTTCCTTTAACTTTCGCAAGTGTTCGTTTTAAAAGGACTCTCTAAGCCGGTGATTCTCAACCTCGTTTGTACTATGCTCCACCGACTCATTTTTAAATATCTAATGACCTCACCTGGTGAACATATTTAATAAGCGAAGGCTAATACCATATTGCGGTCGAGATATGTCTCAGGCGACCTCTTCGTCATAATGACGTGTGAGGTCATTATAACGCGACAGAGAGAGAAATTTATAGTTCCAAATTTCCACATCTGGCAACTTCTGGAGTCATTATAACGCGGATGTCAACTGCAATATAGTAGAATTCGGAGTTTCTAGGAATTGCACCTTAGGAGGCCACATCTATACTGATCTTGTCTCGACCATCTATGATACATTACGGACTCTATTAATATAAAATAAAAATTTAAAAAAATAAATGGGTTTTAAATATAATAAATAGATGAAGTAAAATTCTGAGGTAAAAAAAATCTTTCAATCTTTTTTTTATCTTTTTAATTAAAAATATCGTTTTTTCTATTCACCTTTTTGCATGCGACACACCCTCTTTTTTATTTCTGCATACTCACCAGAAACAGTTTCTCTGACTGCAGGTAGCGATCGCAGTTGATCCAAAAAATAATGATGTTGTTAACGATTATGTACCGCTGAGCAATTTAATGTAATTATTTTATAAGAAGTTGATGTTATGCATTATTCCATATTAACTGACTATACTTAAGTTTTCATATATCATATCATCTAACTTAAGTTTAAAACTTTAATTGCCCATTGAAAAATAAAATACCCACCTGAAAAACCCTACGCCCTAAGTTGATAAGTAAGGTTCTATGCGAACCTTTAATGACCTAGTAATGAAAGTTGTCTACAAACATCTGTACCCTTACTGGGATTCAAACAAACATGCTGTGAAAGTGCTTACTCTAAAGGTAGTTTTTTCTGATAAACCATTGTCTTTCAAATGAATTTCACGGTTTGTATAAAAAGAAATGAAACCAAATTTGTAAAACAGACATTTTGAAGATATTGATACAAACAATGGGACGCAGCAATTTTTTCAAATAAGAAATTTAGGCATCGAAACATTCCTTTCAGTGAGTTTGGCAATAAAAAGATCCCTGGAAGTGCTTTTCTAAAACATTTTTCGACTCATGATTGGTGAGAGGGTAGGTTCCAGACTTCACGGATTTAAGTCCCATTGTTGGCAAGCATGTTTATATTCAGTTTAATTTGTAGTTCCCGGTCACATTAGACCCCTTGTAGCAAAGCAGTAGACCGTAGCGCTCCAAACTGAACCGAACAAAACACCTAGAATGTTCTTCAAGCAGTATGTCAAAGCAGCTTGGACCTCTACTACGGTCCTATTGTGCTGTTTTTAGGGTTTTCCCTCAGAAAGGGGGGATCACACCAGGATTCTGGGGAGTTAAAAAGATTTCGTTCAAGGTCAGGAGGTTGTTGTTTAGCAAGCATTGGGGAAGGCGCACTGGTATGGTAAAGCTTCCAATTGGTACAGTTTTTTTCTCATCGTTGGTTAATGATGGTGTTCAGTTATTTTATCAATTCTTACATAGGTCAGATTTCATTTAATCGCTTAACTGCTTGTATGATGCTAACATATTACGCACACATTAATCATTGTCCTCATTTCAGTCATGGATTAATCTGTTGCACGAGGTACACCTTCCACACAACCGACTTTGAAGCCATCGTGGCATTTCATAATAGCATATTGTTATAGGTATTCCCTCCTGAACACATACTTTATCATGTCGAACATCTTTAGTCCAACTCAGTTTAATGGCGTGCATTCGTTCATTGTATTTTTAAGATCCGACCAAGTCTACAGATACATGTATAATAAAACAATAAATAAGAGGATTTCGGAAACTGATGAACTGATTGTATGAAACTGATATCAAGTTCACTTTCTTGATGAATTATTTTACCGTCGGATCCTACTTACGTCCATTTCGCTCCGTAGTAAAGCCTTAAAAAGTGTCTCATTGCTTTTAATTTAGACTATGTATTTAAGCCGATTCAACATTTGTAAGGTCGCATGATATCCGAATCGTTAAGACACTGTTTTCAGTACCGGTGTACATTGTTCCTAATTTCACTGCTGGTATGGTTTCTTACAGCCATTTAGAAACAGCTTTAAATAGTAGGTCCCCGTTTCATTAGCCTTCTTGGAAAAGGTAGAATGTAGAGTTCTAAACCTAAACAAATCTACAGTTATAGGTGTCATTTAGCAAAAGAAAATCTAATACGGTGTAGTGGGAAATGGGAATGTAAAAGCATGGACTGATGGCAATGGACACGAACTAACAAGTTAATGGCCCATTAAGGTGCAGTAGTGGACAGGGGTCACCTAAGGCCAATAGGTCAGGACCTGTTGCCACGTGCAATATGAAGAGGTTCTTATGGGAAAGTGGTGTAGTACCCTGAGATGCATTTGGAGGAGGATCCAAAATGCCCATAGCAAATAGAGAAAGAGTTATACCAATTATTTATTGCTATGGACAAATATTATTGTATTGTAAGACCGTTTGGGCATGAAAAGAGGAGATTGACGACGTAAGAAAAAGCAGAAGAGACGAGGGTCTGAGAGTAAGGTCTTTGCTGATTCCTTGAGCCGTGCCTCGATAGTTGCCGGTCTCTGTGATTTTTTGTGGGCTAGTTCCCCTTCGTCCAGGGAGTGAAAACCAACCTCTGTTCCTGTTAGGAACGTCCCAGTGTCAAGCTCGAGTTGCTCGTTTAACGATACAGGAACTCACCTTGAGCAGCCCTACTACGGATGCCCATTGCCGGTATTATTGGTGAGCCCATTCTCATGATTCCCGAGTAAGTCACTGCCTTTAAAACTATAATCACCGCTGCATAGTTAAAGAATAGTTTGTAGAGGTTATTATATTAAACAATTCGTTTAATTCTGTGACATTATACGGTCCTAATAGTATGTCTATAACTGTGAAAAATGTTAATAAATAATAAAATGTTAAGTTTGGAGAATTAGGCATTAAGCATTATTTTTGCCAAAAACACAACCTGGGTTAGATCTATGGGGAGCTCAATGTTATGAGTACGTATTAACCACTTACGGTAAAAAGACGAGTCTAGCTCGTCATTAGTTTTTCATTCCATACCGCACAATGACGAGCTACACTCGTCATGCGATTAAAGTTACTGTTAAATATGATAATTAATTTAGTTTAAAATTTCTAGTGTACTGAATTTGGCAACACTTTTATCACTTGTGAAAATCACAAGTCACTATTGCATATTGTTTACTTGGTAGAAGTCATTGCCAAATTAATGAGTCAGAATAAAAGAAAACCTACTAAGAAATGCCGTGTGTGTTACAAGAATCAAATTAAAAGTGAGACTACTTGGCGGTGTAAACAATTAAGAATTCCTTTGCACTTTGTTTTGAAAAGTACCACTAGCTTGAAGACTATTATCTGTATACCTTATTAATGTTTTGCTTTGATATTTTCTTAATTTTACTGTTTCTGATATTATTTAACACTATGTAAAAAGTGGATTTTAATTAAGAATATGTAAGAATTGTAAAATGAAACAAGTTTTTTAAATAAAAATTAAATGTTATTTCATGCACAGTTTTTCATTATTAAATCATACCGGAAGGGTTAAATAATACGTACATTGTAACACTGATATTTAAGTATTTTTTTTAAAATTACTGAACATGCTTAATATTATTAATTTAAAACTTTATTCTCGCATGACACGAAAACAGATTATGCAAATAACTAGGTTTAACATTACAGCTTTCAATCGATTGATCCATAAATTAAATCAAACTTGAGAAGCAATCGATGATGCTCTAGTCAGCAAATACAGCTCCTACCTTTTAATAAATATTTATTCGTTCTTTAAGCAATGCACTGCTAATATTGGTATTCTCAAGTCTTCCTTTAGAAAGTAAAATTATTACATTAACTAATGGGGTTGATTTCAAAAATTCATAATATGAAAATATGTTATTGAATTTCGCATGCTTTGCATTTAATATCCGTCTTACGAAATCATAGGGAAGAAAGGAGCTTTCTCCTTCGGGAGTATTTTCATTATTATATCTGGAGAAACAAAGTCAACAGGGAAGAGTAACATTAAGATGGGTGAGCTATTAATTGTATAGAATACATTTCCGAAGGCCCTCTGTTTACTCGGATCAGCGACTAAGCGGAATTTCAAATCAGTGTTTAAATTATGTATTAGATTCAGTTAACGAATACTTCTGTATTTTCGCAAGGAATCGGAAGAATTGCTGATTGTTACAGCATGCATTGTGTTTTGGGAAGAAAGAAGTACTTTGTGATTCAAAAATAGATCTGGAAAGGTAAGATTTGCCATTGAGGCATTTTTCCAAAAACTAGTCTTTTCGGTGATATTTTCTGAATTTTTATTTATTTTTTGGCATATGTTTCATGAATTCCGAAAAATGTTTCATATTTTGCCCTGACGAGGACATTACGTCGTAATAATAATAATCTGAAAATGAAATTTTTGCTTACTAGATGTGGACATTTATACAGTTGTAAAATATAAATTGGTGATTCCCAGAGTTGTTCCTACGGACCCACCAGGGCACAGTGTTATAACTGTGGGGGCCTGGGATAAATAACTAATGGCTAACGTTTGGTGAGTTTAAGAAAAATTTAATATAAAATAAAATGATAGTGATCCATTTTTATTTTTACGAAAGTTAAACAATAATTATTAAATTTATAGCCATTTTTTTAATATTTAATAAACAAGATTGATATCAGCATTTTTATTATCAACACTTAACGACATTTTATTAAAGTCCTCTGATATATATGGGTATATGTAGATAGATAGAGAGGTAGAGATAGAGAGGTAGAGAAGTAGAGGTAGAGTAGAGTAGAGTAGAGAGATAGAGAGTTAGAGATAGATATATAGAGGAGATAGATATATAGAGGAGATAGATATATAGAGGAGATAGATATAGAGAGATGGAGAGAGATATAGAGATTTGGAGAGAGATATAGAGAGATGGAGAGAGATATAGAGAGATGGAGAGAGATATAGAGAGATGGAGAGAGATATAGAGAGATGGAGAGATATAGAGAGATATAGAGAGATGGAGAGAGATATAGAGAGATGGAGAGAGATATAGAGAGATGGAGAGAGATATAGAGAGATGGAGAGAGATATAGAGAGATGGAGAGAGATATAGAGAGATGGAGAGAGATATAGAGAGATGGAGAGAGATATAGAGAGATGGAGAGATATAGAGAGATGGAGAGAGATATAGAGAGATGGAGAGAGATATAGAGAGATGGAGAGAGATATAGAGAGATGGAGAGAGATATAGAGAGATGGAGAGAGATATAGAGAGATGGAGAGAGATATAGAGAGATGGAGAGAGATATAGAGAGAGATGGAGAGAGATATAGAAGAGAGATATAGAGAGATGGAGAGAGATATAGAGAGAGAGATATAGAGAGATGGAGAGAGATATAGAGAGATATAGAGAGATATAGAGAGATATAGAGAGATATAGAGAGATGGAGAGAGATGGAGAGTGATGGAGATAAATATAGAGAGATATAGAGAGATGGAGATTATATATATATATATATATATATATATATATATATATATATATATATATATATATATATATATATATATATATATATATATATATATATAGAGAGAGAGAGAGAGAGAGCTATAAATAGAGATATATATGTGTGTATGTATATGTGTGTATGTAAACATATGTAATCATTATCGAAGAGCCTTTACATTATGATGCAACAAAAGCACTGCGCGTGCGCTGTTGATGCTGGAGTATATAACGCATCTATGCGTTGTCTTTCCAGACATAGAGCGATTAGCGACATAATGGGAAAACAGCGGATTTATCGGACTTCTATAAAATTCAAATCGTTAAGGCTTGGTAACTGGGAATATCAGTATCAGAAACAGCTCTTTTAGGGGGCTATTCACTTACATTTGAAGCAATAAGAAAGCATTATAATCAGCAATAAAAAATAATTTAAATAAATTAATTTAATTAAGTAATATCTTTTTTAAATCTGTTATTTTTTAACATGTATCTACCATTATTTAATTTGTATAGTAAATTATACTAATTTGTAAATTTAAATAAAAATATAAAAATAACAAAAAAATACTAAAAACAATAAAAATAATAAAATAACTTATAAATTAATAATAAATATTATAATAATGTAACAATAATAAATATAATAATAATAATAAATATGATAATAAACATAAGAATAATAAATATAAGAATAATAATAAATATTATAATAATAAACATAATAATAAATATTATAAAAATAATAAACATAATAATAAATATTATAAAAATAATAAACATAATAATAAATATTATAAAAATAATAAACATAATAATAAATATTATAATAATAATAAACATAATAATAAATATTATAAAAATAACAAACATAATAATAAATATAACAACAACAATAATAATAATAATAATAAACATAATAGTAAATATTATAATAACATAATAAATATATAATAATAGTAATAATAAACATAATAATAATAAATAATAATAATAAATATGGTAATATAATAAATAAATAAATACATAGTTTTTATTAAACAAAATATCCGATATTTGAGGTACTAACTGTCCTAATTAGTTTGGACAATAGACGTTCTACTGAATATTTTTATTATGTAGATGTTTTTATTATGCTACAGTGCAGAAATATATGTTAGAAAAAAGTTTCCATTCTGTAATTTTGTATATCCCTTGTAGTTCGATAGGGAAGACATTTTACACGATCAAGTAAAATATGCATTTGCGTAAAAAATTCTCTTTCACATAAATATAATATTATGCAGCTCTTCAAAAATACATTTTTCTCATACATAAATTCGGAACACATTTTTTTTCTAATAAACTTGGCGGCGTTTTTATTCGAGATAAAAGATAAAAAGTTTTTATATTTTCGAAAATACCTTGTTATGTTTGCCAAAAAACTGGAAAAAAAATTTACGATAGTCAGCTACGAAAACAACTTCAAAAAATAATGTATTGTTAGATGAGAAAGCTGAAACGGAAGTTATGTGGAAAAAAATGTCTGACAACAAGAGGAGTAAAGAAACAATTCTTAAAGTCTTCATATACGCAGGCACAAAATAAAGACCACTAGAGTGGAGATGTCCGTTAACGAAAACCTACAGAGAGGAAGAAAAAGAAAGAAAATGGGGCCCCACCAAATTAAACTTGCATTAGAACACGGAAGAAAGCTTGGAAAAAAATAATACTGAGCGTGATTTTTCTTTTATCCTTTCCTAACAAACGGATCTGTGTTTGGGGGAAGAGAAACATCGGGATGATTTTTCTTTTAAAAAGTGATCACAATTATTTTTTAAATTGGATCTTTATTATCTTTTTAAAAACTGAATTGGATAAGATTATTGAAAGTACAAATAAATCATAAAGTTTTTTTTCAGCTAGTATTTAAAATATTATCCTAAATTTAATTGTACTTGTAATTATGATTTTGTTTCATTAGTATGTATTTAGAATTAAAAAGATATTGCCACATTTCGAATCGAAATCGCCGTGAGTCATAACAAAATGGTTATAGACGCAAGCTATGAATAGGAAGTTCTTCTGTTCGATTCTGAGTGAGGAAGTTGATAGTCATTCTAATTTAGTCAAACTAAAAATTAAACAGACTTCTTAAACAGTCTTAAATTGCAAAAAAATGGAATTGTAAAAGTTATCGTTGCAGAGTATCAGCAATGTGTTTTAAATATAAATGAACATAAACAAACTTTTAAAAATAAAACTAAAGTTTAATTTACTTAAAACATACAAAGTAAAGGTTTAAGGCAAATAAACATGGTATAGAATCATTTAAACTGGTAACTTAAACTGTTAAACAATATTACTACTAGTAAAAGAAAAACATTGAAAACGATTAAAAAATGAGTACATTTGACCTTACTAAAACTTAGGCTAACCCAGAACCAGGCACGAGCAGAACCTCATAAAGCGAAGTTGTTTTGCATTCCTCATTACGCAGATCGACTTCTCAAGCAAAAAACAAGTTAAAATAAGCCGCTTAAGTAAGAACTTGTATTATTAAATTCGTTGGGATAATTTTCCCTTACCCAATTAGAAGCTGACTATTTTATGGAGTTGAGAAGTCGGCCTGGCCAAAGGTTAGATTAAGACACGTACTTTTGACTAGTATTTTATGTATGAGTGAACAAACCAAGGTGTTTCATTTGACAACAGAAGTTCATTTTCGTCTTTTTATGTTTGCGTTCCTAAACCCCTATATAATAATAGCCTAATTTACCTGTCCGTTTGACCTCGAATTTATGAAGTGGTTGGACCTGGAATGGATAATAGCATCCATATTGTATTCTTGATAAGTTAGGGTTAGCAAAATTCAAAGCAAGTCTTTAAAACGTTCAAAATCCACCCATTCCCTTCTTTTCGGAAAGTCTAGGAGTCTATATCACGGACTAACAAATATCTAGCGTTTAAGTTATATATCTTTGAAAATTAAGAAGTTTGTGTGTTTGTTTTTTATACATAACCACACGGTTTGCAATCGATTCGCTCAATTTTGGACATCATTTATATATATCGCCAAATAATCTCTCAATATTAAAAGCTCTGCTTCCATCCTATCAAGATATGACAAGATAAACTAAAGATGAAACACAATACAACCAGTACAATTAAGTTTCTCTTATTGAAGTTATCTTTGACATAATGGTACTATATACAATGATTCCTAGGACGGAGTTCTTCTATTGTCGATATCAGATGTAAAGACTCTTTTACAGCTGCTTATTGTCGAGATGAAGCTGATAGAAACCCTAATACTTTTCTGGCAACTTGGCCACAAAAAGAAAAGAAACCCCTCTTCTTTTACTATGGTCGTATACAGTACTTGGCTCACCAAAGTCCGCAAAAACTAAGTTGCCTGGCGACTTATAAGACACATCACTCTCTTAAGGATCCCGGTTCCAAAAGGCCCCAAGCGCCGGTGAACTCTCATTTTTATAGCTCCTGCCATGATATCTGATGAGCATGACATCACTCATATTATGGAACCCATATTGGCTCGGTTGTTTAGGTGGGTCATCGATATACCTATATATTAATTTGTATCCGCAGCTACCTCGGGCATGACCAGAATTATAATGTCACAAACGTAGACTTGTTACGCCGGCCACATCTACTTGAAAAGAAAAGGTTGGAAACAGCTGATTTCCCCACAGGATAAAAAGCCAGCCATTGTTGTTTGAGACATGCCTCTGGAACTCCACACTATCATATGTGATGTACATAACAAAGAGTTAAATCTAATAAATGTTAAATCCACAGCCGTAAATTAGACCCTGTTTACACTTATGTTTGACAATGTTCATAAATCCGTTTGAGAAGAGCTTACAAGTTTTTTCTTTACATATTATTAGATAATTATAGGCAACAAAGTTTCCTGCTACCACTAAATAATTATAGACACAAAATATACCTTTCACTCAGTTGAAATTCGCGTGTATCCCAATGTAAGACATCTAATAAAAGCCGCCAAAGTCGACAACCGAACGTGTATCTCGCTATCTCCTGAATCTAACGTGTGACTGCAGCGCGATAAATATGCGACTGGGGAAAAATAAATATGGCTGGATTTTCCTCCCGAAATCAGGTGATACATTATCCGGCTTGTAGGGACAATTATCTGCAAATGTCTCGATAAAAGCCATTATGGGCTGTCTTTTATCCGTGCATCTTAATGGCTTGGATCATAAATGCTTTGGGCTACTGAAGATAGTGCGGGATCAGTTAGTTCACTTATCTTTTCATGTCCAGGTATTTGATTATTAAAATGCATTTAATCAGGTCCAGGACATGAAATTCTTGAAAAGAAACGAATTTTTAAGAATGAGCATTCTTTTTCATTTCATTCGCTTGGAAGTTTAATTTTTCATCTTTTTATCAATTTAAAACAAGTTAGTACTTTTCCAGACATAAAATCTTTACTGCAAAAGCTTTTTTTTGACTCAACATAATTTTATTAGAATATTTTAAAATTAAATATTATATATTAACACATTGTGTGTGGGTACATTTCGCAGCGAAATTGTACCGGGAGCGGGCGTTTTGCGCGTAAATTTAGTTATTCAGTTAAATCTCCATAGATCGAAAATTTGATTTTTTAACCAACTTT
>CM063509.1:99834751-99854751 GCA_032207245.1 Pardosa pseudoannulata
TATATATATAATAAATATATATATATTTATATATTATACTTAAAAAACTTAAAAAGTATATTGCAGGTAAATGGATTTTTAATTTTTTCATATGATGGATGTATCTTGAGCTTTTAAAAACACGTATTTCTACACTTAATAATATTATATAATTTTTATAAATTAGTCTATTTTATATTCTAAGAATAATTTTTTCTGAACAGAACAGATCATTTTACTTCATATTGAATCCAAAAATAGTCTGTTAAAATGAAAGCTATTTAGCTTGAAAGGTGCTATGTTTCCTTAAATGAAATAAATAAAGTAATTAATTTAATCATTTCGATGCTATATTTGGTAGTTTACCCAATTTATCGGTCTACCGATGTTACAATCCTTGGTTTACATTGAGACGCTTTAACAGAATCGATTATTTAATATTGCGTTGCCCATAGTTTACATCTAAACCCAATCGATACACTATCGGGCATGACTAGCCGGAACTTCGCTTGAGTTTGATCTTGAGTGTCTATAATTGCACATCGTACCCATCCCTTTGTTGTCACTAATTATACATAATTTCCATCTCTTTGTGATCCCAGCAAAACCTTCTTCCTTGCAGATATGGCACTTAGCATAACCAGGGTCCATAAATCGATCGAGAGGTTCCCTGGAGAAGATTCTGGTCTTTCTGGACATACATGCAAATAGGAAGAGGAGTATTCCGCGAGATAGAAAATTCTGAATTGAGTCACCCCATGTTGACAAACATCCTATTGTGTGGGTGGGCATGTAAATTAGTTTAGGGATCCAACGTCAATACGATTTCGGGAGTCTAACCTTCATGGCTTTATGTTTTAAAATTCAGCATGTCGTGAAAGGTGCATTAGAATTTGCATAAATAGGTTTGCCTTTTTTGTTATAATGCTATTTTTTTCTTTCTTTTTTCTGTATCTAGCATTATTATTTTTTTACTTTTTTCTGTATCTAGCATTATTTTATTTTACTTTTTTCTGTATCTAGCATTATTTTATTTTACTTTTTTCAGTATCTAGCATTATTTTTTTTACTTTTTTCTGTATCTAGCATTATTTTTTAAAACTTTTTTCTGTATCTAGCATTATTTTTTTAAATTTTTTTTCTTAAATGCTGTTCGTGGTCACAATGTTCTCAAAGCTCTCAAATGAAAACTTTGGGGGTGGCAGCCACGCCTGGGTATGTGCTTGCTCTCTTCTAAATTACGTGGTACCATTCTTGATGTTATGTCAGTGTTCAGTCCTCATGGTTTATCGCTCAAAGTGACACTACATATTACCTTTGCCATGAATCAATCGCATATTGCAACGGAGTCTATTCGACCTGGTGTAACGCTATCAAATATCCTGGTGTAGTAACAACAACAACAACTAAGTTAATCTATAGAAAATTATTTTTACTTCTGTACTCAGAATTTTCATGGAAAATCCATGATTTGAAACTTAACACATTGTTGACCGGCCACGAGTTAACTCGTGTTTTTATGGCCGAACGTTGCTGACCGGCCACGAGTAAACTCGTGATGCGGTTTTTTTTTTTCACATCGCTGTTGTTTTCTCTGTTGGCGACCATACAGTGCAAGTGTTGGTCAGTATAACACAAGCTGTTTCTCTCGCTTATAAGACCCGCCAAATCTTTTGTTGTAAAAAATATTTAATAATTAAAAAAATTTACAAAAAACGATGACGGAACGTAATGAAGAATCTTTCAATGAATTATACGCGGATGCTTTATCTGATTGTCCGAGTGATTATGAATTAAATTGTGCTAATAGCCGGTGACATGTGATAAATTTTCAGTAAAATTGCCGGCCAATAATGTATTAAGGTTTTAAACATCTAAATAAAGACGCAATTTAACCTCCTATGCATTTCACTCAATTTTCTGCCCATCCGATGATATCTTAACATCGTGTGTTTTAGGAGGTGATCCATACAAAAAATCTTTTATTATAAGTACAACTGTTGTAACTATTTAATTAAAAATTAAGGATTCAAATCTAACCTCATAACACGTGCACACCCGTTTGAAGACAACATCGACTGGGCACTTTCTCATGTAATTACGTGCGTAATTACGTGAGAAAGACTTATTCGAAATGAATATGATATATAAGACGCATGTGATATATATTCACTAATGTACCACATGAGATGTTATATTATTTGATGTATTCCAAGTGTTATGTCTGTTTCTGGCCAGATTGCATTTTGTCGTTGATTCGTTAAGTTGGGAGCACTGCGGTCTAAGTTTTTGCAACACGAGGGAAGATTTCATTTGTACTGTAGGTTATTTTTTTAAAGACAGATCTAATTAAAGCTTTTG
Source organism: Pardosa pseudoannulata (assembly GCA_032207245.1). Classification (NCBI taxonomy): domain Eukaryota; kingdom Metazoa; phylum Arthropoda; class Arachnida; order Araneae; family Lycosidae; genus Pardosa; species Pardosa pseudoannulata. The sequence goes on from CM063509.1 coordinate 99,837,092, forward strand.
GTAAACGTATCTTCCTGCCTCTTCTAGTATGCAAATCGGATTAATGTTACCTGTTTCTCAGACATGAAGGCTAACAATGAGCTGCGACAGCTCAGTTTCAAAGGCAACTACCTGGTAGCTGCAATGTTGTGGGTTCCGGGTTCTAGCCGGCCTAAAATCCGCCGCGTTCGGTACTAGTAAAATATGTTCGTATACCCAATGTCCTCCTAGTTCTCAAACGAAACCTCTGGGAGTTGGGGTCATCTGCTTGGTTCCTATTTCTAAATTACAAGGACTCACTTGTGGTTAGACATTCTTTCACCCTTGCCGTGCTAATCAAATGACAGTCACACCCCTTCGCCTTAATTCGTGTGACCTCTGGTCTACGTGGTTGGAACAAGTAAGTCGTATTAACGGCAACAACAAGCTAACAATAACCATAGCAATTTTGAAAGGCTATGATCTCTAATGTTTTGTAGGTTCCATTGTATCAGTTCAGTTCTGTCTGATACAATCTTTTATAAAGTACAATCGTCTTACAACACCAATATACCAGCAATTACATATAAAAAGCTGGTGGTTTTCATTCTACTGTAAATCATCTTATACAGTTAAATTCGTTGTTAAATTGCCTTGTTAATTAGAGCAACAGTTACAATCATTATGCCTTATTTCTTAGAGTGTCTTTTCTCTACAGACCTGAGAGTCATCGATGACCAGAGTAACGTGGAAGTGGCTGATTTCAAGAGGCAAATGAAGTCGTTCTGCGAGAACATTGTGGCTCAGATGAAGCAAGACTCTTGGGAAAAGAGGGTCCTGTATCAGTATCCCGTAACCCTGGAGGCAAATCCCGATCTCCCGGAATACCTGCACGACAAGCTCCTTGACGGAAATCTGATGCTGTCTATCAGTATCGATAGAGTCACTGAGGTAAGGATACAATATTTCAGCTAAGGGAGTGGGTAATGTGCTTGGCCACTGAATGAATTTGGATTCATTTAATTCGATAACAACAGGGAAAAATACTATTACTTCAAAATTTTTCTTTAAAACTGGGTAGGGTAAAGGTTTTTGTCCAGTGTATAGTAAAGGTATAAAAACAAAAGTAGGATTAAGGCACAAAATTAAGTAAAAATAGGAAACAGCTGTTTTACAAAAACTATCAAGCTACTGCTTTTGTATAGTAAAAAGAAGCACAAATAACACTTTGTTCTCCCACCAGTAATTTAAACTATACATTACACTATACAAACTTCTGTATGGTACCTACATATATCTCAATAATCGTTCATCCGTAGAAAGGGTTTTTATCTTAACACATTGTATGCGGGACACGTACTAGTTCATTTTCTAACGATTGATACTGGAGCGAAGGTCAAGTACTAGTACGGGTTAGTGTAACAACATGGTTTGTTTGTGGAAAATGAAACCGAATGTTTTTGTCTACTACACAGATTCTGGAAAAGTTTAGACAAATAAAAACTAGTTTTGTCATCAATCGATGCGGAATAACAGAAAGTTTATTAAAAAAATCAATTTAGATTTAAAATTAAATTATTATTCATCCTTGCTAAAATGATATATGTATATTTATATATTATATATATTTGTATTGATATATTTATTTGTCTGTTTATATATTTGTTTATATATTTCAATATAAAATACGAAAAGTTGTTGTATAAATTAAATTTCGATCTTTTGAGATTTAACTGAATAACTAAATTTAATGGCAAAACGCTAGCTCCCGGTACAATTCCGGTACGAAATGTACATGCATACAATGGGTTAAACAAACATTTCATGGTTCAAATGGATGGTAATATACAGTAACCAAATTGAGTGGAATATTCTTCCCATCATATAAATATTTTTAATCAAGTACCGATTTGTATCAAGTAGGAAGTCAAGTTAAAGGGATATGAATACAGATTCATCCTTTTTATTTACATGCTCTTGTAAATCTTTACTGGTGACATTGTAGGTCATCTGATTTTGCTTCCACTGTTCACCCTTTTGGATGCAAAAGACCAGTCAATCCTTAAATAAATCTTCCCCAATTGTCAGATAGAGAGGGTAAAGGGAGGGATATATTGTAAATGTTTAAGCTTTTAAATTTACCCTTAAATCATGTTTATTCTTTGTTCATATTAAGAGAGTCTTGTAATTTGTTTTACAGTTTACGTAACTCTTGGTAAATAACTTTTAGTGAAATGTTTTTCTGAATTTTCAACCAAAATCTGTATGCCAAATATGATAGATTGTGCTTTGAAGTGTTCAGTTTATAGAAAAAATCAGATTTGATCAGTGAATATTTTTTAAACGTGAGAACAAGTTAAATCAAAATATATTGCTTAAAGCTCATTTTTTATGTCTATGAACCCTATGCTAATGGAAGGATCGTAATCTACCAATTATGACAACGAAGCTAGGCCCTTCTACTCCAAGGTTAATTAGGCTGATAACTATACTTAAAAATATATTTAGTGTGGTTGTAAATATTTATTCCTGCAGTAGAACTGGAACTACACTATATAGCCAATGATGACTGGTCACTTGAGAGTTTGGATGTGTGCTGAATATTTAGAAAAAATGCAAGGAACATTTTCCTGAAATTTTAGAGATGTATCTTCTTATGTAGTACCTTTTTATTAGAGTATCTTCTTATTTGCTTAACAGTTTGCATAACTCTTAGTCCATAACTTTAACTAGTAAAAAAACTAGTATAATCTATATATATATAAATGAATTTGTTCTGTCTGTCTGTCTGTACTCGATAGACTCAAAAACCATGTATCCAATCGCCGTGAAAATTTGGGAAATGTTTAGGTATATCCCTGGGAAGGTTTTTGTAAATTTTCAACGTTCGAAATTCATTCCTTCCCCCTTTTTCGAGCATTTCATGTCATTATTCCAAGCATTATTTTCCCCGGTTAAACGCAAACGATTAAGTTTTTAATTTATCGCATCATATCTAAGGGAAAGAAGCAATGTTTCTAGCAATGTGACGTCATCCCAAGTAATTGTTTTAAACGCAGTTTTCCACGGTTAAAAGCAGGAGATTAAAATGTTCAATTCATCACATAATAAATAGGCGAAAATGATATTTTTCTATCATTATGACGTCATTCATTTAAATATTTCATTTATTCATTTCTTATTTTATATTATTTAAAATCGTCTGCTTAGTATCTATTCGATTTGAACTGAAATTTGAGATATAAAGTGATTCACTTTCATTTCTATGTGACGCAAATTATAGCATTTTTATATGAGAACTAATTTTAAATTTAATTCTTGGTTCATTTTTATGTTACAATGAAATGCATATCAACAATATTCTAAGTACAAAAAGTACAAATTTCAGTGACTCTCATGGCCAAATAAAACCTATCATTTTATATAGTTATCTTCATATTCATATGGTTGTCGATATGAATGTGTGTTTCTGTTTCATACAAAACTATGTGGTTTGTCATAAATTTCCTTAATTTTGGAAAACATTTATTACTACCAACAAAATTAGCACTGTTGCTGTCAAAACCTGTGCTTCCTATTCTATCACGTAATATGGCAAGATCTGTTAACTTTGCTAATCAACGTACAGTAGTAATACAGTAATGCAATTTAGGGTTAAGCTTATATTTTACAATAAAAAAAGTTTGAGCAAATTTAATATAAGACAAATTCGATTATAAAAACTGAATAATGTTATAATACGCTTATGATAGAAATATATAAACATGCCAATGACTCGAACTGAACTGTGACGAATTTAGAGAGTTATTCAAGAAAAAAAAATCTTTGTTTAAAAGTAATACATTAAGTTCACCGTAGCAAAGCACGGGCACATTTGCTAGTCTATATATATAAAAATGAATTTGTGTCTGTCTGTCTGTACTCGATAGACTCAAAAACCATGTATCCAATCGCCATAAAAATTTGGGAAATTATTAGGTATATTCCTGGGAAGGTTTTTGTAGATTTTTAACGTTCGAAATTCATTCCCTCCCCCTTTTTCGAGAGTTTCATGTCATTATTCCATGCATTATTTTCCCCTGTTAAACGCAAACGATTAGCTTTTTAATTTATCGCATCATAACTAAGTGAAAGAAGCAATAATTTCTAGCAATGTGACGTCATTCCGTTAATAACATGTATCTGTTTAAAAGTAGCAGTTAAAAGCGCAGTTTAAAAGTAGATTAAAATTTTCAATTTATAACATAATAAATAGGTGAAAACGATATTTTTTATTATGACGTCATTACTTTAAATATCTCATTGATTTATTTCTTATTTGATATTATTTAAATATCGTCTGCATAGTATCCATTCGATTAGACCTAGAAATTTTTATATTAAGTGATCAACTTTCATTTTTATATGACGCAAATTATAGTATTTTTACGTAAGAACTAACTTGGTGAATTTTTACGTTCCGATGAAATGTTTATAAAATAAAAACCTATTATTTTATATAGTTATCTTTATATTAATTTGGTTGTCAATATGAATATATGTTTCTGTTTCATACAAAACCATGGGGTTTGTCATAAATGTCCTTAATTTTGGACAACATTTATTAATACCAACAATATTAGCACTGTTGTTGTCAAAACCTCTGCTTCCTAGTCTACCATGTAATATGGCAAGATCTATTACCGTTGCTAATCAACGTACAGTAGTAATACAGTAATGTAATTTAGGGTTCAACTTATATATTGTCATAAAAAAAGTTTGAACAAATTTAACATAAGACACAAATTCGATTATAAAATCTGAGTAATGTTATAATACGCTTATAATAGAAATGAATAAATATGCCAATGACTCGAACTGAACTGTGACGAATTTAGAGAGTTATTCACGAAAATAAAATCTTTGTTTAAAAGTAATATAGTAGTTCACCGTAGTGAAGCACGGGCAAACTTGCTAGTAACATATAATTAATAAAAAAATACTATTCCCAATATAATAATATCCTAAGTTGTCTGTCCTCGAATTTATGAAGCGGTTGGACCTGAAATGGAAAAATGTATCCTTAATGGTTTCTTGATTAGTTAGGGTTAGAAATATTCAAAGCCAGTAAAGTTTATCTTCTCCTATATATCCGATTCTAAAATAAACTCATATAAATATGCTTCATATCACAGCAAAAAATACTCTCTTCTTCAAAACGTTCGAAACCCACCCCTTCCCCCTTTTTGAGCGTTTAACGCCATTATAGCCCCGTTTACATGTGCCAGTCATGTACCCTTCTTTTTACCCGGGTAAAGGGATTTTGCTTGGAGGGTCGGAGAAACCCGTTTACATGGTCAATTCTTTCTACCCTCCATTTTGCCGGGATCGTCGCTAGAGGTCACGTGATCATACGGGACGGAAATCGTCTGTAAGCGCAAAGGATGATGGGAAAAGAGAGTAAACTCTGCTATTACCCGGGTAAAACAGCTCATAAAATAATAAAAGAAACAGTAGCAAAATTGCTACTTACCTTACATATAAAAGCAAGCATTATTTTATTTCCATAAATTTCTTTCTTTGTTTTTTTCAAAAGAAGTAATACGCAAGCAATCAACAAGCATCAACAGAATTTAATAGAATACCGCCTTTTAGAGATCACGTGACCGGTTTTCGGAAAATCAGCGAGCAGGCCTTGTGTTTAGATGGCTGTGTTCACCATCTCATTTAATCATTTCTTATTTTAAATTATTTAAATATCGTCTGCATTATTTTCATACCTTTGTTTCCAATTCTTTATATTGAAAAATAAAAGATATTAATACTTAGTATTTTTCCTTAATTTACAGTCTAATATTTAAAAATTAGTTAATGCCCTGCTTTTAAAGAAAATATAATTAATAGTGACCAATATTATTCAAAAACCAGTAGACGCCATTTTTGAAAAAAGAAATTATGTTAATTATGGCTGAAACAAATTTTTCTTATAAAACATCATAACATGCTCCCGGTTATTGTATTTTGTTAATACATTACACTACAAAAAGAAAAATATATCTGTAATTTTTAAAAATTAGTTAATGCCCTGCTTTTAAAGAAAATATAATTAATAGTCACCAATATTACTCAAAAATCAGTAGACGCCATTTTTGAAGAAAAAAAATTATGTTAATTATGGCTAAAACAAATTTTTCTTATAAAACATCATAACATGCTCCCGGTTATTGTATTTTGTTAATACATTACGCTACAAAAAGAAAAATATATCTGTAATATAAAACCGTATCAAGCGTGATACGCTCCAAGCGAAAGTATTAATTACTTTTTTCTATAGTGTAATTTTAGTTTCCTAAGATTATAAAACAATTATGTTTACAATATGACTTAAAAACGTCGTTAATCGTAACTCCATAACGATATCGTTAATCAAACCTCCGTAAAAAATAACTTAACGAGGCCCATTAAAAAAAAATTACCATCGAAGTAAAAGTTCTTTTTTAGAATGTAACGTTATAAAATTCTAAAATTCCCATCGGCATTTAAATACCTTTTATGGAAGCGAGCTTAATTTTATTTCATGTGGTGAAAAAAAAAATTATGAAATTCTTCGATGGTCGAAAGTTAAACATTTACTTGGAATATGTAAGAATAAAATCAATATTTGACGAGTTCGCGCTAATGGAAAATGGCCCCGAGTCCACGTTCCGGTGATATTAATAAAAGTTTTATGAATTTTCTTGAAAAGGAGCCATGAATGCGAAAGTATGTTTTTTTCCTCTAAGGAAAGGGAAGACATAAAAGGTTTTTTTTTTTTTTTTTTCAAAGGGTAGTGGTGGTTTGAGAAGTAGTGAATCGGTGGTAGATTTTTTTTTTCTGAGAAATACTGGATGGATAGAAGTTTCGATTTGGAGCCATCATAAAAGTCGGAATGGCGGGGATTAAAAATACGTTCGGAGTTTATTCGTAGATTTGGCTTTCTCTTTTTTTTCTTAGCTATTCAAAAAGTATATGATAAAGGACAGTGAATTTAAGGGTAGAATTTAAAGGGAAAATCGGACTGACACTTGAAATGTATAGGGGTTTAAAAACTAATATGAGGTACCAAGAAGGAAATGGCTGCAAATGACAAATGGGAAAATTTGAATATATCTAGTAAAAATGATAGAAAATATTCAATTTGATTATACATATATATGTAATATATCAAAATTATTTAACTAAAATATATCCTTAAAAACCTCCTCTCTCCCGTTCTAATTACTTTACATCTTTTTCCCAGCCTCTATATAGTTTAACCCTCCTAGTGGAACACATCGAGGAAATAAATTCTCCAAAAATACGCTAAAGGCTTACTTTGTCAGTGGCCAAAGCGTTCTATGATTTTTTACTTCACCCTTAGTCGACTAGAATGGAATACGGGAAACCCACCCTCGTTATTGTCACTTTACTTCCGGTTATAAATAGATATATAAATAGATATTATAGATTGTTAATTTCAAAACACATAAAGCTCGCCAAATCTCGAAGATCATTCCATAAGAAATAATGGATTCCAAAAGTACAAATAAAAATATTCTTTATTAAGAGACTTATTAATATTTTTTACTAAATTCATCCAAGATATTTAAGTGGTGGAATTAGAGATACATCTGTTACCGCAAACGAAATACTTCGAAATAGAGATTTGCAAAGCCATGAAAAGCTATCAGCGTCTTTGTGCCTCAGGGAATAGAGTTGCATCCCTCAATAAATCTTAGTCAAAGAGGGGTGCAGTTCCTAAACAATCGACCTGACCCTCCTACCACAAACTTTCATGGTGGAAAGCATTGGCAGAAATGTACGCTACATCCATATTCGGAGTGTTTTGGGAGGTCGAAAATTGTACGTGACAACCGATTGAAGACATCATCGGTTTGGCGGAATTGTAAGTGCGAATCGCTTAGAAGGTTAATCAAAAGAGTGTTTTACACTTAAACTTCTTCCCAAAGCTTTCTATCCTAAAAATGTAAACTTTCTGTCTGTTCAACACGTTTCTCAGCTGTCCTCCGCGTTTATCCTGATCTTACACTTGAATTTGCTGAGTAATTGGGAAAATTTTTTCTGTCTTCGCTCTTGGGTGCACCTCTGTTCTAACAGAGTGATTTTTGTCTCTTTCCTTTGTCTATCATTGAGTATTCTAAGTTTCTTAAACAATGGAATGCCTTCTACTTAAAATTCTTCAGAAACTTTTCTATCCTAAAGATGTAAATTTTGTCGATTTAACACGTTTCCCAGTTGTCGCCGGCACATGTCTCCTCGTTTTTCCCGATCTTGCACTTAAATTCGCTAAATAAGTGGGAAAATTTTTTCTGTCTTCGCTCTTGGGTGCACCTCTGTTCTAGCAGAGTGGCGCCGAACGATGGCCGAATGGTTAGGGTGCTGGCCTTCGGAACCGGAGTTCGTGGATTCGTGTTCCATTATGGAATGGATGTTCGTAGCCGTTCGGAATCGGCTTTAAGCACTAGATCCCGATCTCATTAGCCCTCGTGTTGCAAAAAGTAGACCGTAGCGCTCCAAAAAAAACCAAAACCAAATATAGCAGAGGGATTTTGTGGCTTGTCCGTTGTCTGTCGTTAAGCCGAAAAGATGTCCGTTGTAGCATCTCTGGAATAAAGTTTCAATTAGACTGGTGCCGTTCTCTTCAATGTCGGCCCGATTGCATTTTTATTACTGCTAGCTATTGAGCTTTCTAAATGTCGAGGAGTTTTATAATTAATGGTTTACATATGAGATGAGTGTTTTTGTCTCATTTAAAAGCGAGGGCCAAAATGATAAGTCAGCCTGCAGTCATGTAACTGTAGATGAGTGAAAACAAAATAGAATTCTTTGATCAAACTAACACACAGTTTATTCAGGAATCAACTCGCACGAACGACTGTTCGGAAAACGTATACATCGTGGTTATATAGTTGTCTGTGCCAACCTATTAAAAATTACCAGTCACGTGGGTGACGATGATGACTTAAATTAAGCGCCAGAATCTATTTTTGGTTACCGAAAGGGACCTACAGGGGAGACAAAGACATTCGCACAGTTTGCTAGAAAAGGATGCCAGAAAAGATAGAATTGAAACCAAAAATTAATTCAAGATAGACATAATTACGCTCTTAATGAGCATAATTATGTCTCTCTTGAATTAATTGAATTAACATACTTGTATGTATTCAAATGGATTACCCTGAAGTAAATTAAGATTAAACTAACTAATAACTATTAATCTCCAGAAGCCTTAATGCACTATGCTGCTATTAAAAGCGTTCAAGAGCATAAACAAATATTATAAAAATAAAACAAAGACAAAAATAGTAGAAACACAAAGAAGATTGACGAAAACCAAATAATGTTACGAAATGATTTGTGACCACCTCTTTTTTGGTAAACCAGTTTTATACTACAGCAACACTGCCGGACATTAGAAACATCATGACAAAAGGTGATGACAAAAGAGTTATGTCATTTTTGGAAGCTAGAGTGATCCAACTGCCAAAATATTGTGATTAGAATTGCTAATATAGAAACCTTTGAATTGTTTCTGCTCTCTCCCTCTCTCTATCTTTATATATAAAATTCTTCTGTCCGTGTGTTTGTGATAGAACTCCTCCTAAACGGCTGGACTGATTTTGATGAAATTTTGTGTATGCAATGCAGTTGATTCGAAAATTTTTTAGATTCATAATTTGTTCCGTCAGAAAATGTTTTTTTCATTAAAAATCCAAAATTGCGTGCTTATTGAGATTATTATAATGCCGATTGAAACCCTTCACTGCAAATGTATCTGTGGAGTAGTGGTCAGCGCAACGGGCTTCAGTATGAGTAGTCCCAGGATATCCTTACAGGCGATGTGAGTAATTTAATTTAATCCATTTATATTTGTGATGACTGTGTGCGTGCTGGCGTCAAGTATTTTTAAAATATTTTTTGTTGTTATTTATTTTTTCCCATCAAAATAGTTCAATTTATAATTTATTTAAAAACATTTTACAATTTTTGGACTTACAGTATTATAACAGGACAACGTCTGTCGGATTATCTAGTATATATATATATATATATATATATATATATATATATCTCTTTCACTCATGTGTGTATATATATATATATCTTTCACTCTCTGTGTGTGTGTATATATATATATATATATATGTATATATATATATATATACATATATATATGTATATATATATCTTTCACTCTCTCTCTCTTTGTATATATATATATATATATATATATATATATATATATATCTTTCACTATATCTCTCTCTCTGTATATATATATATATATATATATATATATATATATATATTATTTCTCTCTCTCTCTCTCTGTATATATATATATATATATATATATATATATATATATAATCTCTCTCACTCTCTGTATATATATATATATATATATATATATATTATATATATATGTGTATATATATATATATATATATATATATATATATATATATATATATATCTTTCACTCTCTCTCTCTCTCTCTCTCTCTGTATATATATATATATATATATATATCTTTCACTCTCTCTCTCTCTCTGTATATATATATATATATATATATATCTTTCCCTCTCTCTCTCTGCATATATATATATATATATAATCTTTCACTCTCTCTCTCTCTCTGTATATATATATATATATATATATATATATCTTTCTCACTCTCTCTCTCTCTCTCTCTGTATATATATATATATATATATATATATATATATATATATATATCTTTCTCTCTCTCTCTCTCTGTATATATATATATATATATATATATATATAATCTTTCACTCTCTCTCTCTCTCTGTATATATATATATATATATATATATATATATATATCTTTCCCTCTCTCTCTCTCTGCATATATATATATAATCTTTCTCTCTCTCTCTCTCTCTCTCTGTATATATATATATATATATATATATAGATACATACATATATACATACACACATACATACATACATACACACAAAACACATATATACATATACATATATACATACACACAAAATATATATATATATATATATATTTAATTTGAAAAACTGAAACCACAGGAGCAATTATGAAAAACCCTATATATATATATATATATATATATATAATTATTTATATGTATGTATATAAATATATATTATTTTGGCAATTATGAAAACCCCGAATACACTAAAATACTCTGAATACCTTAGTAATTTCATTTAGTGCACTTTCTGAACAATGATATTCTTTCGATTAACTAGTTACGACTCAGATGACTTTAAGAGTTGATAGTGTATCTTCATGTTATTTTAATATGCATCAAAAAGCTGAGAATGTTATGTACTAGAGGTTTAAATACTAGAGGTATAATTGGACAGATATAATTGTTTTCGTATACAAAAATATTTTTAATAACGAAATTATTTTTTCAAATTAATATATCTCTAGAATTTTATCATTTTATAGGTTAGTAGTCCTCTATATTCCAATATATAGTTCAAAATGTTATTATGAAGAAAAAATAGTCCACTTCTAAAATATTTTCTGCAAAAATCCGATACGGTTTTTCTTTAAAAGTAAAAATAATTTAATTATATTCAAATGCTTTACATATCAACAAAAGAGTTTTTATTAAAGATAAAAAATCATTAAATTTTATTTCGCTAATTTTACAAAAATTGCCTCTAACATAGACTTTAAATATTAATTTCTATTTTAAGAAATTTAATTTTATATGAAGAAATTAAATTCATTCAGATTTGTGTTTCGCCAAATCCATATTATTTTCACTATCCGAAACTTCAAACAGTAAATAAAGACGGAGATGGTCGAAAGTTAAATATTTACTCGGAGTTGGTAAAAATCAAATCAATATTTTATGAGTCGAATGGCAACAACGGCAAAAAAAGACTGTGTTACGGAGATTGTAATAAAAGTTTTATGAATTTCCTTTCGAGATGTCTATATATTTTTGAAGGAGTCTGTGCATAAAGAGGGTGTTTTCCGTGCTCGATGTGGAAATAGAATAGTGAATGGAGAGTTCTTTTGAAATGACGAATATTGGGATTTCGAACTGTTGGATCATAAAAGAACGAAAAGCAGACCTGGAATATAACATTCTGAATTTATTCAGAGACATTTTTGGACTATGTTGATATCGACTTTAAAAAAATGTGATTCCAATTTTCTTTTTAAAGTTTTTTTTCGGGAAAGAGGAGAGGGAGAAACGTGCTATAACACTCAGTCATACTCCTTTTATATAAATTGTGTGTATCTATCTATACGTATGCATGTATAAAGATGTATATATATATAAATGTATTTTGACGACTTCAATATTCTCGAGTCAGAGGTAACGTGAAGAATGGATCACAGTCAAGATATATTTGGAAATTTACTTTTATTCTTGATTAACTACGGCTATTTACAAAGAGATGTTAATTCTCAAATCATGTAGAACTGCAAAAGATGGTTGCCGTTATAACTTCCTCACGACGATCACAATTGAAAGAAAGACGAGATTTAATAATCTCGTACAAGTGGTGAGATTTTTCTATGCGCAATCAAACCCAATTTATCCCCCGTTCGGTATCAGAAACTCTGCCGCTCCCTATATGAGCGGATTTTACGAATCTCCCGAACTAGAAAACTGGCCCCGGTAAAAAACACGAAAGCCTCCACGAGGTCAACCACCTACGAAAAAAAATGTCAAAAATCCCTGAGTCGCAAAAGTGTAGGCTTTTTATACCTGGGAGTCAGTTACGGTCACGCCAACTATTTTGTAGGTCAGTTAAGATCCCAGTTACTTGAGAACTCCAGCAAAAGTTACAGTTAGATTTTATAGGTGAATCCTCATTCGTTGGCTGTTCCGATTCTAAAAACTGGGTCCAATTCTCTCGTCTCATTACCACCACCTATCAAGGGCCGTGACACCCATTCAAATGAACTGTCAGCATTCCACACACTGCAACGCCACGCTATTGTCTTGGTAAACAGGTGGGAACCGATCAGCTGCTTTGGTGCGTGCTCGGGAGAAAGGGGAGTCTTCACAGCATGAATAAATATATGTATGTAAACATGGATATAAATATACATATATAATTTTATATAAATAAATATGTATATGTGTATATATGTGTGCATGATAATGCATGTATATATGTGTGCATAAATACATAAATATGTATATATGTAATATATCAAAATTATTTAACTTTAATATTTCCTTAAAAACCTCCTCTCTCCCATTCTAATTCTTTAAAATCTTTTTCCCAGCATCTAAATGTCTTAATCAAAGGAGCGTTCTCGACTTAAAATTCTTTCGATGCAGTTCCCAAAGCTTTCTATCCTATAGATATAAATTTTCTATCTATTCAACACGTTTTCCAGCTGTCGTCGACAAATGGCTCCGCCTTTTTCCTGTTCATACACTTAAATTCGCTGAGTTAGAGAGAAAATTCTTTCTGTTTTCGCTCTTGGGTGCACCTTTGTAGCAGTTTGCATTTTTTTTTAGCAGAGTGGTCTTTGTCTGTCGTTAACTAGTAAAGATGTTCGTTTTAGCAGCTAAAAATAAATTTTTAATTAATCTTTGGCCGTTCTCTTCAGTATGGCCCGACTGCATCTTTATTAGCTGCATCTTTATATTTATTTTTCTATTAGCTGATCAGGCACCTCCTTGCCTAGTATCCCAGGCAAGTAAAAATGATAGGGTCTACAGAATTATTTTGACTAGAGGAAAATAAGTTGTTACACACACACACACACACACATATATTATATATATATATATATATATATATATGTGTGTGTGTGTGTGTATGTATATATTATATATATATATATATATATATATATATATATATATATATATATATATATATATATATATATATATATATTAATTAGTCAAACGTACGAAGAAATAAGTAAATAAATAACTGTGTAAAGCACTATAGCTGCATTTAATTCATAAAAAATAGATGCAAGTAGAAATAAATGTATAAGAACAATAAAAAAAAATAATTCTTAAATTGAGATTAATATCGTAAAATGGGTCTGATTATTTTTAAAAAGATGTCGGAGGATTGTGACTCCCAATCACGATTTAATGTATATTTTATCAAGCCTGAACATTTCCGTACACCAGTAAATCAGAATAACCATAAAACAACAAAATACGCTTAAAAACTATAAGAGAGGCACATACAATTAAGCAAGACAGGATTAAAAGCACTAACTTAAAATAAGTAATTAAAAATAAAAGTAGATAATTTACCAAGCTACGATAGCCGAATGATGGCCGATTGGTTAGGGTGCTGGCCTTCGGTACCGGAGTTCGTGGGTTCGAATCCCACATTGGCATGGGTGTTCGTAGACGTTCGGAATCGGCTTTAAGCTGTAGGTCCCGGTCTCATTAGCCCCCGTGTTGCAAAAAGTAGACCGTAGCACTCCAAATCAAACCAAACCAAGCTACGATAACGCATTCTCGTAGAAGTAATACACTAATATATAAAAAAAACATTTCGATTAAAAAATTAAGTCAAAGAAGGAAATGATGAAGTCATCAAATTTAAATCCCAATACGCACTTTAATTGTTTGGCGAGAAAGCTTTTAGGATATCCCAAAAACATAGTTAATAGTGATTGAGAGTCATAATTCTTCCACACCTTTTTAAGTTAAATAAGATCAGCTTCACTATTTTAATTAGCTGTACTATTTTTTTTTTACTAAATTATTAAGAATACTTTCGGGTGCGCGCGCGTGTGCGTGAGTGAGTGCGTGAGACAATATATATAAATAGACGATATATATGTAAAGTAGCCCTGTTTTGACTCTGTAAATCTAAAAATTGTAAAATGTTTTAAAATAAATTATAAATTGGACCATTTTGATGGAAAAGTAAAAAAGTTATTTTAAAAATACTTGACACTATCACGCGTACAGTTATCACAAACATAATCAGATTAAATTAAAGTTCCCACATCGCCTGTAAAGGGATTCCATCCTGGGACCTCTCACAGTGAAGCCCGTTACGCTGACCACTGCGCCAGAGATACGTTGGCAGTGAAAGGTTTCAATCGGCATTATAAGAAACTCAATAAGTGCGCAATTCTGAATATATAATAAAGAAACATTTTCCGATCAAATTGTGAATCTAAACCATTTTCGATTCAACTGAATTCCATACGCAGAATTTCATCAAAACCAGTTGAGTCGTTTAGGAGGGGTTCAATTACAAACACAGGGACAGAAGAATTTTATATATAAAGATGTACATTTTCAAAATTTTTCAATATCTGAAGATGCCAATATGAAGAATAAACATTACATTTTTCTAATTGAATTTTAAAAAGTAATCTGTCATATTTACATCCGTAAGCAAAAATTCTACTTTTATTCATAAGTCTTCAATTTTATTAGGAAATCTTTAAGAAAGTGTAAAAAAATACAGCAAAGATATATGTATTTTCAATCATACATGCTAACAACCCTCTTGGGCATTTCCATTAGCAAAACCTCTCCAAATATTGATTTTAACCTCGGCAAATAGTCCCAGTTGCCGCATAAAAGTTGTGTTTTTTTAGTGTGATCAAAAAAAAAAATCTCAAATTCGCTTTTGCAGAATAGAATTAAACACGCGTTAAACGTCGAAATGAATTTCAGTATTTGTAAGTTTTTAATTAAGACATCGAGTGTTTTTCCATTACGTTAGATGTTTTAGGGAATGTTTACATATTTTTTAAGAGATTTGTTTCTTTCAGTCGAAAATGTTTTAAAGAAATGATTCTTTAAAGGAACAAGTTTTAGCATTTCGTTTTTTATTAGTTGTTTTTATTTCTTATTAATTTTTAATCTTGGAGATGCTTATGGGATTCTTTTTTGTTTATTTGTTTAATGTGTTTTTAGCCATATATTTTGTTCTATCTAAATTTTCTTTTTTATCATTAAGAAAGCAAAATTAGTTTTTATTTTTCCCATGAGAATTATTAGTAATTTTCCAAACGTTTAGAGTATTAAATGTGTTTGCATTTCCAAATTCATTATTTTAATTCCGCTTGAAGTCATTTTTTTAAAGTAATCCATCTTTGTTTTATGAATTAAAACTGTTAAATTATTATTTTCATATATATTTCTTGCCCTGTGGCATTTTTCAATTTAACTTAATTTTTATTGAAATTGTAAATTCATTCCTATAATTTTTTAATTTTTTAATTGAGAATTTAAAATATATAGCTTAAAATAATATTTTTACATATGAGAATTAAGAAAAAAGTCCTGGATAAATTCTCTAAAATTAAAAAAAAATTCTTCTTTATTTTTAATATTTTACTATTAGTTGTTGTGATAATTTTTAATCTTGTAGATGCTTATGGGATTCTTTTTTGTTTATTTGTTTAATGTGTTTTTAGCCATATATTTTGTTCTATCTAAATTTTCTTTTTTATCATTAAGAAAGCAAAATTAGTTTTTATTTTTCCCATGAGAATTATTAGTAATTTCCCAAACGTTTAGAGTATTAAATGTGTTTGCCTCTCCTAATATATTATTTTATTACGCTTGAAGTCATTTTTTAAAGTAACCCATCTTTCTTTTGTGAATTAAAACTATTAAATTATTACTTTCAAATAGATTTCTTGCTTTTGGGCATTTTATCAATTTAACTTAATTTTTAATGAAATTGTAATTTCCTTCTTATAATCTTCTAATTTTTTTTTATTAACACGTTGTATGCGGGGACACCTATTAGTACGTTTTCTGATGATTGATACTAGAGCGCTGGTTACGTACTAGTACGGGTCAGTGTAACAACATGGTTTGTGGGTACAAAAATAACAATATATACAGGAAAGTGAGGCCGAATATTCTGGTCTACTACATAGATTCTGGAAAAATTTAGACAAATAAAAACTAGTTTTTACATCATTCGATGCGGAATCACAGAACGGGAAAAAATGAAAACTATATACTACTATTTCTATTTGATTTTTCATATTTATGAAATTATTATAAATTTATCCATTAAAAACTATATATTTTTGTTTACAATAATCTGATGGTTGCTATATATATATGTGTGTGTGTGTGTGTGTGTGTGTGTGTGTGTGTGTGTGTGTGTGTGTGTGTGTGTGTGTGTGTGTGTGTGTGTGTGTGTGTGTGTGTGTGTGTGTGTGTGTGTGTGTGTGTGTGTGTGTGTGTGTGTGTGTGTGTGTGTGTGTGTGTGTGTGTGTGTGTTGTGTGTGTGTGTGTGTGTGTGTGTGTGTGTGTGTGTGTGTGTGTGTGTGTGTGTGTGTGTGTGTGTGTGTGTGTGTGTGTGTGTGTGTGTGTGTGTGTGGTGTGTGTGTGTGTGTGTGTGTGTGTGTGTGTGTGTGTGTGTGTGTGTGTGTGTGTGTGTGTGTGTGTGTGTGTGTGTGTGTGTGTGTGTGTGTGTGTGTGTGTGTGTGTGTGTGTGTGTGTGTGTGTGTGTGTGTGTGTGTGTGTGTGTTGTGTGTGTGTGTGTGTGTGTGTGTGTGTGTGTGTGTGTGTGTGTGTGTGTGTGTGTGTGTGTGTGTGTGTGTGTGTGTGTGTGTGTGTGTGTGTGTGTGTGTGTGTGTGTGTGTGTGTGTGTGTGTGTGTGTGCGCGTGCGCGTGCGCGTGTGTGTGTGTGTGTGTGCGCGTGCGCGTGTGTGTGTGTGTGCGCGTGCG
>CM063509.1:99864751-99894751 GCA_032207245.1 Pardosa pseudoannulata
AGAATTAACACGTTGTATGTGGGACACGTACTACTACGTTTTCTGACGATTGATATTTGAGCACGGGCCACGTACTTGTACGGGATAGGGTAACAATATGGTTTGTTTGTGGGTACAAAAATAGCGGTATACACAAGAGAACGAAGCCGTTCTTGTCTACTACATAGATTCTGGATAAGTTTAGATAAATGAAAACTAGTTTTTACATCAGTCGATGAGGAACCGCAGAACGGGAAAAAATCAAAACTATATACTATTATTTCTATTTGATTTTTCATATTTACGATACTATTATTATACTACATAGATTCTGGAAAAATTTAGACAAATAAAAACTAGTTTTTACATTATTAGTTTTATGATTGCTCTTTTCATTTTTTATATTTTGAAAATATTTATATGATATAATTCGAAAAACATAAACTATATACTACTATTTCTATTTGATTTTTCATATTTACGATACTATTATAAATTTATCCACTAAAATATATATTTTTTTAATTTAATTTTATGGTTGTTGTTATATATTTCTGTTAATAAATTTGTTTATTATTTCGATATAAAATACGAAAAGTTGGTTAAAAAATTAAATAATTTTCGATCTATTGGAATTTAACTGAATAACTAAATTTACGAATAAAACGCCCACTCCCGGTAAATTCCGCTACGAAATGTACCCGCACACATTGTTTTAAAACAATATTACATATGAGATTTTAAATAAATAGCTTAAAATGATATTTTTACATATGAGAATTTAAAATAACATTCTTCGTCATTTCTTTAAAATTTAAAATTTTTTTTTTTAATATTTTACCATTTTTTGTTGTGACAATTTTTACTCTTGTAGAGGCATATGGGATTCTGTTTTGTTTATTTGTTTAATCTGAGATGTTTTTAGCCATATATATCTTGTTCTATCTAAATTTTCTTTTTTAAGACATTTTTGAAGACATCTTTTAAAGTAACCCACCTTTCTTTTATGAATTAAAACTATTAAATTATTATTTTCAAATGGAATTCATGCCTTTTGGGCATTTTTCAATTTAAACTTGTAATTTCATTTTAATTTAGGTCGTATTTTCATTTTTATTTAAGTCGTAATTTTCATTTTATAATTTAATTATTCTTATTGAGTTAATTTGAATGGTAGAAAACAATATTGTTGCATATGGTAATTTAAAATAAATATCTTAAAATATGAATAGCTTAAAATAATGTTATTAAATATGAGAATTAACACATTGTATGTGGGACAAGTACTAGTACGTTTTCTGACGATTGATACTTGGGTTACGTACTAGTACGGGTTAGTGTAACAACATGGTTTGTTTGTGGCTACAAAAATAACGGTATATACAGGAAAACGAAGCCGAATGTTCTTGTCCACTACATAGATTCTGGAAAAATTTAGACAAATGAAAACTAGTTTTTACATCAGTCTTTCCGGAACCATAGAACGGGAAGTATTAAAAACTACTCTTATACTATTATTTCTTCTATTTTAATATTTCATATTTACGTTACTATTATAAATTTATCCACTAAATAATATTTTTGTCTACAAAAATCCCATGGTTGTTATTTATATAATTATATATATATATATATATATATATATATATATATATATATATATTATATATACATATATTATATATATATATATGTATATTTACATAATATATATATATATATATATATATATATATATATATATATATATATTTGTTTCTATATTTCAATATAAAATACAAAATGTTGTTTAAAAAATAAATAATTTTCGATCTATTGAGATTTAACTGAATAACTAAATTTACGCACAAAACGATAGCTCCCGGTACAATTCCGCTGCGAAATGTACCCGCACACAATGTATTAGAACAATATCATTACATATGAGAATTTATAATAAATAGCTTAAAATAATATTTTTACATATGAGAATTAAAAAAAGAATTCTTGGATCAATTCTTTAAAATTTTAAAAATTTTCTTCTTTTTTATTTTTAATGTTTTACCATTTTTTGTTGCGATAATTTTTACTCTTGTAGATGATTATGGGATTCATTTTTATTTGTTTAATATGAGATGTTTTTAGCCATATATTTTGTTCTATCTAAATTTTCTTTTTTATCATTAAGAAAGCAAAATTAGTTTTTACTTTTCCCATGAGAATTATTAGTAATTTCCCAAACGTTTAAAATATTAAATGTGTTTGCCTCTCCTAATATATTATTTTATTACGCTTGAAGTCATTTTTAAAGTAACCCATCTTTGTTTTATGAATTAAGACTATTAAAGAAGCCCTTTAGGAATTTTTCAATTTCACTTATAATTTCATTTTTATATTTTTTTAATTGTCTTTATTGAACTATTTTAATAGCTTAAAACAATATTATTACATATGAGAATTTAAGATAAATAGCTTAAAATATGAATAGCCTAAAATAATGTTACTACATATGAGAATTAACACATTGTATGCGGGACAAGGACTAGTACATTTTCTGGCGATTGATATTTGATCGCGGGACGAGCTAGTGTAATAACATGGTTTGTTTGCGAGTAAAAAACTAACAGTATATAAGGAAAACGAAGCCGAATATTCTTGTCTACTACATAGATTCTGGAAAACTTTATGCAGATAAAAACTAGTTTTTACATCAGTTGATGTGGAACCACAGAACGGGAAGGTTAATTTAAAAAATCCATTTACATTTAAAATCCACTTTTTTTTTATCCTTGCGAAAATTATATATATCTATCTATCTATATATATATATATATATGTATATATGTATATATATATATATATATATATATATATATATATATATATATATTTGTTTGTTGTCTTTATATATTTGTTTATATATTTCAATATAAAATACAAAAAGTTGGTTAAAATGTTAAATAATTTTAGATCTATTTAGATTTAACTGAATAAATAAATTTACGCACAAAACGCCCGCTCCCGGTACAATTCCGCTGCGAAAAGTACCCGCACACAATGTGTTAGAACAATATTATTACATATGAGAATTTAAAATATATAGCTTAAAATAATATTTTTACGTGTGAGAATTAAGAAAAAAGTCCTGGATAAATTCTTTAAAATTAAAAAAAAATTTATTTATTTTTAATATTTTACTATTTTTTGTTGTGACAATTTTTACTCTTGTAGATGCTTATGGGACTCATTTTGTTTATTTGTTTAATATGAGATGTTTTTAGCCATATAATTTGTTCTATCTAAATTTTCTTTTTTATCATCAAGAAAGCAAAATTAGTTTTTATTTTTCCCCTGTGAATTATCAGTAATTTCCAAAACGTTTAAAATATTAAACGTGTTTGCCTCTCCTAATACATTATTTTATTACGCTTGAAATCATTTTTTAAAGTAATCCATCTTTGTTTTATCAATTAAAACTATTAGATTATTATTTTCAAATGGATTTCTTGCCTTTTGGACATTTATCAATTTAACTTAATTTTTATTTAAATTGTAATTTCCTTCTTATAATTTTTTAATTGTTTTTATTAACACATTGTATGCGGGGACACGTATTAGTACGTTTACTGACGATTGATACTTGAGATCGGGTCAAGTGCTAGTATTTTTTCTGACGATTGATACTTGAGCGCGGGTCACGTACTAGTACGGGTTAGTGTAACAACATGGTTTGTTTGTGGGTACAAAAATAACGGTGTATACCGAAAAACGAAGGCCAATGTTCTTGTCTACTACATAGATTCTGGAAAAATTTAGACAAATGAAAACTAGTTTTTACATCAGTCGATGAGGAACCACAGAACGGGAAAAATTAAAAATTTTTACAACTATAT
Organism: Pardosa pseudoannulata; assembly: GCA_032207245.1. Classification (NCBI taxonomy): domain Eukaryota; kingdom Metazoa; phylum Arthropoda; class Arachnida; order Araneae; family Lycosidae; genus Pardosa; species Pardosa pseudoannulata. The sequence continues at coordinate 99,868,603 of CM063509.1, forward strand.
TTATTTGATTTTTCATATTTAGGATACTATTATATTATACTATAGATTCTTGAAAAATTTAGGCAAATATAAACTAGTTTTTACATTATTTGTTTTATGATTGTTCTTTGCATTTTTTGTAATTTAAAAATGTCTATATATATAACATAATTCGAAAAACCTAAAACTATATACTACTATATCTATTTGATTTTTCATATTTCAAATACTATTATAAATTTATCCACTAAAAATATATTTTCTTTAATTTAATTTTATGGTTGTTGTTTATATATGTTGTTTATATGTGTGTGTGTGTGTGTGTGTGTGTGTGTGTGTGTGTGTGTGTGTGTGTGTGTGTGTGTGTGTGTGTGTGTGTGTGTGTGTGTGTGTGTGTGTGTGTGTGTGTGTGTGTGTGTGTGTGTGTGTGTGTGTGTGTGTGTGTGTGTGTGTGTGTGTGTGTGTGTGTGTGTGTGTGTGTGTGTGTGTGTGTGTGTGTGTGTGTGTTGTGTGTGTGTGTGTGTGTGTGTGTGTGTGTGTGTGGTGTGTGTGTGTGTGTGTGTGTGTGTGTGTGTGTGTGTGTGTGTGTGTGTGTGGTGTGTGTGTGTGTGTGTGTGGTGTGTGTGGTGTGTGTGTGTGTGTGTGTGTGTGTGTGTGTGTGTGTGTGTGTGTGTGTGTGTGTGTGTGTGTGTGTGTGTGTGTGTGTTGTGTGTGTGTGTGTGTGTGTGTGTGTGTGTGTGTGTGTGTGTGTGTGTGTGTGTGTGTGTGTGTGTGTGTTGTGTGTGTGTGTGTGTGGTGTGTGTGTTGTGTGTGTGTGTGTGTGTGTGTGTGTGGGTGTGTGTGTGTGTGTGTGTGTGTGTGTGTGTGTGTGTGTGTGCGCGGGTGTGTGTGTGTGTGTGTGCGTGTGTGTGTGCGTGCGTGCGTGCGTGCGTGTGTGTATGTATTTGTTTACATGATTCAATATAAAATACGAAAAGTTGGTTAAAAAATTAAATTTTTGATCTATTGAGATTTAACAGAATAACTAAATTTACGTTCAAAACGCCCGCTCCCGGTACAATTTCGCTGCGAAATGTACCAACACACAATGTGTTAGAACAATTTTATTATATAAGAGAATTTAAAATAAATAACGTAAAATAATATTTTTACATATGAGAATTAAGAAAAACATTCTTGGATCAATTCTTTAAAATTTTAAAAATTTTCTTCTTGTTTAGTTTTAATATTTTACCATTTTTTGTTGTGACAATTTTTACTCTTATAGATGCTTATGGTACTCTTTTTTTTGTTTATTTGTTTAATATGAGATGTTTTTGGCCATATATTTTATTCTATCTAAATTTTCTTTTTTATCATTAAGAAAGCAAAATTAGTTTTTATTTTTACCATGAGAGTTAATTGTAATTTCCCAACCATTTAAAGTATTAAATGTGTTTGCATTTTCAAATACATTATTTTATTACTCTTGAAATTATTTTTAAAATAACCCATCTTTGTTTTATGAATTAAAACTTTTAAATTATTATTTTCAAATGGAATTCATGACCTTTGGGTATTTTATCAATTTAACTTATAATTTCATTTTGATTTAAATTGTAATTACATTTTTAAAATTTTTTAATTTATTTTATTGAACTATTTTGAATAGCTGAAAACAATATTATTACACATGAGAATTTAAAATGAATACCTTAAAATAATATTATTACATATGAGAATTAACACGTTGTATGTGAGACACGTACTACTACGTTTTCTGACGATTGATACTTGAGCTCAGGTAACGTACTCGTACGGGTTAGTGTAACAATATGATTTGTTAGTGGGTACAAAAATAACGGTATATACAGGAAAACGAAGCCGAATGTTCTTGTCTACTACATAGATTCTGGAAAACTTTAGGCAAATAAAAACTAGTTTTTACATCAGCCGATGCAAAACCACAGAACGGGAAAAAATTAAAACTATATACTATTATTTCTATTTGATTTTTCATATTTACGATACTATTATATTATACTATAGATTCTGGAATATTTTAGGCAAATAAAAACTAGTTTTTACATTATTAGTTTTATGATTGCTCTTTTCATTTTTTTAATGTAAAAATGTTTATATATAACATAATTCGAAAAAATTAAAACTATATACTACTATATCTATTTAAATTTTCATATTTATTATATTATTATAAATTTATCCACTAAAAATATTTTTTTAATTTAATTTTATGGTTGTTGTTTATATACTTTCTGTTAATAAATTTGTTTATATATTTCAATATAAAATACGCGAAGTTGGTTAAAAAATGAAATAATTTTCGATCTATTGAGATTTAAAGGAATAACTAAATTTACGCCCAAAATGCCAGCTCCCAGTCCAATTCCGCTACGAAATGTACCCGCACACAATGTTTTAAAAACAATATTACATATGAGATTTTAAATAAATAGCTTAAAATGATATTTTTACATATGAGAATTTAAAATAACATTCTTCGTCATTTCTTTAAAATTTAAAATTTTTTTTTTATATTTTACCATTTTTTGTTGTGACAATTGTTATCTTGTAGATGCATACGGGATTCTGTTTTGTTTATTTGTTTAATCTGAGATGTCTTTAGCCATATATATCTTGTTCCATCTAAATTTTCTTTTTTAAGACATTTTTGAAGACATCTTTTAAAGTAACCCACCTTTCTTTTATGAATTAAAACTATTAAATTATTATTTTCAAATGGAATTCATGCCTTTTGGGCATTTTTCAATTTAAACTTGTAATTTCATTTTAATTTAGGTCGTATTTTCATTTTTATTTAAGTCGTAATTTCATTTTTATAATTTAATTATTCTTATTGAGTTAATTTGAATGGTAGAAAACAATATTGTTGCATATGGTAATTTAAAATAAATATCTTAAAATATGAATAGCTTTAAAATAATGTTATTAAATATGAGAATTAACACATTGTATGCGGGACACGTACAAGTACGTTTTCTGACGATTGGTACTTGAGCTCGGGACACGTACTAGTACGGGTTAGTGTAACAACATGGTTTGTTCGAGGGTACAAAAATAACGGTATATACAGGAAAACGAAGCCGAATGTTCTTGTCTACAACATAGATTCTGGAAAAATTTAGACAAACTAAAACTAGTTTTTACATCAGTCTATGCGGAATCGTAGAACGGGGGAAAATTAAAACTATATACTACTATTTCTATTTGATTTTTCATATTTACGATACTATTATAAATTTATCCACTAAAAAATATTTTTTGTTTATTAAAAAATCTTTTGGTTGTTATTTATATAATTATATATATATATATATATAATATATATATATATATATATATATATAATATATATATATATATATATATATATATATATATATAATATATATATATATACATATATATATATATATATATATATATATATATATATATATACATATATATATATATATATATATATATATATATATATATATATATATTTGTTTATATATTTCAATATAAAATGCGAAAAGTTGTTTAAAAAAATAAATAATGTTCCATCTATTGAGATTTAACTGAATAACTAAATTTACGCACAAAACGTCCGATCCCGGTGCAATTCCGCTGGAAATGTAGGCGCACACAATGTGTTAGAACAATATCACTATATATGAGAAATCAAAATAAATAGCTTAAAATAATATTTTTACATAAGAGAATTGAAAGAAAATTCTTGGATGAATTCTTTAAAATTAAAAAAATTATTTTTAATATTTTACCATTTTTTGTTGTGACAATTTTTACTGTTGTAGATGTTTATGGGATACTTTTTTATTTATTTATTTAATATGAGATGTTTTTAGCCATATATTTTGTTCTATCTAAATTGTCTTTTTTATCATCAAGAAAGCAAAATTAGTTTTTATTTTTCTCATGAAAAATTATTAGTAATTTCCCAAACGTTTAAAAAATTAAATGTGTTTGCATCTCCAAATAAAATATTTTATTACGCTTGAAGTCATTTTTAAAGTAACCCATCTTTGTGTTATGAATTAAGACTATTAAAGAAGCCCTTTAGGAATTTTTCAATTTCACTTATAATTTCATTTTTATAATTTTTTAATTGTCTTTATTGAACTATTTTTAATAGCTTAAAACAATATTATTACATATGAGAATTTAAAATAAATAGCTTAAAATATGAATAGCCTAAAATAATGTTACTACATATGAGAATTAACACATTGTATGCGGGACACGGACTAGTACATTTTCTGACGATTGATATTTGATGGAGGGACACGTACTAGTACGGGTTAGTGTAATAACATGCTTTGTTTGCGAGTAAAATACTAACGGCATATACAGGAAAAGAAAGCCAAATGTTCTTGTCTACTACATAGATTCTAGAAAAATTTAGTCAAAAACTATTTGTTACATCAGTCTATGCGGAACCACAGAACGGGAAGTTTGATTTAAAAAATCCATTTAGATTTAAAATTAACTTTTTATTTATCCTTGCGAAAATTATATATATATATATATATATATATATATATATATATATATATATATATATATATATATATATATATATATATGTATATTTATGTATGATATATTTGTTGTCTATTTATATATTTATTTATATATTTCAATATAAAATACAAAAAGTTATTTAAAAAATGAAATAATTTTCGATCTATTGAGATTTAACTGAATAACTAAATTTACGCTCAAAACGCCCGCTCCAGGTAAAATTTCGCTGCGAAAAGTACCCGCACACAATGTGTTAGAACAATATTATTACATATGAGAATTTAAAATATATAGCTTAAAATAATATTTTTACTTAAGAGAATTAAGAAAAAAGTCTTGGATGAATTCTTTAAAATTAAAAAAAAAATTCTTATTTATTTTTAATATTTTACCATTTTTTGTTGTGACAATTTTTACTGTTGTAGATGTTTATGGGATACTTTTTTATTTATTTATTTAATATGAGATGTTTTTAGCCATATATTTTGTTCTATCTAAATTGTCTTTTTTATCATCAAGAAAGCAAAATTAGTTTTTATTTTTCCCCTGTGAATTATTAGCAATTTCCAAAACGTTTAAAATATTAAACGTGTTTGCATCTCCTAATACATTATTTTATTACGCTTAAAATCAATTTTTAAAGTAACCCATCTTTGTTTTATCAATTAAAACTATTAGATTATTATTTTCAAATGGATATCTTGCCCTTTGGACATTTATCAATTTAATTTAAATTTTATTTAAATTATAATTTCCTTCTTATAATTTTTTAATTTTTTTATTAACACATTGTATGCGGGGACACGTATTAGTACGTTTACTGACGATTGATACTTGAGATCGGGTCAAGTGCTTGTATGTTTTCTGACAATTGATACTTGAGCGCGGGTCACGTACTAGTACGGGTTAGTGTAACAACATGGTTTGTTTGTGGGTACAAAAATAACGGTGTATACCGAAAAACGAAGGCCAATGTTCTTGTCTACTACATAGATTCTGGAAAAATTCAGACAAATAAAAACTAGTTTTTTCATCATGTCGATGTGGAACCATAAAACGGGAAGGTTGATTAAAAAGTCAATTTAGATTTAAAACTAACTTTTTATTTATCCTTGCAAAAATTATATAGACAAAATGATATATAAATATAAAATTAAAACTAGTTTTGGGGGAACAACAAAATGGGAAAAAATTAAAACTATATACTACTATTTCTATTTGATTTTTCATATTTACGATACTATTAAAAATTTATCCACTAAAATATATATTTTTGTTTACAAAATTCTTATGGTTGCTATTTACACACACACACACACACACACACACACACACACACACACACATATATATATATATATATATATATATATATATATATATATATATATATATATATATATATATATATATTTGTTTACATGATTCAATATAAAATACGAAAAGTTGGTTAAAAAATTAAATTTTTGATCTATTGAGATTTAACAGAATAACTAAATTTATGCGCAAAACGCCCGCTCCCGGTACAATTTCGCTGCGAAATGTACCAACACACAATGTGTTAGAACAATATCCTTACATAGGACAATTTAAAACAAATAACTTAAAATAATATTTTTACATATGAGACTTAAGAAAAACTTTCTTGGATCAATTCTTTAAAATTTAAAAAATTTTCTTTTTGTTTACTTTTTAATATTTTACCATTTTTTGTTGTGACAATTTTTACTCTTATAGATGTTTATGGTACTCTTTTTTTGTTTATTTGTTTAATATGAGATGTTTTAGCTATATATTTTGTTCTACCTAAATTTTCTTTTTTATCATTAAGAAAGCAGAATTAGTTTTTATTTTTCCCATAAGAATTATTAGTAATTTCCCAAACATTTAAAGTAATTAATCTGTTTGCATCTCCTAATACATTATTTTATTACGCATTAAGTCATTTTTTAAAGCTACCCATCTTTGTTTTATGAATTAAAATTATGAAATTATTATTTTCATATATATTTCTTGCCCTGTGGCATTTATCAATTTAACTTAATTTTTATTGAAATTGTAAATTCATTCCTATAATTTTTTAATTGCTTTTATTAACACATTGTATGAGGGATACGTACTACTACGTTTTTTGACGATTGATACTTGAGCGCGGGTAACGTACTGGTACGTTTTCTGACGATTGATACTTGAACGCGGGTCACGTACCAGTACGTGATAGTGTAACAACATGGTTTGTTTGTGGGTACAAAAATAACAGTATATACAGTATAACGAAGCCGAATGTCCTTGTCTACTTCATAGATTCTGGAAACGTTTAGACAAATGACAATTAGTTTTTACATAAGTCGATGCGGAACCACAGAACGGGAAAAATTGAAACTATATACTAGTATTTCTATTTGATTTTTCACATTTTAGATACTAATATACTATACTATAGATTCTGGAAAAATTTAGACAAATAAAAACTATTTTTTACTTTATTAGTTTTATGATTTCTCTTTTCATTTTTTATAACGTAAAAATGTCTATATATATAACATAATTCGAAAAAACTAAAACTATGTACTACTATTTCTATTCGATTTTTCATATTTACAATACTATTATAAAATTATCCTCTAAAAATATATTTTTATTTTTCAGAACTTTTATGGGGTGGTATTTATATATTTCTATTTATAAATTTTTTATATATTGGAATATAAAATACGAAAAATTGGTTAAAAAATTAAATAATTTTCGATGTATTGAAATTTAACTGAATAACTATACTTGCGCGCAAAACGTCCACTCCAGGTACAATTCCGCTGCGAAATGTACCAGCACATAATGTGTTAGAACAATATCATTACATATGAGAATTTAAAATAAATACCTTAAAATAATATTTTTACATATGAGAATTAAAAAAAGAATTCTTGGATCATTTCTTTAAATTTTTAAACATTTTCTTCTTTTTTATTTTTCATATTTACAATATTATTATAAATTTTTCCGCTAAAAAATATATTTTTATTTAAAAAATTTTATGGTTGTTATTTTTATAATTCTATCTATATATTTGTTTATATATTTCAATATAAAATACAAAAAGTTGGTTAAAAAATTAAATAATAATGGCATTAAACGCTCGAAAAGAAGGAAAAGGGTGGATTTCGGACGGTTTAAATACGACAGTATTTTTCCAGTGATATGAAGCATATTTATACCAATTTATTTTTTAATCGTATGAATAGTTTAGGAAAATATAAACTGTATTCGCTTTGAATGTTGCTAACCCTAACTCATCAAGAATCCAATATGGAAGCCTCTATCCATTCCTGTCCAACTGCTTCATAAATTCGAGAACAGACGGACAGATAACTTAGGCTATTATTATATAGGGGATGCCTTACCACGCCCTAAAATTTTTATATTTTTAAAAGCATTTTTTTTTTTATTATTTTCATATTTGACCTTGTTTCACATCAATCTCTTTTTTTTTTAATTTTACATGATTCCCTTCGTGACTCTTGATTCTCATGATTCTTTCGTTTGTTTTGTCTTTTCATCGTTTTGTCATTATTTTACAACTTCGAAATTAAATTAATTTGAATTTTTTTAAAACTTTAAGTTATTAAGGCATACTTGCGTTTGGCTTAATTTGTCCCAGGAGGATGTAGTGCCATGAAACTCCAACCAATTAACCAATATAAAATAAATAAAATGTAAAAAATATGCTTTAATTATTTATTTGCCTAATATGTACGAAAGTTAATAATACATCGTGTATACATTCCAAGCCGATGTAATGTATCTAACAGTAATGGTGGCAATTCTAACGCTGACATGTAATCAGGAAATAGTTCTGTCGACATAATGAACATCAATTTACTTTCTTTTCCTTCTTGACTCCTTTGTTTTTATAATTATTCTGACATTTTAGAATAGTTACTTGAAAAAGTTTTTAGTAATCTAACTGAGCTTTAATATTGAGTTTTCATGGACTTGTTAAACTCATTTAAGTAGATAACTCTTATCTTCTACTCGTAAAAAGGGGACTTTTTATACTGATTGTTTTGTAATTATGTTTTTCTGGCTTTTGGGAATAGTTACTTGGAAAAGATTGTTTTCTAGTAAACTTTAATACTGAGTTTTCATGACTTATTAAAGCTCATTTAAGTAAATAATGCTTGTTTGATACGAATAAAAAGTGAACTTTTTATGGTTATTGTTTTATAATCATGTTTTCTGATATTTATTTAAGTAATACCAAAACTATTGACGAGTCGATAAAAGAGCACAAATTACCTATATCGTTTATTTAATTTTTAAAACTTGTTTTTAACTTAGTATTTTCTTTATACGATTAGGTAAAAACGATGTGTATTGTTTCTGAAGAATTGGAAAACGATAAAGTTATAAAGAGAGAGGGGGGACTTTTGCTCGAAAGTTAAATTTGCCTTAAAGTGAGATATCATTTATCATGTTGACTGCCAGACGCATTTCGATGGTTTGCCCAAGGTGCCGACTTGAACTTTTCATTATGCGATGCATATGCTAAAATATTATTTGAAGCAGATAAAATGAGTTATAAAATCATGCTTTAAGCAGTTTTTATAGTGGGGGGTCACCGGTGACTCTCACGGCAAGGTAGGCAATTGTCACGATTGTTCTTTTTTTTTCCCCCAAACTATCGGGGTTTAATTGCTAAGTGATTACTCTCATTTTTCAGCATTCAAAGCAACTAGGAAGAACTAGAGCAAAGAATTAGACTAAAAAAGTGGTGACATATTGTTCCGATTGCGTTGATTCACATTTTCTTTGCCTTGAATTCTTCAATCTGACTCATCGCAATATGCACTGATAAAATGTATAATTTTCATGTTGTAATAGAATTTGTTTTGTATGTTCTATATTGCATTAATTTCTTCAAACCATTTGTATAAATTACTGTTACATTGGCTTGGAGTTTGAGAAAAAAGAAATCTAAACTTATTAATAAACACATGGGCAAATATATCTTGATTAAAATTATTTTATACAATTAAATAAATGCCTAAGGAATACAACTGGAATCAACATATCATTTGTAGATATCGGAGACTGCTTTCGTGTCTGCATTGGCTCTAAAAAACAATATGGCGATGATTTTCCTCTTTCTCGTGTAGCTGCAAAAAAAGGTCTATCCCTCAAACCGCGGATGCCAGATCCCCTCTTGTCTCCTCTGGTAACAACCTTGTCCGCTAAAAAAATCAGACTGCCTCGCGGAGAAAAAACAGAACGGCGGGGGGTCAGAATCACCCAAACCAACGGACCCTTCTATTGGTTGGGAGAAATCCGAAGTTTCTTTCTAGTTCCAACCGGTCCTGTTCTGGTATGTCTTTGACGATGAGTCACAGGAAGAGGTAAAAATAAGGTGAATCGAATGTAACTTATTGTTACAAATACATAGACTGGCCAGTAAGATTTCGGTATCAAAGCATTAAAGTACACTCAAGGATATTCAAGGATGATACTTGTTAGTATGCCAAGAACTACCAGTAAGATGCGATTAGCAGTACTAGAAAAATGGGCAGCATTTTCTTGACAACCCATTGACAACCTTGTATTTAGCCGACTATGTTAGGCAACTAACTTAAATCCTGCATCAGGGGTATCATATACTCTACTAATATCTAAAATTTAATGTCTTGTTACTTATCATTTGGACATTTCGGTATTCTGTCCATAAAGATGACTTTTCTATCAAGTTCTTAGTCATTTGAATTAGTCTTTGGAAATTGTTCGTTAATATATACATTTTCTAGTTTGGAAGATCATACGGTTATACAGGTGTAAATATAATGTTACGTTGGCCTAGTGTTTGAGAAAGAAACTCATTAATAAACACATGGACAAATATGTCTTGATTAAATAATTTTATACAATTAATTTATTATTTGTAGATATCGGAGACTGCTCTTGAGTCTGCGTAGTCCCTGAACACAATACGGCAAGAATTTTCTTTCTAGTTCAAACCGGTCCTGGTATGTCTTTCACGATGATTCACGGGAAGAGGTAAAAAAAAAGCTGAACCGAATGTAACTTATTGGTACACCATTATAATAACAATGGTAGTATTGAAAAATTTATCAGTATCCATATTTACTATAATTATATACTTTTATTGTTTTCTTCGTCGCCGGTCACGGATGGCCTTCCCACGGCGTTGTAGTCAAGTCAAGTGCCGGTCACCGTGACACCCAGGGCAGTCAACGCATTAATATAATTTTGGAAATTTTTATCCAGTAAGTAATAATTTTGCAACCTTTGTAATTTGATTTAGATTGGCAGGATCACATTTTTGCTACAAGGGGCCAGTGAAGCCTGGACCTTGTTAATGTCTAGCTTTATGGATTTCTTATATAATAATATATAGAATATATTACATGCACTTTTATGTAATGCACGTTAACAAGATTTCTCTACATAAGATTTTTCTCATTTTTCTAGAGATGAGATTAGATTCTAAAATAAATTGGTATAAATATGCTTCGTATCATATGCGGAAAATCTTCGAAACGTTCGAAATCCACCCCTTCCCGCCTTTTCGGGCTTTTAATACCATTATTTCAAGCCTTATTTTCCCAGGTTAATTTGATTTTATTTGATTTGAAGCGCTACGGCCTACTTTTTGCAACACGAGGGCTAATGAGATCGGGACCTACAGCTTAAAGCAGATTTCGAACGGCTACAAACATCCATGCCACAGTGGGATTCGAACCCACGAACTCCGGTACCGAAGGCCAGCACCCTAACCAATCGGCCATCGTTCGGCATTCCCAGGTTAAGAGCAGGTGATTAAATTTATTCATTTATCACGTAATAAATAGGTAGAAATAACATTTCCTTCTAGCATTATGACGTCATTCCTTTAACCATCTCATTTAATCATTTCTTATTTTAAATGATTTAAATATCGTCTGCATTATTTTCATACTTTTTATCACTGAACTTAGATATTACGTAAATAATTTTTTTATATTTAGCTTAAATAATAGATTAGGTACATATGTGATAATTTAATATTTAATCATCGATTATTTTTTGTTGCAATGAAAATTTTATTACAGGTATTAACAACAAATTCTTTTCATAAAAGTCTAGGAGTTTATTTCACGGACAAGTAAAATCTAGCGTTTAAGTTATATATCTTTGAAAATTAAGAAATTAGTTCTTTTGTGTGTTTGTTTTTTATACATAACCACACGGTTTGCAATGGATTCGATTAATTTTGGACATCATCCATATATACCGCCAAATAATCACTGTCAATATTAAAACCTCTGCTGTCCATCCTATCACGTAATTTGGCAAGATAAATTAAAGTAGAAAACTAACTACTAAACTTGCACCAGCTAAATGGTCAAGCCTTTTTTTTTATTGTACTGTAAATATTTTTATGAAATTGTTAAAAATTAATCTTGTTTTTAAAAGCTCAAGTAATAATAGATTGAATTTCTATAAATTATTTCTCATTTCAACAAAGTCTTCATTTTGTTGTCAATTTATGTTTATTTCTCTTGTTAATTTTCAATGTACATATTTTTCAAGATGTTTGTAAAGCTCATTGGTACATAATAGCACAAGTTCAAATATCTGTACAGACAAGTGTTTGTTTTATATCACTTCCGGGGCTGGACCCTGTAACAATAAGTTACATTCAAGTTCCCGTGTGTCTTCGAAGGTGACATGCCGGGGCAGGACCGGTTTGAATGCAAAGAGACTTCGGACTTCTCCCAGCCAATAGAGGTGTCCGTTCGTTTTGGGGAATTTTGACCCTCTTCTCCCGGCCGTTCTGGAGTGTGGACTCTTTTTTTGTCTCTGCGGAGAGGAGGAAAATTTTTTTGGAGAGGACAAGGTTGTTACCACAGAAGAGGCGAAGGTGAACGGCTGGCATCCATGGCTTGCGGATGACCCCCTTTGAAAGAATAGCCATATTATTTTTTTCAGGATTGACGCCGACTCGAGAGCAGTCTTCCATCTACTAATGATGAGTTGATTCAACTTATCATTATCTCCAAGTTAAATTATGTAAAAGCATATTGTTCCTAATATTATCTTGTAACCCATTTAACATCACCTAACTAGGGCTTCGTTCTAGTTTTGGTTTAATTTTTAATCTTCTTTCGCTAGTTTTTAACCTTTTTTTTCTAACTTTAACGGCAATTATAATACTACCTTCTTCCAGGGCTTCGTTTTAATTATTTAAACTATGGACTTTTTTAAATAACTCACGACTATATTCTCTCATTATTATCATTATTTTTTGTTTTACTGTTGCGGAGTGAACTGTTTCGTGATAAACATTTGAAAGCCTAATCCTTAGGGAAGGCTATTTACCACCAAAGGTAGAAAACTAACATACGGTCAATAAAGATAAACAAATTATTGAGCGTGTACCAGATAATTCTCATCCAAATAACAAACCATTTTTTACCTGCCTCATAGAGTACTTTACAATTGTGGAAAAAATTAAAAACTTTACTTATCCCGTCATATGACGGGCTATATGCTAGTGTAAAATTATTTTTTGAATGTAAAATTTTTAAACTGTGTATTAAATATCATACCATTATGAGGCGAATTTAACTCGCAAGTGATAATTTCTCTGTCTTTTCATTATTTTTCTCTTTTTCTAAACCTATTGGGACAATACATTTTCACGATCAGACACCTGACACACCCTAGAGATAAATTACCTTAAATTCCGACAAGCAGCGTCTCTGAATGCTGATAAATAACTTGTTATTTTTATACTTTGATTTTCACGAACGGGTAAATATGCATCGAAAAAAATGCATTGGCAGAGTTGGCAACGGATAAAATCTTTTATAACCGTAATAACTTACTGACGAATATTTCCCCCTTTAAAATTACGTTTGAAATAAATCATTAAAAGAAATGAGAGTATGTCTTCTTGGCAGAAATGCTTACGAAGACAGTTTTATGGTTAATGAATGCTCTTGTAAATGAAAATAAGTGATTAAAGTAGTAATGGGAAGACGGGACTTCAATGTCAGCATTAAGGGGTTTAATACTTATAAACTTTTGTAACACCTACCTTATTTCCAATCTGCTATAACTTAAAAAATTATTTATTTAGAAAAACTTACATTTTTTGTGATAAATAAGCTAGTTCTCTATATTGGTTGATGATTTATTTGATTTAACTAGACACTTACTTAAAAACTAACATAAAGCCAGTCATATGACGGAATCAGTAAAATTTTAATTTTCCAGATTTGTACAGTACCTTATGACATCGTTACAGTAGCCGAACGATGGCTGAATAGTTAGGGCACAAACCTTCGGAACCGGAGTTCGTGGGTTCGAGTCTCACTGTGGCATGGATGTTCGTAGCCGTTCGGAATCGGCTTTAAACAGTAGGTCCCGGTCTCATTAGCCCTCGTGTTGCAAAAAGTAGACCGTAGTGCTCCCAATCAACCAACCAACCAACCAACCAACCAACCTTATGATGCAGGTAAAAAAATGGTTTGTTTTTTTTGTGAGAATTATCTGGTATACGCTCAATAATTTTTTTATCTTCATACTCTTATAAAGTCTCCCGATTCTAAAAATGCTGTTTATAATCATGTTGAATTCATTTAGAAAGATAGTTCAATGTTTCCTTAGCAACGTCGAAAGTATCGTTAATTTATTTTCAATATTTTTTTTTTGCTACAGTAATTAATGGAAGTAAAAGTATAAAAATATCATTTTCATTACACTCTGGAGTTACTAACTGTTAATACCGGTGATAAAATTTTCATAGCAACAAAAAATAATCGATGATTAAATTTAAAATCATCACATTTGTACCTAATCTATTATTTTAGCCAAATAGAAAAAATTATTTACATGATATTTGAGTTCAGTGATAAAACGTATGAAAATAATGCAGATATTTAAATAATTTTAAATAAGAAATGATTAATTGGGATGGTTAAAGGAATGACGCTAGAAAAAAATGTTATTTTTACCTATTTATTATGCGATGAATTGATAAATTTAATCGCCTGCTCTTAACCGGGGGAAATAGGGCTTGAAATAATGGCATTAAACGCTCGAAAAGGGAGGAAGGGGTAAATTTCGAAAGTTTTAAAGACGACAGTATTTTTTGCTGTGATATGAAGCATATTTATACCAGTTTACTTTAGAATCGAATCGGTAGTTTTGGCGAAGATAATCTTTACTCGCTTTGTATTTTGCTATCCCTAACTCATCAAGAATCCAATATGGATGCCTCTGTCCATTCCAGGTCCAACCGTTTGATAAATTCGAGAACAGATGGACAGGTAATTTAGGCTATTATTATATAGGGGATTCAGATACTGTTATTTTTAGTTTTTTAATTATGCGTAGCCTTTCATATTTATTATTCTGATTTTTTCCAACTGCAGTTTATGTGGTCTCAGGACATTTAAATCTTCAAAATTATTCTTTAAAAATGTTATAAATTGAGATATTCTACGTTTTTAATAAAAACGGCATAAAAATTTCACTTAGTTTAAAAATTATAATTGAAAGTTTATAAGAGATTTGAAAAAAAATTTTCAATTTTACAACTCCTCTTCAACCTCCACTCAAAATACAGTTTCTTTTAAGTCAAAGAGTTTTTTGCTGGATGAGATCCCGCCTACCAAACTTGTAGGCGGCTTTTGACTTGTGTACTTAAGTCAAAGAGTTAACAAAGTGTTTTCTTTGTTAATTCTATTAGATTTTAAATATTCAATTTTTGTAAAATTTTTCCTCAAAATGTTGTTTTTGTTTATGTATCAATTTGTTGAGTTACGATCCCCTCGCCAGATTTCAAACGCCACGCTGCAAGCACGCCACGCACGCAAGCTGCAAGCACACCAATTTCGCCAAATGTGGTTGAAGCACCAACAAGATCCATGATTAGAAACAGGAGAGTGGGCTAAGAAGAGGAGTTGAAAAAGGAACTCTAGTTCTTGGCAGTTATTTACGTATTAGTTGAAGATTTTTCCTAGAATAAAAATTTGTAATATTGGGTGCAAGATTTCTCAAAACCTATTTAATATTTTTGCACAAAATCTTTAACATTTCAATATAATAATGTTTCTTGTAATTGAACTAAAATTATTGCTATGAGAAAAATATTTTTTGTTTCAAAGAGGTAAGCCCATATCAAAATTGTCCCCAAAAAAGAGATAAAATAGGGTTACAAACTTCACAACTGGATTCGAGGATTGAATGGAAGTAAAGGCCCCTCTCCACTATGGTCCACTGCAAGCCATTACCACCGTCTGGAGGGGGTGTGGCTTATCGTAGTCGATGGTGGCAGACGATAAAATAGCCTTGGTGGACGATGGCTTCGGAGGCGGTTTTGCTCCAATGATCAAAGGCAGCCAGATGCGCAACTAAAGTGAGCAGTAGACTCTATGGACCAGGGGTAGGCAACGCGGCTCCCGCGGGCTCCATGGCGCCCCCGATCGATTTTTAATGCCCCCTCGCTGGACTAATGTAAATGTATGATAGCCAGAGCGATTTACTTACTCTTGTCAAATGGCTGTATACAGCAAGTAGTCAGTTGAGTTTAGGACATTCAAATGAAAGTTAGTGTTGTTGAAATCCCATCTATTGAAAAAATCTTTATCACATATCCCAAATATAAAATATACTGTTGAGAGTTTAAATTTGAATAACGAAAATTTTACTGCTACATCATATTTAGAAATTATAGATAAGCTAATAGAAGAGTTTTCTTCTAGATTTGACGATTTTGCAGCATTAGAACCCGTTCTAAGATTTTTCATAAATCCATTCAATGTTACTGAAGATGATGTCCTTGAATTAGTTTCAGTGTATTTCGAGCTTCATAATATCGAAGACCTAGAATTAGAAATAATAAACTTGCAAAGTGATATTATTTTAAAAGCGCATAGTAATGATAAAATGTTTTGGAACTTAGTCGATGAAAATAAGTATCCTATTTTAAGGAAATGTGCGCTAAAAATTTATTCATATTGTGCAACAACATACAATTGCGAGTCTTTGTTCTCAAATATGAAAAATTTGAAATCAAAATACCGAACAAAGCTTAATGACTCACATTTAGATAATTGTTTAAGGACCGGGAACTCTAAATATATCCCCAATTATAAGAAATTAGCTGAAAATATGGACACCCAAGTTTCACACTGAATTATATGTATCATTATGTATGACACCAACAAAATAAAGTTATAAAAAATCTGTTTTTTTTAATGCCTATTTATACCTGTTGATTATCTGTAAAATATGCGCCCTCGGTGATTTTCAAATTTAGTATTGCGCCCTTAAGGACAAACAGGTTGCCGACCCCTGCTATGGACGAATCCACGAGCTCGGCTCATTTAGTGGCCCAGTGTGTGGATGCAACCTATGAACCATGCTTAAGGTCACCATCAGGAAGAGGTGAACAATTGGCCTTAGTGTGGAGGCTACTTTAGACAGCACGGAAATAATTATTTATTGACAGTCAGTTGGAAAATACAATGTCAGAAAGGCATCAAGTTTAGGGTACTGCACACTCGTACCAAGCTTATAAAATCATCTCAACACAACTCGAGCAGTATGCTGTGGGCTCAATTACCTCTTTCCGCATAAAACAAAACGAAAGCACCGGTAAAATACAGCACACCGTGAGTACTCTGTACACTGAGAAATCTACTTAAACGACTCGAATCCGTTTGGGGCTCAGCCTGCCTTATATAGGCCCGAAGAAACTGCTCGAACTTTCCATATTAGACAGGAAAACGGAACCGGAAGTTGTAAAATATCACTACATTTGGCAACACTTGGCGATATTTGGCGACTAACTCCGCGACAAAGATAAGTTCCTAAAACTGTCGCCAACGAGCCGATATCTCGCCAATTTGGCAAGATACCCATTGCGTCTCATGTTAAATACAAGGTTCACTAACAAATTCGTAACAACGGTTAACATGTTTTAAAAATATATAATGTCCTTAAAATATGAGGTTTTCTTTTAGTTAGATTCAATTTTACAAGTAAGTTTTTCATTAAAAACTAAAAATTTAACATTTGTGTGTAAAATATTTCTTGTAAACTTGCGCGCAAATAAAAACAGTTTTAAAGAACGAAAGAATTAAGTCATAAATATGTTTTTAAAATATTTATTATTTTTAAGTATTTAAAATTAGTTTATTAAAGAGATAAATAACAGATTTCTACAAAAATTTTCAGACATTTTGGTATGAAATAAAAAAAAGTTATGGGAATTCGAAAAGTATAAACAAACCTATGGGATTCTTATGTTTAACAGTCTTAAATTTATATAAATTGAAATTAAAGTAACAAAATATACGTTTGAAAGGATTGTATACCGTACTAATTCATTAGTAATACATTTAATTGCAGAAATTATATCAGTTAAAACTTTTAAACTCGTAAAAGAATCTTACAATAATTTTAATACGGAGAACATTTAATATTTAATTTAAAATTGATTATTTTAAAGACTCGTTGTGTTATCATAATCACAGCCGAAAATATTCTGTCATTATACGGAAAAACATTTCTGAAGACTCTTTTGGTGTTCAAAGATAATAGCTAAATAAAAAAATAATCTTTCTTAAGAAAAGTCTTCGTTTAGAAGATCTTCGAAACTCCATTCACGCTAGCAAAGCCTCACTCACATACAGAGCAACAACAAGAAAAAAAAAAGTTCTGCAGGAGGTCTAACAGCAAACTAAGCCCCTTAAGGAATGTGTTATAAAAGTAGGGAAAGGTTTATAATGGATCTCGCGTATTTTCTTGAAGGACAGGTAGTAAAATAAAAATGCCTTTTCAGACATTTTGGATTGATAGAATTGAGTTCTCGTAACACTAGCGAATTGTTTGGAAATGTTATTTTATTTGTTTTCTGTTTTAAAGTAGAAGTATAGTTGCTTCTCTTTCGAAAAGTAAGTAGCATTGCGTTTATATCGCTGGGATAAATTTTAAATATATATAGCAATAAATCGTCCATTGGAATTAAATATCTAATGTCACCATTTATTCTTTAGAAAAATGAGTTGTGAAAAATTTCTATGGATAAATTCATCGTAATATTTCAGTTAATACATAGCTTATGTCTTGGTGTGTAGTCATGTTATTGATATAAGAATCTGAAGCGATGTAAAGATGAAAAAATAAATTTGAATAACTGAGAAATAAATTTTTACTTTTTAGTAGTCATATACTTAATATGTAAATATATATAAAGTGCATAGATACTTAATATGTAAATATATATAAAGTGCAAGCATAATTACTTTTCTTTTCAAGAATAAACAGTTTTTTGATTATATCGCTGGTATACATTCGATTTTTTTGGCAATTCATCGTTCGCTAAATTTAAGTTATATATCTAATTATAACTGTTGTTCTTTAGATATATAAAGGATGAAAGTATAGTAACCTATCTTAAATTGTAAGTTAGTAAATAACCAAAGTAAGAGTAAAGTTGCTTCACTTTACTCTTACTTTGGTAAGAAAGGTAAATAGCATTATGTTCATATCGATGGGATAAATTTGATTTGTGGCAATACATCGTCCGTTGAAACTAAATATCGAGTGTCACCATTTATTCTTTAGAAAAATGAGTTGTGAAAAATTTCTATGGATAAATTCATCGTAATATTTCAGTTAATACATAGCTTATGTCTTGGTGTGTAGTCATGTTATTGATATAAGAATCTGAAGCGATGTAAAGCTGATAAATAAATAATTAAATAAATAACTGAGAAATGAATTGTGTTCAATTTTTAGTACTCATTTACCTTATATGTAAACATACTAGGGTTGGAACTTTAATAGTAGCAACACTGTTGTAAAAACGCTGCACTACAAAACCAAAGAATGTCGCATATACAACAAGTGAGCTACATACCTATCTTACCTCTCAGTAAAAAGGCTCGTCCTGCCTACGTCATGCGCATGCGGAGTGACGGGAAGAACTGATCCTTATATTAGCTCGCTGTCTAAAGAAAGTGTTGTCAGGATGTTTTCAAAACGAGAACAACCAAGTTGGATAAAAACTGAATGTGCCAGAGTTCGTACAGCACAACATTGTCACCGAGGGCGTCAAGAGACTTACATAACTGTAACAAGATGGGTAAAAGCGTTCAATAAAGGACGCCAAAATGGGGCAGACATGCAACGGCCAGGTCGTCCTAGTGTCAGAGAAGCATAAGTGCATGCTGTTGCCGCACTAATGGATAGTGATTGACGACAAACGATTCATAAACTGGCCCAACAGACAGGATTTGCACATAAAACTGTGCGCACATTCTGAAAGAACTCCTGGGCATGAGAAAAAAATTTTCCCGATGGGTTCCACATCATTTGACGGAAATGCAGAAGTGGTTACTATACGATGCTGTTCGAAACCACCTATAAGCGCGAAGAAGAAACTTTTTACGCGTATCATTACGCTGGATGTGTCTTGAGACAGATCTAACCACTTAAAACTTTGACTTAATTCCTAAAATGAAGGAACCACTGTGTGGCATTCGCTTCAGAACTGTTACAGAGATTCCTGCGTCAATAAACCGTTCCATTCGAACTATCAACAGGACAGGCGCTTGTACAGGTGTTCTGCGACTTGCACATTGTTAGCAAGGGATTATACACAATGTTGGTGACTATATTGAATAACTGTAAAACATTTTGACAAAAATCACTTTTGTATTCCATGTAAATAAATAGTTGCAGCTATTTTTCTTTTGAAGAGTAAACAGTGTTGCGCTTATATCGCTGGGATAAATTCAATTTTTTGTCAATTCACAGTATGTTGAAATTATGTTGCATATCTAATTTCAACTATTGTTCTTTAGATGTATAATTGGGCAAAGATATCTATAGCTTAACCTATAGTAAACTGTATGTTAGTAAATAACCAATATTTCGATTCGTAATTACGTCATTGATATAAAACCTTTAATCGATGTAAAATTGTTAAATAATAACTGAGAAATTGTGTTAATTTTTATTATTCATAAACCTTATATCAACATGTATATAATAGTCTGTATATAAATGTAATAAAATAAGTCAGCATGCATGTAAATGTATATAATAACTGGGTACATACATTTATTTGTATATATTTTCTTTCTGCATGTCCATCCAACTTTATGTAATCAAATATCCTTTCTTACCTAAATATTAAATAGTTTTAAAACAGAACCAATTTTAATTTCGAGTATTTATATAAAATTTTATTTTCTCCAAGTTTTTAAGACTACTTTCTATACGAAAAGGCTTTTTCGAAGAACTACCTATGCTCTAAGAAAACAATTAAATTTATGGAAACCTTTCTTCAAGAAAATGCTTTGTTTTAACAGGGTTTCTCCACCTTCATTCACGTCAGGAAAGCCAAAAAATGTTCTGCAGGCGGTCTACAGCAAACTAAACCCCTTAAGGAATGTGTAATATAAAAGTAGAGAATAGTTTATAGTGAATCTGAAACATTTTCTTGAAAGACATGTAGTAAAATAAAGATGCCTTTTCAGACATGTTGGATTGATAGAATTGAGTTTTCGTTACACTGGCGAATTGTTTGAAAAGGTTATTTTATTTGGTTTCTGTTTTAAAGTAGAGTATAGTTGCTTCACTTTTGAAAGGTAAGTAGCATTATGTTCATATCGATGGGATAAATTTGATTTGTGTGTGTGTTGTGTTGCACAACACAACACTAAATATTCCCCTAGCGGTGGCTTTTGGAACTAATTTGTTTTTCGCGAAATCCTTCGTCCCCCGTCTTGTTTAATCTTCCTACAAAATGGGGCATCATTCTGGCTAATAGATCGCGCTTACAGAACACTAGGAAGTATCGTAGTCTATGTATTTATAATAGAGTAAGTTTGTTTTTTTAGATTTTTTAATTAATCTGGTTTTTTTGCGAATTCTTGGTTATAACGAGATAGTACTACGGTTTCTTATAAATGTATACAATATAGTATCTATGAATTTTTATGATTTTTTTACGAACACTCGGTTTTAACGAGGTCAATCATCTCTTATAAGTAAATGTAATATATTAAGTATATATGTTTTTTGTTTTTTGATGAAAAAGGTTTTTACGAATACTGTTATAAAAAATTATCGCGATCCCTTCGTACTCGTTATAAGCGAGTATGTGTGTTTGTTTTTTGTTTGTGTGCTTGCTTGCTATTGCGTGTATATGTACTAATAGAAGATCAGTGATGTTATGCAAGATAAAAGGATATTCTAACAAATATTTTACTAAACACAGAATCTCAGTAGCAAACAACACAAAAACAGCTAGTAAAATAATAAATACCTAACAGGATAGAAACCTAAATTTATCTCGCTATTATTCTCGAAAATCTACAATAAATACATAAGTCTTTTCCCACAGCAATCTTCCTGTTTTCTTTTTCGTCCCTCCCCTTTTCCCTATATATCACACACAGTTCGAGATTTTCTCATTCGATGACTTCCCCATTCGTCTTGTTTTTACGTGCTTCCGTCTTATTTATTTCATCGGTGTGTCCCGGGAATGAAGGAGACCAATAAATATTAAATATTACTTTTCATTTCTGATATAAGCAGTAATTTCTCCGAACGCAAAAAAAAAGCATAAAATGAATCATGAGTCTTTAATATCCTGCAAAGTTGTTTATTTTACACATGTGTGTGCATGTGTTTGTTCCCCGTTCACACGTATCTTCTTAAATAAATGTTCGTTGTGGAAATCTTTTAATGCCGTTTCTGACTAAGCTATGAATAACAAATGTAGATTATATATCTCAGTAATAAACTGGATATGTCCATTGTGTGTACTTTTCGATTTTCCGAGAGGCAATAAATTAACTTAATCTCCTTTTTACTTTGTCATTTATACGTAGTATAGAAAAAATATTGCAATCGTTCAAAAATTCTATATCGATGTTCTAGTTGATTTTCACGTTTTGGACTACGCTGAGTCCGAAAATATCAATTGTGGTGAGGTGATTTAGATCCTTCTAATTAACACTTTACCATCGATTAATCGACGTTTTGTTCTCAGCGCTTACCGACCGGTTGTCGATTAACCGACGTTTGCTCCCCAGCGCTTACCGACCGGCCGTCGATTAATCGACTTTTGATCCCCAGCGCTTACCGACCGGTCGTCGATTAATCGACTTTTGATCCCCAGCGCTTACCGACCGGTCGTCGATTAATCGACTTTTGATCCCCAGCGTTTACCAACCGGTCGTCGATTAATCGACTTTTGATCTTTCTGTTAGATTTGGTTAGGTTAGATTGACAAGTAGCAAGCAGCAAGCATTTCGTATTCTTTATCCAGATAGTCAGTGGTTTTTTTTTCTAAGCTTTATCCCTTAGAAATGAATGGAAAGGATAGTCTCGGCGAGTTTTATCTCGACGATCTGTCAGATTGTCTTGACTGCCGTTCAGCAAGTAGTACTGCTGACGAAAATAATAGCAGTACTATAGCCATTCGAAAGCGACGTCCTGTACCGCTAATATGCAGTGATTCAGAAGACGAGGACATGAATAATAATGTTGAAGACAACAATGATACATGGTCAACGAACGACAAGAGTATAATTTTGGAACCTTTCGAAGGCAGCTCTGGCGTAAAAATTATGCCAAGTTCCTCCGAAAGAGTAATGGATATTGTGAATTTATTCATTGGAAGTGACCTGATTGAGCACTTCGTGAGGCAGTCTAACAGATATCATTATCAAATTGTGAAAAAGATATAGAATTACATCAAAAACAAAAAAAAATGGAAAGACGTCACGGTGACTGAAATGAAGAAATTTTTGGGCCTGATCATTCTCATGGGACAAGTAAAGAAGGACGTTCTCTACGATTAGTGGTCTACAGACCCATCTATAGAAACGCCGTTCTTCCCGAAGGTTATGGGCAGGAAAAGATTTTTACAAATAATGCAAAGCTGGCATTTTTGTAATAATAACGATATTTCTCCCGATTCGCATAGGCTGGTGAAGGTCCAGAATTATTTCAAGGAAAAATTTAACAACGTATATAAACCAGATCAATAATTGTCTCTATATGAATGTTTAATTCCGTGGAGAGGTAGACTGTCAATCAAAACATATAATCCGGCAAAAATTACGGAAACCGAGCCGGTGTCTCGGATGATCTGCGGCTGAACGGGCGGTGAAAGGGCGTAGTATCTTCGAACCGCTACATGTCGGTAAAGTGTTAAAATTGTAATAGTCGCGTCCGTCTTTGTCGGGGGTCAGGCGAACTTTTATTCTTTTGGTTCATTGTAAGGCGCCTAACATTTCAAAACGCCGAACAATTGGAAAACTGCCGTTTTGTCAACGCACCGACAGAAAGAAGAAATTGTTCTTTTTGTGACCGCTTCAGCTACTCCAAAGGACGAAGGTCAACTGGGGGGGGGGTCGATCTCCCCTGAAACCGAGGTTTCCTGTTAGCAAAGGGAAAAACGGGAGGGGACTCCCGGCGGAACTTTCAGATGAGTAGGTTGCCTAGAGTGGTCTCCTCTCTGGACTACTTTACATATATTTTTCTTTAAATATTTTTTTTTGTTGTAATAAATCAACGTTGTTAAGTTTGAAATCAGCTACGGCTGATTATTTCGTTTCCATACCTGCTCCCTATACGAGACCCATGCGAAGTCAGACTCAAATGACTTACAGTCGGAAATAGAAACGTTCCCAAACCGCTCGGCGGGTTTACAAATATAATTAAAGTAAATAAAACGGGAAGTTAGCAAAACAATAGATCTAGTTGCTCTAAACTAATCAAAGCCTGAGTTATGATATAATATTTTATCTATTACAAGATATCAAGGTAATATCAATTTTGCCCGATAACATGTATAAATATAATTAAAGGCACATCTATAATTACTTGTATATTTAAGTCTGAATATATCCCCTATATAATAATAGCCTAAGTTATCTGTCCGCAAATTTATGAAGCGGTTGGACCTGGAATGGATACAGGCATCCATTCAAAGCGAATAAAGTTTATCTTCTCCTAAACCATCGATCCGATTCTAAAATAAATTTGTATGAATATGCTTCATATCACAGAAAAAAATACTGTCGCTTTAAAACGTTTGAAATCAACATCTTCGCCCCTTTTCGAGAGTTTAATGCCATTATTTCAAGCCTTATTTTCCCCGATTAAGAGCAGGCGATTAAATTTAACCATTTATCACTTAATAAATAGGTAAATGTAACAATTTTTTCTAGCATTGTGACGTCATTCCTTTAACCATCTCATTGAATCATTTCATATTTTAAACTATTTAAATATCTTCTACACTATTATAATATCTTTTACCACTGAACTTAGATATTACTTAAATGATTTTCTTTTATATTTGGCTTAAATAATAGATTAGGTACATATGTGATAATTTTAAAATGAATCATCGATTATTTTTTGTTGCAATGAAAATTTTATCATGGGTATTAACAATAAATTCTTTTCATGTAAGTCTAGGATTCTATTTCACGAACCCATAAATATTTAACTTTTAATTTATATATATATTTGGAAATTAAGAAGTTTGTTCGTTTGTGTGTTTGTTATACATAACCACACGGTTTGACTAAATGAATTCAATGTGATTCTAAACTGCATTACAGGATCGGGAGACTCTAGAGGAGTATGACGATAAATTATTGAGAGTGAACCAGATAATTCTCAGCCAAAAAACAAACCATTTTTTACCTGCCTCATTGGGTACTTAACAGTTCTGGAATATTAAAAATCTTACTAATCCCGTGATATGATGGGCTATATGCTAGTTTTATTATATTTTAACTTCCAGGTATTTTTTTAAACTCTCTGGGCGAAAATATACTTCGGTATTATTTTGATTTACAATGCCTTTAATGTTAAAATATAGTTTACAACTACTCTCATAAATCATTGTATCTCTTCTAGAAGAGAAAGAAAACTTTAAGCACTTTTTGTGACACTTTTAAAGCTTCTCTTTTGAAGCAAAAAAACTATTTCAAGGAATTTAAGAATTCACCATTGCATTGGCGTCCCATTACTGGCTAGAAAGAATGTCACAAAAAGCTTCAGCCTTCAATTATATCTTGTTTTTCATTTAGAAAGAAGCTCTATAACCATCAACTGAAAGGGTTAAGTGCTAAGGCATTTTGTTTTGTTTTTCATGTGGTCTAAAAAACTATTTCTGCTCCAGAAAACAAGTTATGTAGTATGATGTAAAGATAACTTTTTCTGGTACTACTTTTTATGGTTAAGTCCAATATAAAAGGATGTTTGAAAGTTTTTTTTTAATGAGACTGTAAACGAGGAGTTTTTATTACTTTTGAGCTTTTATACCTTATACAGATAAAAATGTATGTAAACAAAAACTAATAAAATTTAAGAGGTTTTAAATTAATGTGTTAAAATTATGTTACATTTAAACTGTTCAGTGCTGATAAATGTTCAAATATTTCTTCTTCTTACTTAAAAATATCTTTTGAAATATCACAAACACATACATATACAAACATACATATACAAACATACATATACAAACATACATATACAAACATACATATACAAACATACATATACAAACATACATACATAC
>CM063509.1:99899751-99907251 GCA_032207245.1 Pardosa pseudoannulata
TGAAGCTTTTTAGTACAATGGTCAATGGATAAATCAGTTATTTTTGCGAGATTTTGGTGAGTTGCGATTGTTTTATAAACTTTTGTCAATAAGTTGACGATATTTCAACAGAGGTCGTCAAATTTCTCTCCATCTTGATGATATGCCGTACTTTTTTTTAATATTTTCTAGACTTGTCGTAGTTTTCATTGATTATTAAAGGAGGAAGCCAAACGAGTCTGTTCAATTTTATTTTAGAGTTAGTTTCCTACCTCTTTGCTAGGGCTTTACCTTCTGTTATTTTTTTTAGTAGTTTTGAGTTGTAAGTTGTTTATACAGCATAGATATGAAGTGAGTTGTAGGTATACTGGAAAATTATTGAATTGTGAAATGTTTTCTGTAAGCATGTATCTTAAAGCTTTTGGTTTCCGTGACATGAATTATTTCGAATCATACACGCAAAAATATCTTTTGGACCTGTGAATTTCAACCTTTTAACTATCCTAATACAATTTAAACATTTTAAAAAAAAGTTATGGTCCCTCCCACCCTTTTTAATATATATCGTATTGGACCAATAAGCAAAAATAAAGAATTGGAAAATTATATTTTAATATTTGTGAGTATTAAATAGGTTAGGAGAAATGAGTTCTCTGGTCGTTCACTGACGACGTCACATATCTTAAGTTTTACCAAGCATAAAAAATTATAATTTTATTTCTTGCTTTTAAAGATTTTTTAAAATTTACCCATTCCATTTCCATGAAAAAAAGAGCTATGCTAATCCTCTTGTTAATTTTAAAATTTCATATTATATTTTATATTTTACTATACTTTTATATTATTATTTGACTGCCTTATAAATATTGTAAAATATTTTTGATATTTTTGAAATTATCAATTACGATTTTATATCTTTATACGGAGGTCTTAATCAATATTTGCATTAAGGCTTAACATTTCTGACACTGATGGGAATTTGACTTTAACTAGTCTTATATACTCAAGAGAGAATTAATGAGACCCTGGATACTCA
This sequence comes from Pardosa pseudoannulata, assembly GCA_032207245.1. Classification (NCBI taxonomy): domain Eukaryota; kingdom Metazoa; phylum Arthropoda; class Arachnida; order Araneae; family Lycosidae; genus Pardosa; species Pardosa pseudoannulata. The sequence goes on from CM063509.1 coordinate 99,900,767, forward strand.
GAGTGTAAATAGAGACTGGCATAAATAATCATAAATTTATGATCTTCATAATGAAGAATATCCATTAGAGATTTATGGAATAGCATCTATTTAAATGTGAATCGGACATGAAAGTATTAGTAAAATACCATTAAAAAACTCATTGTTTTTTATTCTTTCAGTTTACGTTCAAGGTATCTGTTGATCCAAATTTTAACTCAACGGATTTTTTTCTCGTTTGTGTTTACTCGAGAGAGAGAATTAATGATGGCCTGGATAATCAGAATATAAATAGAGACTGGCATAAATAATCATAATTTTATGATCATAATGAAGAATATCCATTAGAGATTCAAGATCTTCAAGATGATGGGTCAACTGGATTACCTGAGCCTAGCCTTCAAATCCAGAGATTTCTTACAGTAAGCAGAGAAATTGACAACGAGCAGAGCATAAACAAATAAAAGATGAAAAATAAGATAGAATGGTGGATTCGTGAGTTCATAACACAGTAACTAAAGAGTAGAGAGTTTAGGGATAGGAAAACACAAAAATATTTTTTGACCAGGGATATCAAAACAGTATTGAAAATAACTAATGAGTAATAAGCCAAGTAAAGCAAAAATAGAAGTTGAGATGAAATGCAAAGCATGGTAAAAAAAAATTACTAAATGATGATGAATGGCCATTTTAAAGTTTTAAAGCTTTTTTCTTACATTTTAAAAGATTTTATGAATTTTTTGGAGATTTTGTTTTCGTTATTTGAAGATAAAACGCACAAAAAATTTAAAGATCTTTCGCAAGAATTTGGCCAAAGGAATTTTTAATTCTTCTATTGCAAGCTATCAGTACCGGGTCATAATTGACTAGATTTATTGAAAATTAAATTTTCATTGTTTAGAATTTTTTAATGTTAAAGTTAGTGGAGAGATTAATAATGATAAAAAGTGTATAGGAAGAACTTTATTTTAGTATACATTTTCATGGATGGCAAAATTTAAAGTTACCGATATTTAGCCATTAGAGATTTATGAAAATAGCATCTCTTTAATGAGAACAGTATAAAAATTTTAATATGTTAGAATACCTTTGCATAGGACCACAATCTTTTTCAGTTTAGGGTTCAAGGTATCTGTTGATCCTAGTTTTAACTCAACAGATTTTTTCTCGTATACATTTTTACTCGAGAGATAGATAATTGGTCCTGGGTAAATAGACTCGATATAAATAATCATATATTTATGATCTTCATAATGACAAATATCCATTATAGGATATTCTTCATTAATAAGAAATAGCATCTCTTTAAATGGGAATCAGGAATAAAAATATTGGTAGAATACCTTTAAAAATCTCTTTATTTTCTTTTATCTTTTCAGTTTACGTTCAAGGTATCTGTTGATCCAAGTTTTAACTCAACGGATTTTCTCTCGTTTGTGTTCACTCGAGAAATAGAATTAATGAGATCCTGGATACTCAGAGTGTAAATAGACCGATATAAATAATCATATATTTTATGATCTTCATAATGAAGAATATCCATTAGAGATTCTTCATTATGGAATAGCATCTCTTTAAATGGGAATCAGGAATAAAAATGTATTGGTAGAATACCTTTAAAAAATCATTATTTTCTTTTATCTTTTCAGTTTACGTTCAAGGTAACTGTTAATCCAAGTTTTACCTCAACGGATCTTCTCTCGTTGGTGTTTAAAAAACGAGCCGTCAGCCTTGGCATCAGACAGGCAGACATGAAGAACTTCGTCATAAAAATCTGTGGCCTTGAAGAGTATCTAATTGGAGATTGTCCACTATCGCAGTACAGGGTAAGTTCTGCTTAACAAAGCAATTTTCATGTAAGAGTAAATTTACGTTAAAATAAAATACATTCTAGAATTAAGATTTTTTAACTTCAATCTACTTCTAAAATAAACGAAATACTTTTTCAATAACTACGAATAATTTTCGTACTAAACATTATTTGTCTAAATGAAAATTGTCATCTCTATCGAACTTGAAGTCTGTCTGTCGTTAAACAAGATTTACTTAAGAGACCGGGAATTTTGTGACACTGTATAAAACCTTTTTAAAGCCATTTTTTAACCGAATTAGTTTTTTATCTATTTTATTTTTAAGCCATTTTTAACAGGTTTTTTCTATTGTTTTCAAAGAAATTTAAATCATCTACAGATGATAAATTTGACGTCATTTATGCTAAATAAAATAGCCAACAGGCGTGTTTTTAAAATTAGAAATGACATCATGGACGCATATTACCTCCATGGTTTTTAATTATTTTATCATTTTTCGGCTTTATAACGTCATTCTGTGGAATATCTCTCTTATTCATTACCTTTAAATCCATTTTTCTTCAAATTTAGATATTCCATGATTAATTATATTCTGTACATGCCATGAATCATTCAAATATTTCATATTCCTACGTTAATTATGTAATTCATCTTAATTTTAAATATATTTTTAGATTAATTTTTATTGTTTCTATAAAAATTAATCGAAGAACTATTTGATAATATAGTCTATATATATAAAAATGAATTTGTGTCTATCTGTATGTACTCGATAGACTCAAAAACGATGCATCCAATCGCCATGAAAATTTGGGAAATTCTTAGGTATATCCCTGGGAAGGTTTTTGCAAATTTTTAACGTTCGAAATCCATTCCTTCCCCCTTTTTCGAGCATTTCATGTCATTATTCCAAGCATTATTTTCCCCGGTTTAAAGCAAACGATTAATTTTTTAATTTATCGCATCATAACTAAGTGAAGGAAGCAATATTTCTATCAATGTGACGTCATCCCAAGTAACTGTTTTAAACGAAGTTTTCCTCGGTTAAAAGCAGGAGATTAAAATTTTCAACTTATCACATAATAAAGGGGTGAAAATGATATTTTTCTATCGTTATGACGTCATTCCTTTAAGTATTTAATTTATTCATTTCTTATTTTATATTACTTAAAAATCGTCTACGTAGTATCAATTCGATTTGACCTGGAAATTTAGATATAAATTGATTAACTTTCATTTCTATGTGACGCAAATTCTAGAATTTTTATATGAGAACTAATTTTAAATTTAATTCTTGGTTAATTTTAAGGTTTCAATGAAATGTTTTTCAACAATATTCTAACAACAAAAAGTACAAATTTCAGTGACTCTCATAGGCAAATAAAAACCTATCATTTTATATAGTTATCTTTATATTTATATGGTTGTCAATATGAATGTGTTTCTGTTTCATACAAATAAATTTTCTTAATTTTGGACAACATTTATTAATGCCAACAAAATTAGAACTGTTGTTGTCAAAACCTCTGTTTTCTATTCTACAACTTAATATGTCAAGATCTATTAACGTTGCTAATTAATGTACACTAGTAATGCAGTAGTATAAAAAGTTAATATTGTTATAATACGCTTATAATAGAAATATATAAATATGCCAATGACTCGAACTGCACTGTAACGAATTTAGAGAGTTATGCAAGAAAAAAAAAATCTTTGTTTAAAAGTAATACATTAAGTTTACCGTAGCGAAGCACGGGCACATTGGCTAGTATTAAATATTTTTCAAAATCATCTACAGACGATAATTTTTTTTTCATTTAGGTTAAATAAAATAGCCAGGAAAGTATTTTCAAAATTAGAACTGACATCCCGAATGCAAATTACCTCCATGGTTTTAATGTTATTTTTTTCTTCATTTTTTTAGCCTTATTGAGCCATTTCCTGATATTTTATCTATTCATTACTTTTAAATCCATTTTTCTTCAAATTCAGATATTCGGCTATTAATTATATGCTGTACATATCGTGAATCTTTCAAATATTTCATATTCCTATATTATTTATGTAATTCGTCTTAATTTTAAATATATTCTTCGATTAATTTTTATTGCAGAATAAAGGTTCTATAATCAATAATCAAACCAATTCTTTCATTATAAGGCAATTTCACTCAGCAGGGTACATCTTAACTCATACCAATTCTAACTTTCGTTTCAAATGAAAGTGCAGCACACTTCTGCAACAGGTATGAACTATTATATACATGAAAATAAATGAGAAGTCCATTAAACTAGTTCTGGACGTTGCGTGAAATCACTCTATAATTTAATAAATAAATACTATATTTTATGTTTCATTGAAATTATAATTTAGCTAAGAATAGGGATATATAAACTTGTTTGAAATCTTTTAAAAATATCGTAAAGCGAAACTGCTTTCATATTAAATATATATAATGTTAAAAAAATGATAATAATAAAATAAAGTAGGGAATAAAATAATTAAAAAGTGTTTATAGCAATACTTTTTGCCGTCTTTAAAATGTACAGCAAGAAATTTTAACATTAATTTCGCAAATTAAATTGGTTGATTCATTAAAAATTAAAATTGTTGACTATGCTTTGTATATGCAATTTAACATAGGCATGTAAGTTACATATCCAGTTTGCAAATGCTATGTATTTTCGGACGACAGCATTAATATAGGACCACAATGGCAACATTTTGGATTAAATTAGAGAACAAAAAGAAAGTGAAATCTCATTGCTAAGGAAAGCACCTCAAATTGTGGTCGAGCTTTAATGTAGGCAGTAATCAATCAAACTGCAAATTGGTCCAAAGACGGTAGGTGAAAAGAAGACCCCCGCTGCATATACCTCTCACCCCTATTTTTCTTAATTCCGGCCCATTCCGGCCAAGACCGTCTGTAAGTGCTTCGGCCGGTATGGTCCGGGATCGTCCCCAGGGAGTTAACCCTTAATTTGGCTGAGTCTGGCCGCTACACCGGACATGTATATTTATAACTACTATATAACATAATTGTCAATGTTCGCCACAGCGAACATTATCTCAAAAATGGAAAATGATACATTTTTTTTTTGTTTATTTTACAGAGATTCTAATGTCTATACAGACATGGAAAAATAACAGAAATTAAAAAGTATTTGAAAAAACATCTTGTCAAATTAAGGGTTAAAAAATAATTCCTAATTTTCGCTGATTCTTTAACCCCTTCCAGTAAAATGACGAGTCTAGCTCGTCATTAGTTTTTCATTCCATACCGCACAATGACGAGCTACACTCGTCATGCGATTAAAGTTACTGTTAAATATGATAATTAATTTAGTTTAAAATTTCTAGTGTACTGAATTTGGCAACACTTTTATCACTTGTGAAAATCACAAGTCACTATTGCATATTGTTTACTTAGAATTTCTTGGTACAAGTCATTGCTAAATTAATGAGTCAGAATAAAAGAAAACCTAAGAAATGCCGTGTGTGTTACAAGAATCAAATTAAAAGTGAGACTACTTGGCGGTGTAAACAATTAAGAATTCCTTTGCACTTTGTTTTGAAAAGTATCACTAGCTTGAAGACTATTATCTGTATACATTACTAATGTTTTGCTTTGATATTTTCTTAATTTTACTGTTTCTGGTATTATTTAACACTATGTAAAAAGTGGATTTTAATTAAGAATATGTAAGAATTGTAAAATGAAACAAGCTTTTTAAATAAAAATTAAATGGTTATTTCATGCACAGTTTTTCATTATTAAATCATACCGGAAGGGGTTAATTGGTATAAATTCCTAAGTCCTCAATTCTAAAGTTATTTTTCTTTTTTAGAAGGTTTTAAAGCATTCATATTCATCACAGTTTGAAAGTAAAAATGTATGGCGATTTGAATTATTTTACTGTTTAGTATACGACAAAATAAAACTCTTTAGTAAAACATTCACAGAATTTTTAATTAAAAATGTTTCTCCAACTCTTCAATAGGTTTTTTTATTTCTAAATCTACACTGAATAAAAAGAAAAACTTTTATACATCAGATATAATGATATTAACACTAGATTGCCCGAGATTTCTTGTATACCTATATTGCCCAAAAACAGTCAAAATGACTGCATTTTGAAAAAATAACAAATATGTAAAGAAATGTGTTTAAAATTAATTTTTAATATTATATAATAAAGGAGGGCGGAAGTAACTACAATTATTCATAAACCCATTTATATGTTATAGAAAAAGTCACCAAATTCTAAGAAATTGTGTCATTATATTTCATAATTGTTTTTCTAATTGAAATTAAAAAAACAGTCAAAATGACTGCCTTGGGCAATCTAGTGTTAAATTACTATTAATATACCAACATTATAATTGCTCGTATAATTGTTAAAGAGATTAATCTGACAATAATGCCGACTGCTCATATAGGGCTTACCGTACCCCCAAATAATTCCTCTATTTCACGTTAATAATCAATTATTCTTATATGAATAACTTGCAAGATACTAATGTACTAAAAAACCGGGCAGGAAAGACCTGAAAACTCTAAGGAAACCACACCCAGAAAAAAACATAATAAGTAAATCAATTAGGGAATGCAACAAGAGAATATTTCTACAGAAGAATAATGAATCTGTCTGTTGCAGCTGGTACTAAAGAGAGGTCTGTGGCAAACAACTGTTA
>CM063509.1:99912251-99929751 GCA_032207245.1 Pardosa pseudoannulata
GAAATTGTAGAATAATGATATAAAAGCTTAATTTTGAAATATAATCTTGGTTAAATTATCATTTATTTTATAAAATACAAAAGCAAAACGTATATACTAATTAAAAAATGCAAAAGACTTACAAAACATTTATTAGAAATGAAGTCTTGTATGATAAATTTCGAAACAAGGCTCGATGCGAAGTCCTACCTCGCAATCCTTGCACCAAATTCGCGTTTCTTTTCGAATTTTTCGTTCCACCTTCAGTTTTTTAAAAACAGACAGCACACTATCTACGAGGCTCTTTCTTGATGGGATTTGGGTGTATATGGCTAGTAAAGTGTCGAGCTGTTAGTCTCATGGGTCTATTTCTCTCATGTACTGTTGGTCTCTTTTACTATTATTTGCAAAATAACCTCTCCAAAATAAAGTGCAAATTAGTTCAAAACAGTTGCATTATTTGATATAGTGGAATATAGTCCAGGATTTCCAAGGAAAGGAAATGAAGCAGGAGCTGGTGGAAAATTGTGCGTATCAATTTTGCTCTACTGTCGAACATTTTAAATAGAAAATAAATTTTCAGATTTATCACTATCTGCAGAGGAATCCAAGAAATTCTCATCAGTTTCGCTATAACTATCTTCAATATACTTGAAATAATAGAAGAGCTATCAGTGGTGGAAATATCATCAGGAGTATAGGTTATATCACTCGCGAAGCGCTTACTGACAGACATCTTTCAGCTATGAACAGCGAGTTCAAAATACTACAAAAATATTCTTCTATATTTCGCAGAAATGTGGACAATTTAAAACCATCTGCTAGTTTAAAGCTAAATAAACAATTAAAAATCACAGTAAAGCCAAAATGAAAGAATAAACGGGGGAAGAGCGGGTTGCACAGTTAAATAGACAGCTAAAATGCATGCCCGCAGAAATCGCGGGTTGCGCAAATTTTGCTGCATCTATGTTGCCCGTGGAAATCGCGGGATATGCAGTGAGAGGACTAATTTAGAGCTTAAAAATGGCAAAATATCTGGAACCAGCAAACTAAAATTAAACTTTATTAAGTTAAACCCTTAATATCTTCCTAGACTTCAATATCTTCTAGGAAGTATGAAGTCATTATTACTCGTCTTCGTATTGGGCATACTCTCTTCAGCCACCGTCACCTACTGCTTGGGGAACCTGCCCCTATTTGCAAACATTGCGATATACTCATTACAGTAAAACATATTCTCGTAGAATGTCAAAGTTTTTTACCTTCATCATACTTATTATTTTAACTCTCATTCTATTTCTCTGAGTTCATTTTTTCTACCATATTTGAATATTGTTAATTTTTTAAAAGATATTGGTTTTTATACTTATATTTAAGGTCATTGTCTCCTCACCTTTTATTTATTCACCTTTACTGCATATTTTCATATTTAAACTTTTATCGTCTGGAATTCTTTCATTTCTGTTTTATCTTTTTTATAGTATTGGTTTAAGTTTCAACTATTTGTTTGGCATAATATGTCCCAAGAAAAACGCAGTGCCTGAAAACTCTACATAATCAACCAACCAACCAATCAATCAACCAGTCAGTTGTCTTTGGTTGTTAACTGCTCGTTTTAAATTCCATGAAAAATGCTTCAGAAAGTCAAAACTGAACTAGAACAAATATATAATAATGTATTTATTATAAAAATAATTTGAATGTGTGATTTAGAGATCTTGTACTTCTTAACTGCTGAAAAAGTAGATCAGTTTTTTGACCTTCTATAGCTTTAAATATAACTATTTATTTAGTAAAAAAAATTTATTGAATGTTAAGCTATCTTTCCTTTATTGATTGTGGGTCACGAAATTTTTATGTACAGCAGGAAAAAATTATTATATTCAACATCTTTTTTATACTTGTGAAACTGTCCACAACCTTATTTATTTATCCCTTTGAATATTTATTACAATAGTTTTAAATTAAATTAAAACAATCTAACAGTCTTTAAAATCATGTATTAAAATATTCGTCCTATTCATAATTTTTTCTATTGTTTAGAAACTATAAACATTTAACCGTGGTGTCAAATTCCACAAACGGAATGGGTGTTTGAAGCATTCAGACTCGGCTGGAAATAGGTTTTTGGTTCTATAAACCTTCTTCAGCTTTCAAAAATTTGATCATTGTTCTTCAAACCAATCCAAGTCAAATATTTATATGCATTATGCATTCTTTTATATGCATTATGTAAGCATTTAATGTATGAAATGCTTTATCTATTGTCTTGTATTTTAGCTATGTATCATTGAATTTTTACATATTTAGAAGTCATATAATAAAATTGTTATCATAAATACTTGACAATTTGATAAATTCTGACGAACATAAATGATATGTGTTAATCCTTTTTCGAATCTTCAAAAGTTTGATCACCCTCATAAAATCTAACCTAGATTATTTTTGAACCATAACAAATTATTGTCACCTTAGCAGGTTGCATGGAATTAAACAAGCGTCAACCTTTAAATTTAAAACCGTTGTTAAGTCTTTCTCAACTTTAGACCTAGAAGAAGTAGGTTCCAAACTAATTTCGCTAAAGTATTGCACAAAAATTACGTATTGTGCTTCAAACAAAAAACTCAGACATTCGAACCTACAGATAAAACTGACATAAATGCTTTTGCCTGATAGAAAAGTGTACTTAACTATAACGGTTTAAAGTTGTTACGTATGCCTGAGAATTTAATTTAGTAATTTTGATCTTATCATAAATGCTTCATGCCGAACGATGGCCGAATGGTTAGGGTGCTGGCCTTCGGAACCGGAGTTCGTGGGTTCGAATCCCACTATGGCATGGATGTTCGTAGCCGTTCGGAATCGGCTTTAAGCAGTAGGTCCCGGTCTCATTAGCCCTCGTGTTGCAAAAAGTAGACCGTAGCACTCCAAAACCAAACCAAAACCAAACCATAAATGCTTCATCGAACATGGGGAGGGGGTTTTATCAGTATGAATTTGGTACCATAAGTAGTAAAGACTGGAATTAAGAAAGACTAACATAAGGAAGTGGTTAATTTGTAGAGATAATGTGCATGGAGAGGGGTGTTTCTCAGTATGAATTTGGTACAACAAGTAGTGAAGACTGGAATTAAGAAAGACTAACATAAGGAAGTGATTAATTTGTAGAGATAATGTGCATGGAGAGGGGTGTTTCTCAGTATGAATTTGGTACGACAAGTAGTGAAGACTGGAATTAAGAAAGACTAACATAAGGAAGTGATTAATTTGTAGAGATAATGTGCATGGAGAGGGGTGTTTCTCAGTATGAATTTGGTACGACAAGTAGTGAAGACTGGAATTAAGAAAGACTAACGTAAGGAACTGATTAATTTGTAGAGATAACTTCCTCTTTGTTTTCTAATAACCAAAAGTCAGTTATCTGCTTTTTGAAGGAAACAGCAGTTTGAATTTAAGTTATTCAATTCAAACTGCAGCCAGGTTTGTTCCTCACCTCTCATGATGGTGGAGGGAGAAATGGTTTTTGGTTTGGTTTTAGAGCACTATGGTCTACTGTTTTTCACACGAGGGCTAAGGAGGGAGAAATGGAAAATGTGTAGAAGTAAGGGAAAAATATCAATTCCATGTGTACAACTACACCTTGTTATTGAGTTGAAACATGCTAGGTAATTTTGAAATCTTTCATGGACTGTTAAAAGAAATTTTAAATTAGTCAAATCAAATACGATAGTAAGAGAAATATTAGGGTGGTAGTAATGAATTTCATGAAACGAGATATTTGGTTTGGAGCGCTATGGCCTACTGTTTTGCACACGAAGGCTAATGAGACCGGGACCTACTGCTTAAAGCCAATTCCGAATGGCTACGAACAATCATGTCATAGTGGGATTCGAACCCACGAACTCCGGTACCAACGATCAGCGCCCTAACCAATCGGTCAGCGTTTGGCACGAGATATTTCAATCTCAGAGATATTCCCAATATGATAAAAGTGTTTTTCCTTACTGTAAATGCTTGGAATATTTCAGTATTTAATCCCTGCGTTTGATTTTTTTTCAGTGGAAGGTATCGATGATGTCACGGAGAGAACCACTTTTGAACGCCAACGCAGCAGGTCCATTAGCAGTGAATCCACTCTTAGCTTTAGGAAAAAACGCCAAGCCACGGAGAAGACGTGGTTTATCGAAGAACCTCTCAGTCTGACAGTCATCTCTGCCTGTGGCTGTTTCTATGACAACAAAGTGAAGGTGAACATTATGATTTAGCTTATTTCACGCACAGTTATACTAATCACTGATTAACTCACGGCTAAGTATCGACAATATTGTTTTTCTCTAAATCATTATTAACTGTTAGGGCTATATTCCCCACGGTTTTAAAACTCGGATCTAACCGCGAATCAGCATTTTTGTATTCTTCACCGAGAATCCACGGTTTTCAGCTCATTTTAATCCCCTGTTTCTGATTCCCCGAATTTGGAGGATTAATTGCCTAATCCATGGATACTACATTTTACGCATGCGCTCTGCATTGAAAACAAACAGGGCGGATATGTTTTCAGATTTAGAAGATCTCGAAGTTTTACAAATGTTGGAAATAACAGAAAGCCGCAGGAAAAGATTTGTGCATCCAGATAGAACAAATGATTTGGATTGTTTGGATGATGTGGACTTTCGGTCACGTTAGCGTTTTAATAAATATATAGCTGAATCATTAATTCGAATGCTAGATGACACGATTTCAGCTCCTTCGGAAAAGAATAATGCTCTATCTTCTTCTGAAAAGTTTTTGTTAGCATCAAGGTATTTTGCTACTGGATCTTTCCAGATTTTTCATAAAAGATTCTGCCTCGGTTTCATCAAAATTCTTCCTTTTATATTCTTCCATTCTTATTTCGTGAGCAAAGATCAGTAAAACTACAAGTCCTTGGCTAAATTTATAATTTCCTCAAACGATATTTATGTCTGGTTGAATAAATATGTAAATCAATTTAGCATGAGAACTATCCCCAGAGAATATCGTTTATTGACCAATCAAAACATCACTTACATATTTGCAATAATTAAGCTAGAGATCAGGGAATCCACTCATGGTGCATATGATACCAGTTTAAGTCACAGTTAATGGAGTGTGATCCCTGATCTACCGATTCCCTGATCCGCTCTTTGATCCTGGATACACTGGTTTTGGTGAATATGGCCCTTAAGGATAATATTTCTATCCGTAAATGATTTGCTTTTAAATATTTGAGGGAACCTTTAAAATAACATAATTTGATCAAAGATTCGAACTTTGTTTAGTTTTGAAAGGAAAATACCTATAGTATCAGGAGTCCATTGCACTTTGTGAAAATATTAAGCCTGTCATATGTCGGGATCAGCGAAATTTTTAATTTTCCAGAATTGTAAAGTACCCTTTGAGGCAGATAAAAATATGGTTTGTTTTTGAAAGGAAAAAAGACTAAATAGAATTTTAGAATTATGCATAAAAACAATCTATAAACTATATTTAAGATTCTCCTAAAAGGGGAAACTGGGCAATACCGGGTTAAAAAACAAAAAATGGTACTTTGTTTGATTAAACTAAGACACTAATAACTGTTATAATAACAAAGATATGAAAGGAATTTCTGTCTCGATAAATAATGGTAAAGATTATAGAGTTTATACCTTTAATAAAGCTATCACAGTTAAAGTATTACACTATTTTGAACAACGTAATCCTGTGTTGCGAAAAATATAACTCGATAAATTTATTTTTGTCGCTAACTGCAATAAAAATAGGAGAAAAAAATCTTTACAAAACATTAAAACCCTTATGAACATTCTCTTTATGTGCAGCCAACATTAAACAGAATTTTAGAGGTAGTGGAGTATTCAATTGTGACGGAGTAGAAAAACTTAATCACTTCCACAATTTTTAACTCTCTTGATAAATTTCTTTCCTCTAAATGTTATTTTTATTGCACGATATTTTTTTAGATATCATTTTTCTTTATCAGTGATTTATTTACTCTTAACGTTTCGATTTTCTCTATTGTACAATAAAGAAATAGTCTTTATGGACAATTTGAAAATGTAACAATTTTATAGATAAAAACTAATATCTATAGCTTTTGTTTAACATTACTCATAAAATATTGAATTTTTTTGTGAGTTAACAGGAACGGTATATATTTACCAAAGTAATCACTCAGGCAGTGGAGTCTACATCAGATCACAAAATATTGTCTTGAAGATCCAAAGGAGAAATCCTGATAACTGCTCGGTTTTCCGCAGTGAGCTAATTGCCATAGATGAAGCCCTAGATTCCCTGGAGTCTGTCCCCCAGGGAACTGAGATCTGGATCCTGTCTGATAGCAGAAGTGCGATACAGCACTTAGCCAGTTGGCACAATGTAAGAGACAATACTGGAGTTTCAATACTTAATAAGATGAAAAGAATTTCTACTTATGACATTCATATACAGTGGATCCCCTCCCACGTCGATCTTGAGGGAAATGAGATCGCGGACTCTTTGGCCAAGGCTGGCGCTGAAGAGACCTACATGCCGTCGGCGCCTCTAACCTTCCTAGAGATTCATTCAAAGATCAAACACAATAATTCTAACACTTGGATTGACCCGCCAAAGCATCACTGGTATCAGTGTTCACGACCTGGAGGATCCCTGGCAACTGGCTTCAATCGTCAGGAACAAACTACTCTTTCCCGATTTCGAAGTGGCCACCTTAGAACTCTAAGGTTTTCTGAAGGATTGAAGAGTTTCGAAATTTGCAACAAGTGCTCAATAGAACAGGCTTCGCCTGAACACATTCTCGAATGTTTGGGATTCTCCGTGAGTGACCTGACTAAGGACCCACTCATGGTGCTGGACTTTCTAAAGGTGCACAGTCTCATGGACCTGGTCTAGCGCTGCTGACCACGGGGGCATGCAACAACAACAACAACATATGTATATATATATAACAATATATTACGAAGCATTTACGGAAATTATTTAGTAAGAATTAGGGATATATACATATACACATATATATACATATATATACACATATATATACATATGTATACATATATATAAACATATATATACATATATATATATACATATATATATACATTTATATACACATATATATACACATATATATACATATATATACACACATATATATACATATATATATTTTATATATACAATTTTATAACTTATACATATATATATATCAAATATATATAAATATATATATATATATACATATTATATATATATACAAATATAAATACACATATATAAACATATATATACACATATATATACATATAATATATATATTCAATATATTCCTTATATACACATATATAAACACATATATACACATATATATCACATATATAAAATATATATATACATATATACACACATATATATACACATATATATACACATATATATACACATATATATACACATATAAATACACATATATATACACATATATACACACATATATATACTCACATATATACACACATATATACACACATATATACACACATATATACACACATATATACACACATATATACACACATATATATATATATACATAAATATAAATATATATATATATATATATATATTATAATAAATATAAATTATATGTGTGTATACACATATATATACACACATATATATATACATATATATACATATATATATACATATATATAAATATATACATATATATATAAATATATATATACATATATATATACATACACATAGATATGTATATATATACATTACAGTATAATAAAATAAGTTGCATTAAAATTTTTTTTAATTTTTTTTTTTTAACAAATCAAAAGAAGTACCGTAAGTAAGAAAACCTTTGATCTTCAGATTCAAACGGATATAAGCCTTTTAATTATTCTTCAATCCATTTTGATCTGTTTAGCCCTTAGGTCTCTACGAACATATATGGGAACTTAACTTGGAACCTATCCTATCCATTTTGACTAATCCATTGCCTTTTTAAATTATTTATGTATTAAATTATTCAATCGTTAATATTTTTGACAAGTCTCATATTTGAAGGACCATACTTAACGGATATATTTTTAAAAAAAACCTAAACTGCTCATTATTTACTTAAATGAGCATCTTTTGCACAAATATTTCTGTTCAGATAAATTTTGGTGAACTGAAGCCATGGCTTTTGGTGTTATTACTTCAGAATAGTCATCAAGACACTTGTAATTTTCTTGTGAGCTTAAAGGGAGAATTAATGTTTTGGTATTAACATATTTGGTTCCAACATTAACTTTTTTTATTTCGGAATTTATTCGTAAAAAGCAAGTCTAATGAGAGGTAGTAAAAATGGCTAACCACAGACATTTAAAAACACGTATTTTTATGATAAGTTTATTTACCACTGTCTTTAAAAAGTATTAAAGAGTAGCGTTAATTTTTGATAAATTTTATTTTAACCCTTTCGTAGTCTATTTATGTTTTTAACCCTCCGAGTGGTACACACCGAGGAAAAAAAGGCTCCAAAAATACGCTAAAGTTCCATTGTGTCAGTGACCAAAGTGTTCTATGATTTTTAACTTCACCCTTTGTCGACTAGATTGGAATATGGGAAACCCACTCTCGTTACTGTCCCTTTATTTCCGGTTATAAATAGATATATAACTAGACATTATAGATTGTTAATTTTTAATACACATAAAGTTCGTCAAGTCTCGAAGATCATCCCATAAGAAATAATGGGTTCTAAAAGTACAAATAAAAATATTCTTTAAGGGAATGATATCTGTCTTTTTTACGAAAGTCATCCAAGCTATTTAAGTGGTGCAATTAGAGATACATCTGTTACCGCAAACGAAATACTTCGAAATAGAGATTTACAAAGCCATGAAAAGCTATCAGCGTCTTTGTGCCTCAGAGAGTAGGTATGCAGTTCCTAAACAATCGACTTGACCCTCGTACCTCAAAACTCCATAGGGGGAAACACTGGCAGAAATGTACATTAAATCTATTTTCGGAACGTTTTGGAGGTCGAAAATTGTGAGTGACAACCGCTTTGAAGACATCATCGGTTTGGCGGAATTGTACGTGCGACCGCTTAGAGGATTAAGTTCCTTTCAGTTTCTTGTGCTTTACTATCAGTTAAACAATTATACTCAAGCAAATATACTTTACACTGCCTATGTTTACATTTAAATTCTAGAAGTCAATATTCCCAGATAGCAAATTTAGTTTGTATCAAACTTGCAGCAAGTTCAACATGACAAGTGTGCAAGTTTGAAACAAGACTGCAGCAAGTCTACGCAAACTTCGAAGTCACCATACCTCCAACTTGCTGCAAACTTGTCATGCAAGTTACAGTACACTTGTCGTCTAAGTTTGCAGCAAACTTGTCATATCAAACTTGCAGCAAGTTCATTGCAAACCACGGTTGAGAAAAGTTCACTTAAAAGTTAAAATTTTCAACATAGGTTTAACATAACCCAATACACGTGCATGAAAACGAAAACATTGCTTAGTAAACTAATAGAATCAACACATCTATTTAATTTATTAGAAATTTTAGATAGTTGCAAATTATAAAGAAATACTACTTTAAAAATAACCACATTTGAATAATTAAAATAATAAATGCCTTTTAAAAGATCCATATCAGCTTGCAGAATGGCGTGTCTGCCATGTTGTCATTTTTGTCTTTGGCCGGGAAACGTTTGCGCATGCCCTCGTTATCTTAAAGGTGCCTCCACACTATGGTCCACCGCAAGCCATCACCACTGTCTGGAGGGGCTTTGGCTTATCGTGGCCGATGGCGGCAGACGATAAAATAGCCTTGGCGGATAATGGCTTCAGAGGCGGGTTTTCTCCAAAGATCAAAGGCAACCAGATCCGCAAGTAAAGTGCGCAGTAGACCCTATGGACGAATCAATATTGTCATAACAAGATTGCCACAGTTTTGCAGCAAAAGTGCTTTGCAAGGGAGTGGTCGCTTTATGCTCCGCCTAACTTGCAGGAGTTTTGCTTCGAATTTGTGGCGTCAAATTTGTTATGACAAGATATTATCCAGAAAACAATCAAACTTGCTGCAAGTATGCATGCTATCTGGGTTATACCATTAACGGTCATAGAGAAGATACAAATGAATGGCGATTGTTTGCCGTGGAAATGTAGAAGTCATATTGCAGCGTACAATGGTACATTCTGCCCAAATGTAGCGGGTTGTCTTCTCTTGGACTCTTGTTTTATGTGTCCTACATCGTCTACGCCGAAAGCTGGCCGAATGGTTAGGGTGCTGATCGTCGGTACCGGACTTCGTGGGTTCGAATCTTACTGTGGCACGGATGTTCGTATCCGTACAAAATCGCTTTTAACACTTTACCGACCGGCCGTTGATTAATCGACGTTTGCTCCCCAGCGCTTACTGACCGGTCGTCGATTAATGGACTTTTGATCTTTCTGTTAGATTTGGTTAGATAAATTGACAAGTAGCAAGCAGCAAGCATTTCGCATTCTTTATTCAGATAATCGGTGCTTTCCTCTAAGCTTTAGCCCTTAGACATGAATGGGAAGGATAGTCTAGCCGAGTTTTATCTCTACGACCTGTCAGATTGTCTTGACTGCCTTTCATCAAGTAGTACTGATGACGAAAGGGATAGAACTAGTATAGCCATTCGAATGCGACGTCCTGTACCGCTACAGGATATACAGTGATATACAGTGATTCAGAAGACGAGGACATGAATAATAATGTTGAAGACAACAATGATACATGGTCAACGAACGACAAGAGTATAATTTTGGAACCTTTCGAAAGCAGCTCTTTCGTAAAAATTATGCCAAGTTCCTCCGAAAGCATAATAGATATTGTGAATTTATTCATTGGAAGTGACCTGACTGAGCACTTCGTGAGGGAGTCTAACAGATATCATTATCAAATTGTGGAAAAATATAGAATTACATCAAAAACGAAAATATGGAAAGACGTCACGGTGACTGAAATGAAGAAATTTTTGGGCCTGATCATTCTCATGGGACAAGTAAAGGAAGTTCTTTACGATTATTGGTCTACAGACCCATCTATAGAAACGCCGTTCTTCTCGAAGTTTATGAGCAGGAACATATTTTTACAAATAATTCAAAGCTGGCATTTTTGTAATAATAACAATATTTCTCCCAATTCGCATAGGCTGGTGAAGGTTCAGCCTGTCATTGATTATTTCAAGGAAAAAATCTAACAATGTATATAAACCAGATCAATGATTGTCTCTAGATGAATGTTTAATTCCGTGGAGAGGTAGACTCTCAATCAAAACATATAATCCCGCAAAAATTACCGAAACCGAGCCGGTGTCTCGGATGATCTGCGACTGAGAGGGCGGTGAAAGGGCGTAGTATGTTCGAACCGCTGCCTGTCGGTAAAGTGTAGCAGTAGGTCCCTTGTCGTTAGCTCATATGTTGCAAAAAAAGTAGACTATAATGCTCCAAACTAAATATACATCGTCTATAGCATATGGAAACTAACTTTGAATAGGATTTCAAATACTAGCTAAGTACACTCATACGGAAGTATACACTTTTTTGCTTGGAAGGTAGCAGAACGATCTTACTCTTTTTCTTGAGGTATATCCGTCTATTGGCTGAAGAGGCTACAATAAGGATTGTTAGATGGTCTATATTGGGTTTTGAGCTCTCCACGGGTGTATGTTGTCGTGTAGCTCTAGTTTATATTTAGGTATTAACCTGTGATCAAATGTATAGTAGTATTTATTTTGGTTAGTCACAAAGACTAAGTATTATTTTGGTTGAGTTGTGTAAAATATTTAAGTACTTAATTCAACCACAGGTTCTGAGAGACAACAGACTTAAAATAAGAAAATAAACTAATAAAGCCAACTTAAAAGTAACTGAAATCAGCGTAAAATAAAAAAGCAAATTTATTATATATATATATATATATATATATATATATATATATATATATATATATATATATATATATATATATATATATACATATATATACATATATATATATATATATATATACATATATATATATATATATATACATATATATATATATATATATATACATATATATATATATACATATATATACATATATATATATATATATACATATATATATATATATATATATATATATATATATATATACATATATATATATATATATATATATATATATATATATATATATATATATATATATATACATCTATATACATGCAATCTGATTCTATCTTCATAAAATTTACTTTATCAACGCTTTCAAATTAGGTGCCACATTAATTTAGGTCTGACAATAATTTTCCATCAATTAGGTAAATATATATAAGAGAGAGGACCTAATATCAATTTCAAATATATGTAAAAAGGGGTACCTTTGTGGGTTAATATGGTGTGCTAGGAACACTGCTGGTTGAGAGCTAATCAGGATTGGGTATGTGTGGGAGCAAATTTCAATATTCCGTCGGTCTGGTCAGGGACTTCTTTCTGAGTATTTGAGGTGCGGCCGTAATAATTGATACAGGAACACTGATAGTAGTCGCTAGATGTTCCAAACGTTTCCGGAGTCTCTGTCGGACCGGTACCGTCGAGAGAGCCTTGGACTCCTGAAGTCTCACTGTCACAATTGTCTTTTTCGACTTCTGACTTCTCTTCTCTCCTTGATTCGACTCCACTCTTGACCCCTCCCCTCTCTTTCTAAACTTTTCTTCTTTTAAATTAATTTCATCTTTGTCCCCTCTTACTTCTTTTCGTCCAATCGGGAGAATTGTGAAAATATAATTGGTCTCCTTAACCCCACCTTGAAACCGCCAACGTAGAAAAGCCTTATCCCTTCAAATTGGGCACTGTCCCTTAGGGACTCAAATAACTCCACAAAGGTACATTCTTATTTAGTGTCATGTACGGAGACGCGATTCTAATCTGGGACTGAGATCAGAACCCCGCCCGAGAATCCCGCACAAGACGAAAACCGTTGAAATAATTTTTATTGTCCTCTCCCCTTTACAAAAGATGTGATGAGGTCAGATTTAGATCCCCAGCATTTTACTTCTCGTGTTAATTAATCAATTCTATTACTGATCTAAATCACCTCATCACATATGTCATAAGATCGTGTAGGTGGAAAGCAATCTTCTCAAGGCCCACGAAATTTCTACTAGAGCTAATAAAACTAAACAGAAAATTTTGACTCTTAAAATAATGACACTTACTACAGGTTAAAACTGGAGATGAATCAATTGTTTCTTAATGTAATATTTTTGCATGTGGTACATTAGCACCTAATTTTGGTCTCATTTCATCTTCCACAGGTAGCAGTGCAGTGCGGCATTTTTTATAGCGATGATATTCTGTGCAGTCCCGTCCACACGTCTGATAAACCCGTAGAGAACGATGTTTGTGAATGGAAAGAGACTTTGAATTTCGACATAAAAGTTTGCAACCTTCCTAGAGCGGCCAAGCTATGTCTCTGCATCTATGAATTCAGTACCACTCAAAAGAATGGACGATTCCGGAAGTACGGTGTAGGTATATGTTAAGAATGACTTGAAATACACAACTCCATGACCTTACCTTTTAAAACGTTCATTATTTTTGCTTAGTTTACTACCCTTTTTCTCAGTTTGTTTCATTGTTACGATTGCATAAGATCAAAGACAGCCGCATTTCGGCTACACTACATTTACAGAACATTAAATTCATAAATTCGTTCTTAATTTAGTTAAACTTAAACACCAGTTTTAAGAGCTGTATAAAATCTTTAACACAATGAAAACCAAGTATAATCCAGGCACAAAAATCCTTTTTTGTTTCAGGATGGCTACGCTTGTCCAATTTCTTGGGTAAACACACCTGTGTTCGACTACAAAGGAGTTCTGAAGTCCAACAATATCACACTGAACACGTGGCTGTACAACCGGGACTCTGACGATTATTCGTCGATGATGTTGAGACCTTTAGGGTGTCTTTGTAATAATCCAGAAGATGACCAACACACCATAATAGTGTCTTTTGGAAAATATCATCCGACTGCATCGGTAGTCTATCCTTCACTGTCAGAGGTAACTTTTGCAACAAATATTTATATATTCTTAAAAATTTATAAGTTATTTCACGGGTATTTCTAAATTTTTAAGGTAAAAATAAAGTGTTTTCATCATATATTAACAACGACCTAGAGCTGTAGTTCTCAATCTTTGTATTTCCGCAACCCTTTTACACAGCTCCTCGGGCTGTGGTGACCCTTCTTTGAGGGTTACCACTTAAAACTATTTTCATTGCTACTTCAAACCTGTAATTTTGCTTACTGATATGAATCATAACGGTATGCAGTATGTATGTTCATTGTTACAAAAATAAAATACCCAAAGCAGTGGGATTCATTAAAAGAAAAATATGTAGTTATCCTTTACGAAACATTTCACCTTCATTACAAATAAATTAACTTTTGTCTTGAAGCATGGTGTAGCAGAGGTATCAGTCTTCATACAACAGCAGTAAACTACATTGTTATTTTTTATGACAGTATGTATAAAAAGCCAACGTCACAATGCAAGAGTCTAAAGCCATATCACACTTCAAAATGTATGTATTAGTATGATACTGTTACGAACTTCCAAAACTGGGTTCGGGGATTGAATGGACTTGAAGCAAGCAAGACTGCAGCACGAAGACAAATACTTTATTCTCAATCAGTTGGAAAAGATGCAACACACCGACAAAATCACCACGGAACAATTTGAGCACGATGCCGTCGGCTCACGTACCACTTTCTGCTTCAAGCACAACACACCGTGCGTAATCCGTAGACCAAGAGATCCTCTTAACGACTATACTGCATGGGACTCTGCCTTATATAGGCCCGATGAAACTGCTGGAACACTCCAGAAACCGGAACAGGAAGTGGTAAAGTGACACCCAACTCGGCAACATTTGGCGACGAACTTGGCAATGAACTTGGGGACAAAAATAGATTGCCAAAACTGTCGCCAACGAGCCGATATCTCACCAATTTAGAGAGATACCCATAGAGTCCCATACTAAATTTAAGTTATACTAACAAATTGGTAACAATACTTTTACTAGTGAAGATTGTGCAAGTTTCTTGTGTTACAGTGAAAAACTTTCAACCGATTTATTTTAGTTCAGATTAACTTGTGATACAGAATTTAATTCATTGAAATTCTTCATTATCACGTGTTCTTCAAACAGAAAAGGAATCCTAAACTGAATCTGTGCTTTGTTAACTCGTCAACACGTGTTATTTTGATTCCTTTTACATGTGAAGAATGTGCAGATTTCTTGTATTACAGTGAAAATATTTCAACCGATATATTCTGGTTTAAGTTCAATTGTGATAAAGCCTTTAACTGATTGGAAATATCTATCACACTAGAATTCCATATATTCTTCAACGGGAAATGAAATCCTAAACTGAATCTGTTGCTTTTTTCAACGATTACATGTTAGTGCGTGATAAAACCTTTAGACTGCTCCTTTCTCACCAGATCAGAAATTCTCGGGTAGACTACGCAAAAGCACAAAAATCATATTCCTCAACAAGCTTACTTTCAATTCAGACTTTGTAACCAACAAGCATGAAAACCATGCATCACAAAGATATGTTGATGGAAACCAATATGGATGAAGGCACAACAAAAAGAGTTACCATATTGCGGTCGAGTTATGTCACAGGCGACATCAGAAGTCACCAGAGGTACCATAAATTCCCTTCTCTGGTGACTTGTGAGATCATTATGTTACGGACGTTGCTTGTGACTTATCTTGATAAAGACATCAGAATGAATCAGAATCATAATGACATCAGAAGTTACCAGAGGTACCATAAATTCCCTTCTCTGGTGACTTGTGAGATCATTATGTTACGGACGTTGCTTGTGACTTATCTTGACTGGAATTTGGTACCATAAATTCCCTTCTATGGAAATTGGGACATCATTATGTAGCTTACGTTGCCTGTGACACATCTTAACTGGAATTTGGTACCATTAATTCCCTTTGACGACTTCTGACGTCATTGTGAAGTGGAAGTCGCCTGTGACATACCTTAACTGCGGAGACTTTTTGTATTGTCTTGGGAGACCTTTGTCAAAGTCTTTCTCACTGAATGACAAACGCTAAGCTAGACGAAAGCAATATGACTTTATTTATCCACCTAAACATAAAAAATATAGATTTTTATTTTATATTGAAGATTTTTGTTTTGTTTTTTTTATATTATATTAAAACATTGAAATAAACATTTTAAAAAAATAATAAAATATTTGAAATAGGCAACTATTAGTGTAGGACAAAAATCAATATAGTTGAAGTAGCAACGTATACTTTCGCATTGATCTCTTGTGATCACTTCTATAACTTTGAAAAAACCCATTGGCCATCCCTAATGCTTCATTTAACTCTGCCTTGTACCCGATTCAATAAACAGCGAAATCAATAATTCTGGTCTTGAATTTATCGCAAATTCAATCTGTAGTTCTTAATTTAATAATAATTGAATGACTGTATAAAACTCTTTCCTTTTTAAAACAATAAAACTTTATCCTCGTATCTCATTCTTTTACGAAATCACAATGAAGAGTCAAGTTTACTGTTTTTGTTTTACAATTATCAATCGTTAAACAAAAACAAAAAATAGCACAGAAGCTTTGATTATAACACGCTGTCGCAGCTTCTAGCACTCTTTTCGCATAAAGATTTCCCATCTGGATTCAGTTCAAGAAGTCATTTTGATAAAGCCCATTCCAAACGGAACTAAAAACTTCTTTTTTAACCGTTAATTAATCGGTAGTTAAACTCACGGCAAATAAAAATACAGAACAGACGGTTTATCGTGTTCCATCAGCATGTATGATGGGAGAAGGGGGAAAGGAAGGCGAATTAAAACGTTCGAGAGACAAATCATTATGCTTTTTATTTCTTTTTAAAAATTTGACGAATGTATTTTCGAAAGGCTTCATTAATTTGCCCCATTAATTGCTTTGTGTTTGTTTTTATCTTTCAGATCCTGGAGTATGCTGATAAAGTTTCAGAAAATAGAAATTCGGCTTCAGTTTCAGGAACGGTATGGGATTGTTTCATTTGACATTTTAAAAATACTTTTGGCGTATTAAAACACTTTTAAAGTGTACAAGTTTAAATAGTTCTAATTTAAGAGTTATCGAAAGAAAGAATGTATCGAACATCAGTTAATAGCGTGACAGTCGTCTGCTTGATTAATCATTACCATGAAAAATGGCGTAATCTTCGCTCCTAAATGAATATAAATTGAAGTACAGTTGTCATCGTATGTTCTTTGTTTAAGAGGCGATTCTTTTCAGGAGTTTGTTAATGATCATCTGAATTTAAGCGTTTAATCGTTTTCTAAAGTAGGAAAGTTACAACTTGGCACGAAGGAAAAGTATTATACTTTGTTTAACAGAGCTGAGTGGCTCTTAATAAA
>CM063509.1:99934751-99949751 GCA_032207245.1 Pardosa pseudoannulata
ATTATTTATTTTTGACTTCTTGCACAAGTTCTGTTTTGAACAGTCTTTGATCTTTGAAATCAGAGAGATTATCTCATAGTATTTTTTTAAATTTCATCATACCGTTTAGCTAATATTTTAGCTGTATCGTTGCAATTTTGTAATCCATATTTATGATGCCAGCTACAAGTTTGTAGCAAAGTTTAGGTAATTTTTCTATGTAGAAATAACATTTCTCTAACAATTACTATAGTTTTCTACATTATGATGGATTCTTACTTAATTTTGGCTTCTTACTCGAATTCCGATTTTTGAAAAATTTTTGGTCTTTTAAACCTGAAAAGTTACACTGGTAATTCTTTTTTTTTCAGTTTTATTGTACCATTTAGCTAATATTTTAGCTGTATCTTCATAATTTTGCAAGCTATGTTTATGATGACAGCAGCTAGAAGTTTGAAACAAAATTTAAGTAATTTTTCTATTCAGAAATTACGCTTCAGTAACAGTTACTATAGTTTCCTACATTATGACGCATTATTACTTATTTTTGACTTCTTGCACAAGTTCTGTTTTGAAACGTCTTTGATCTTTGAAATCAGAGAGATTATCTCATAGTACATTTTTAAATCTCATCATAACATTTAGCTAATATTTTATCTGTATCGTTGTAATTTTGTAAACTATATTTATGATACCAGTTACAAGTTTGTAGCGAAGTTCAGGTAATTTTTCTATTTAGATATAACATTTAAGTATCAATTGTTATAATTTTCTATAATATGATGGATTGTTACTTAATTTTGATTTTGTACTCGAGTTCCTTATTTGAAACATCTTTGATCTTAGCAACCAGAAAAGTTATACTGGTAGGTCTTTTTTCAATTTCATCGTGCCATTTAGCTAATATTTTAGTTGTATCGTCGTAATTTTGCAAGCTATTTTTCTGATGCAAGCTACAAGTTTGAAGCAAAGTTTAGGTAATTTTTCTATTTAGAAATAACATTTCAGAAACAATTACAATATTCTTCTACATTATGATGCATTATTATTAATTTTGGCTTTTTACTCAAGTTTCGTTTTGAAACATCTTTGGTCTTTGCAACCAGAAAGTTTTACTGGCAGGTCTTTTTTCAGTTTTATTGTACCATTTAACTAATATTTTAGCTCTATCTTCATTATTTTGCAAGCTATGTTTATGATGCCAGCAGCTAGAAGTTTGAAACAAAATTTAAGTAAGTTTTTCTATTCAGAAATGACTCTTCAGTAACAGTTACTGAGTTTCCTACATTATGACCCATTATTATTTATTTTTGACTTCTTGCACAAGTTCTATTTTGAACCGTCTTTGATCTTTGAAATCAGAGGGATTATCGCATAGTACATTTTTAAATTTCATCATACCATTTAGCTAATATTTTAGCTCTATAGTTGTAATTTTGTAAGCCATATTTATGATGCCAGCTACAAGTCTGTAGAGAAGTTCAGGTAATTTTTCTATTTAGAAATAACGTTTCAGTAAGTTACCATAATCTTCTTCATTATGATGCATTATTACTTAATTTTGTCTTCTTACTTAAGTTTCGTTTTGAAACATCTTTGGTCTTTGCAACCAGAAAGATTATACTGGTAGGTCTTTTTTTTTACTTTCATCGTACCATTTAGCTTATATTTCTACGCATCGTCATTTCACTCCAACAAATACATTATTTTGGCAATCACGAGCGTGGAGGTGTGGATAAGTCCGCCTGCTTCATTGCATCATAGTTCTCCTCGGTTGCACGATTCTGTCCCCGATGAAGACCAAAATTCCAAAACTTAATTTAAATTTCTAAAAATTGTTTTTTATATTTATTTATTATTTTTTAGGCTTTTTTCAGATTTTTAATGCAGTTTAATTATTTTTAAAACACTTATTTTTTTATTGTTTCAAAATTTTCAATTTTTTCGATTTCGATTATTTTATTTCATTATTTTTTGTTTATTTTGTACGGATGTCACTGACCGCAAAAATATTTTATGTTTTTCTATCCCTAAACTCTCTACTCTCTAGTTATTGTGGTATGAATTCACAAATATACCCATCTATCTCTTTACTCTTTTATGTGTTTATTTTTCGCTCGTTGTCATTCATGTGCTTACTGACAGAAACCTCTGGATTGAAGGGCTCGGCCCATATGGTCCAGTTGCCACACCACTTTTAAAGCTTTTAGCTAATATTTTAGCTGTATCTTCGTAATTTAGTAAGTTATATTTATGATACCAGCTACAAGTCTGAAATAAAGTTTAGGTAATCTACCTATTTAGAAATAACGTTTCTGTAACAATCATAATAATTTTCTACATTATTAGGTATTATTACTTAATTTTGGCTTATTACTCGCATTCCGTTTTGAAACATCTTAAGTCTTTGCAACCAAAAAGGTTATACTGGTAGGTCTTTTTTCAATTTCATCGTACTATTTAGCTATTATATCCCTAAATGTTTTTCCGTTCTTTGTTTCTTTGTTGCAAAGGGTAATCTTAGAGGCTTTTATTTTCCTTTTCATCGTATTATTTAGCTAATATTTCTTTGCTGGTTATATCACTGTTCGTTTTTTTCTTCTCCTTCAAATGTTATCGTAAGGGAGACGTTTTTTTACAGTTTTATCGTATCATTTAGCCAATATTATTGTTCGTTGTTTATTTCTGTATTACACTAGAAATGTTTTCCTGTTAGATATTTTGTTTCAAATTTCATGGTATTGTTTAGGTAATATTTTCACACGTTTATTTCGTTTTTTTCCCTAGCCACATGCCAGTAAATCTCACCTTGAGCAGTTACGCCAGGTCTGCGAGAAAGACACGCTGTACCAGCTGCATGAGCAGGAGAAAGAACTCATGTGGTTTCTGCGCAGGGACTGCCTCTTACAGTTGCCAAACTCGCTACCTAAACTCCTGAGATGTGTCAAGTGGAACGATAAGCACGATATCGCTGAGGTATACGTTATATTTATTATTATGAGAAATAAATTGTATTATTACAGTAAATTATTTATGTCATTGAAATATATACAGTTTTTATTTCGTGAACTACTGCCTCTGTAATTGTAGCTGTCACCATTTTTTTAATCCCCTATATAATAATAGCCTAATTTATCTGTCCGTCTGTCCTCCAATTTATGAAGCGGCTGGACCTGGAATGGATAGAGGCATCCATTCAAAGAGAATAAAGTTTATCTTCTCCTAAACTATCGATCCGATTCTAAAATAAATTTGTATAAATAGGCTTCATATCACAGCAAAAAAATGCTGTCGTCTTTAAAACGTTCGAAATCCAACCCTTCCCTCCTTTTCGAGAGTTTAATGCCATTATTTCAAGCCCTATTTTCCCCGGTTAAGAGCAGCCGATTAAATTTATCCATTTATCACTTAATAAATAGGTAAAAATAACAATTTTTCTAGCATTGTGGCGTCATTCCTTTAAAAATTTCATTGAATCATTTCATATTTTAAACTATTTAAATATCGTCTACACTATTATAATATCTTTTACCACTGAACTTAGATATTACGTAAATGATTTTTTTTATATTTGGCTTAAATAATAGATTAGGTACATGTGTGATAATTTTAAATTGAATCATCGATTATTTTTTGTTGCGATGAAAATTTTATCACCGGTATTAACAACAAATTCTTTTCATATAAGTCTAGGAGTCTATTTCATGGACTAATAAATATCTAACTTTTAATTTATATATTTGGAAATTAAGAAGTTTGTTCTTTTGTGTGTTTGTTTATTATACATAACCACACGCTTTCACTAAATGAATTCAATGTGATTCTAAACTGCATTACAGGATCGGGTGACTCTAGAGAAGTATGACGATAAATAACTTATTGGGAGTGAACCAGATAATTCTCAGCCAAAAAACAAACCATTTTCTACCTGCCTCATTGGATACTTAACAGTTCTGGAATATTAAAAATTTTACTAATCCCGTCATATGATGGGCTATATGCTAGTTTTTAAATATTTTATATCAATATTGAGTTTTTACTTTGAGAATATTGCTTTTAGATAGAAACTACGATGGAATCATAATAAAATATGAAATAGTTTAAAGATCAACGAAATATGAGTATAACCATATTCTTGCAATATTAAATACATTCATAGATTTAGTTTGTATCACTACTGTCAACACTAATAAGACCGTGACCTACAGCTCAAAGTTAATTTCGAATGGCTAGTAACATTTTTTGCCAACAGCGGGATTCATACTAATGGACTTCACATTTATAAATTTTAAAATCTTATCTCAGGCCATTACTGTAAGCTTATTATAAATTTACCGTTTGCTTATTATAGAAGATAATTTTTAATGCGTCGTTACTATTGTACCCAACAACACAAAGAACTCTCACGTTGTGGGGGTTGACTTTATATCCTCATAAACTTTTTTTGCTATAAACTTCATAATTTTATGTGTTTAGGTTATTAAATACCTGCTACTTTAAAAAGTACATGCCAATTAAGAAAAGTATTGTAATATAATAAAGTTAAGTTATCCGTCTACGTTCGGAGAACTTTTTTCTTTAAACTTAGAAACTAGTTCATGTTTTTTACATTTTTACATTTATTTTATTTATTATCATAAAGAATTGCACTTATAGTACTTATTCCGGGAGAAGTTTTTATAAAATTTCTAATAAATGAAGAAAATTTAGTAAAAAAAATCAGGTTTTTGCAAAAGGTCTAATTTTTAATTAAATTAAATTATTTCAATATTTCTTGATGCAACACATTTCTTATACAATGGACTAGTGAATCACTTAAAATCTTTGCTTAATTTACATTTGGTAAAAAATTTTGGTCCTTCGAAATCATACACATTGATTTTTTAACGAATTTTAATTACCTTTATATCTAACTATATTAAAAATTATCCAAATGTAAAGCTTTTAGGTCATTCACTAGTAAATACTATCAAAAGCATTCATAATAATTTTCAACACAATATTTTAAGAACTTTATGAAAAATCACATTTCAAGTTTCCACATTTTATTAAAAACACCGTTCTGAGAAAAAAGCATTTGCAGTTTATGAAAGCAACTTTAACTATTAAAAAATTAAAATGCATGTTTAAAATTCCTCACACTTTCTTGCTTCAAAACTTTCTAATTGCCAAGTTGCTAATTATTAAAAATACTAGAAAAATGTTTAAACTCTAATCTTCATAAAAATTTAAAAAGTTTTGTCCAAAAAATGCTCTTTAAAAGGCTTTAAGTTCACAACTTCCTGCTCCGAAGCGCTCCTTCCGTTTTGTTTTGACAGCTGTCACTGATGTTTAAACAGCTGTAACTTTTCTTTAAAATGCCGTAGAGACAAAACAAAAAAAAATTAAAAGCCTAAAGGTTGAAATTTTGCATTAGAAAAATAAAAAAATTATGATTTTTGGCATAAAATGACATTTTTAACGTAGACGGATACCTTAAGAGTGACATCAATAAGTTAAAAAAATTAACGCTTTAAATTTATAAAAATAATACTTCATATGATCATGAAATTTAGATGATAATAAAGAAGGAAGAAATATAAACAAGTTAAACATTTAAGTTTTATTCTAAGTGCCCAAGCAATATCATAAAAGAAAATAAAAAAGTACTTGAATTGTACTATTTTATGACAAAAGTACAAGTAGATCTACATTTTAAGGCAATAAAATTCTATGTTTAGTAATTTGGTCTAATAAAATTTTTCTTCCATTTCGTACTGGTCAAATTTTCATATTAAGTCTGCACTTGCACGCGATAAAAAAAGATTTCACAATATAGATAAATTGACGATCCCTTATATCGAGCATGCTTTGCTTCTCATAGTTGCGAAATAGAGAAGGTAGCGTTAATTTATCGGAGAATTCTACATCGCGCATGCACTGTCCCAAATAACATGCATACTTGCAGCAAGTTTGATTTTTTTCTGGATAACATTTTGTCATAACAAATTTGACGCGACAAACTTGCAGCAAAATTCCCGCAAGTTAGACGGAACATAAAGCGACTACTCCTTTTGCAACGCTATTTTGCTGCAAAACAATGGCAACCTTGTCATGACAAACTTGAAGCAAATGAAAATTCTTAGACTTGCTGCAGTTTGGTTTCAAATTTGCAGACTTGCATGCTGAACTTGCTGCAAGTTTGCTGGCTTTCGAAGCAAGACTGCTGCAAGTTTGCTGAAAACTAAATTTGCTATCTGGGGTCACTATCAGGATATCGGAAAGGCGATTTCACATCGGAGATAGGCGGAAAAGCTCAAATCGATTTAGCTATATCGGCGTTGGGTTCACATAGTGATACATCGCCGAACTAAAATTTGGAAATTGTTGTCACGATGAATCACGTTATACCGGTATTTCTCTAAACATTGATACATCTCATTTGTTAATCGGTGCCATTGCTAATGTTGCTTTACTTCTACTAATTTTCATGAATATTTAAAAAGTTTTGTCCAAAAAATGCTCTTTAAAAGGCTTTAAATTCACAACTTCCGGTTCCGAATTCGCTACTTCCGTTTTGTTTTGACAGCTGTCACTGATGTTTAAATAGTTGTAACTTTTCTTTAAAATGCCGCAGAGATAAAACAAAGACAGATTTAGAAGCCTAAAAGTTGATATTTTGCAATAGAGAAATAAAAAAGATTATAATTTTTGGCAATAAAGGACGTTTCTAACGTAGACTGATACCTTAAAAAGTTGAAGGTGTTATCAACACCCTGCAAGTAACAACGAATAAAAAATCCCTACGCGAGTTATACCGGATCAAAAACAAGTGTCGTTCATATCATATCCTCAATCAATAAAGCGAAATCGTATTTAACACATTGTGTGCGGGTACATTTCGCAGCGGAATTGTACCGAGAGCGGGCGTTGTGCTCGTAAATTTAGTTATTCAGTTAAATCTCAATAGATCGAAAAATATTTAATTTTTCAACCAAAATTTTGTGTTTTATATTGGAATATATAAACAAATATATATAAATACAAATATGTATATATATTATCATTTTAGCAAGGATAAATTAAAAGCTAATTTTAAATCTAAATTCATTTTTTTAATCAACCTTCCCGTTCTGTGGTTCCGTATCGACTGATGTAAAAGCTAGTTTTTATTTGTCTAATTTTTTCCAGAATCTATGTATTAGACAACAATATTCGGCTTCGTTTTCCTGCATATACAGTTATTTTTGTACCCACAAACAAACCATATTGTTACACTAATCCGTACTAGTATGTGACCCTCTCTCAAGTATCAATCGTCAGAAAACGTACTAGTACGTGTCCCGCGCTCAAGTATCAATCATCAGAAAACGTACTAGTACGTGTCCCGCACTTAAATATCAATCGTCAGAAAATGTACTAGTACATGTCCGGCAGAAAGTGTGTTAAGTGCAGTAATATCTCAGTATCTAACAAACCTACAATCATTCTTTCCTACAATTTAATGTAAAATACAAGTAGTAAAACAACTAATAGTAACAAAATATGAGTATAAAAATGAAAAACTAACGCCATGTAATAATACAAGATGAGCTTTGGTTGCTAAAATTTCTAGCACAGAATTTCTATCAAACGAAGATGGATAACTCTTATTTAGAGCTTTAAAATTTCCTGCAGTAGTGTGTTTGCGATAGATCTCTAAATCAAATTTCACTTTTTCCAGATCACGTACTTATTGAAATTTTGGCCTACTCTATCGCCTTACAAAGCGCTGGAGCTGTTAGATTATGCCTACCCTGACCCAATGGTTCGGAGTTTTGCTGTGGACTGCCTGCGATCTATTAGGGATGAGGAGCTTTCTCTGTACATGCTGCAATTGGTACAAGCCTTGAAGCATGAGGCCTATCTGGTAAACGAGCTTGTCAAGTTTCTACTCGAAAGGGCTTTGCAGAACAGACATAACGCACATAAGCTATTCTGGCTCTTACGGTAAGATATTTTTATCATAGAGGATTGTCTAGTTCTCAGCTTGTGGGTTGGATCTTAATAGAGGTCCAAATAATCCTTCCACAGTAGTCGCCTAAAACCATCGGAAAACAAACTATATTGGGCCATATTCTATTTCAAAAAACATATATTTGTAAAACAACGTTCTCCAATGTGTTGGTTTTGAAGTCTAAACACAGAAGTAGGCTATTTAAGGAAAATGATGTTTATTATGCTTTTGCCTAGACTGCCCCAGAGAATTTCTGATAAATCTCAACCCGAATACTTTTATTGACTGTACTGATGTACTTGACCATGATGTTCAGCTCGTGCCCACGCAGTGAGGAATAAATTTCTAAGATGAATATAGACGCAGCTGTTGGCTTCGAGTTTTAATGGGGACCCCTGCGGAGAAGTTACAGCTGATGGAGTGGCACAAGTGTAACGGTCAAGCCACGTCAGGGATGCAACCGTGGGCAGGGGCTAGGCAATAATGTCACTTTTCTCGAAAGGGACCATTTTAATGAGCCCAACTGCAGACCCGAAGGATGTGCAGATGTGGGAAAATTTCACTAACAAGGGATTGAAAAAGAGAAAAAAGGGGGGCTTTGACCTGAGGTGTAAAGTTGTGGAAAAGCAGTCGAGGTTGGGAACCAGAGGGAACGTGTGCATCGAGATCCCGTGAGCAAGCCACAGATCCCGGGCCAGCAATATTTGCCCGATTCGGCATGGACAAAGTGACGACCATTAAACCTCTAAGCGTAACGCACGTAATTTTCTCCCCAGCCGATGATGTTTTCAAACGCGTGTGCACGTGTTATGAGGTGATTTAGATATATAAAAAATCTTTTAATTAAATGGTTATAATAGTTGTACTTGTAATAAAACTGTGGGATCTAAATCTAACTAATATATATTATGTTATAATAGATCATTATAATAATGGTGAGTAATCTTAATAAATCAAAGAGTTAAGAAATCAAATACAGTAAATAAATGAAATAAACTAAAAAATGATCAATTGTGATCTTACTTTGCAACATTTCCCATCAGAATGGTGTTCAATGGTGTCATGAACTCGACCACTTTCCCATAAGCTTCCAGAATTGCTTCCACTTCTTCGCATGGAATTTCTTCTAAGTTAAACGTCATACGACGGAGTATACCAGATGACCGTACATTTAAAACGCATATTATATTGAATGGCTTCTCATTTGTCTTCTTTAACATGTTTATAGTTGCATTCATGGAATCATGCATAGGGCTAGCCATGTAACCCTTTACGGATACCATTCCTTATTCTTTGAATGCCTGAATGAAGAGCTTATGTTGGATCTTCCATTTCTCTCCGTTGGCAGCTGTATCGCCTAAGAGGGTTAAGCTAGCACCGACGTTCAGCAAAGTGATGACCTTATAGTTATAAGATATGGAAGTTAAACGCCTTTATTTAAAAGAAAGGTATCAAATTCGCTGAACTTTTGCACCCAACACAAATTGCAAATATTGCAAAATACATAAAAAATATTCAATATTTTCACAGTAATTTGAGACATTGTTTCTTCCTGGGATAAATATTCAGTGACTGTGTATATGTGTGTGTTCGTATTTTTTTATTACCTCAAATTAGATATTTCTAAAGCTTTCTCAGTTCTTGATTTAAAATTTGTTTTTAAAACTTGTAATATATGTGCATGTTTTTCCTTTCTTTTATTAGAAAAAGTTATTATTTTATTATATATTTTTCGTTTTGAATATGTAAGTATTTGAGAACTTACTCTCTTTATCATTTTCAGGTCCGAAATCCACTTTCCTGAAGTCTCTCTGCGGTTTGCTCTTATTTTGGACGTTTATTGTCGGAGCGTGCCCTGTCACTTTAACGCGCTGGAGAGGCAAGTCGAGGCCATGAAAAGGCTGATGATGGCGAATCAACTAGTACAGATTGATGCAAACATTAAAAAGGTAAACTCACTGAACACTACTATACTGAAGAGTCGGGGATCCATGTAGACGAAGGGAGCTGTATGTAGATTAAGTGATGAAGAGTCGGAGGCTTTATTTTAAGAGTCACCTCAGGTAGATAAAAATCAGACACTGACTTGATGGAGAGACCTCTTTTTATTTAGCATGAGATCAAAACATTTTCTTCACTTTATACTCTACAAATAACATCGTCCACTTGTGCCTTGATCTAATAGTGGGTAAATGAGATTCATTCAATTGCTTTGTTTAAAAGTATTATGGAGATTAAATTATTGATTTAAGTAAAAAATATGGTAAAGACTAATTTGTTGCGTTATATAAAATATGATGGAGATTAATTCGTTGATTTAAGTAAAAATAACACTAGGAACGTCGCAGTAAAACAGAACAAGGATAGAGTGCTTAGGCTAGCCAAAGATCGAGGTGGCTCCAACGGAAACATTTTTCCGACCAAAACAAATGCGGCTAGGGTGTTAAAACTTCATCTCTGTGTCTCTCCGTCTCTCAAAAATTACAAGAACTTCTAGGCTTCACGCCAAAAGTGCCGAAACACAGCAGCAAGAGGGTTGCCATACGCCGAGATAACATCGCGATCTCAGGGAGAGCGACGGGTTCTCGCGGCTGTGACCAATGAAACGTCGAGACGAGGCGCGCGGAGAACAAAATCCCAATCGCAGTGAGGCGCAACTCCGGTGGTGAAAATTCGCCAAAAACGATGCGGAGCGGAGCTTGGCAACACACCACAAAGGCGTGGCTGTTTATCTCAAACCGAAACTTATGGCTACAGAACTGTCAGAATATGAGCCGATGTGCTCAAATTATGGTCGAAAAGTTTAAAGGTGCGGATGCAGGTGGCCAGAATTGGACGCTTTGTCCGAAACTTAATCCCAGATCGAGGGCGGCTCTGTTTGAAGCGATAGGCTGCTATCTTTAGAACACAGCTAGAGCTGCACCTGCAAGGGGCAATATGCGAAAAAAGGAGCAAAATGTAGGTTAAAATATATCTACCCCACAAGGGAAATATGTAATGAAGGAACGTGAAAAATCTTCATTACAACTACCAAACTCAGCCATTTGAAGTACTACGAGTTTTTATTTGAAATTTCTGTTTAGAATTTTCTTGAAATTTTATGATGGGGTTTTTACCTTAGTTTTATATTTCATCATTATTATAACTGACCATACAGCCGAAAGCAGGCTAGGGCTTCTTTTGAAGACTTTTCCCCGGTTACATATTCTTCATCCTCAATCTTCAGTTATTTTCATCAGTAGATAAAAAAAAACTCAGATTCTACCGACTTAGGCCATCTGTTTTGTATTCTGTTTAGTTTTCTACGATCCAGTAGTCATATATTGAAGAAGTCTTTCACCCATATCGTACAAGTTGAACCATCAACAATTCGTACAAGTTGAGCCCTCAACTTCATTCTATTAATTTTTAGGTAGGTTTTGTACCATATATTTCTACAAATATGAACTTTTAATTTTGAAGAGTCACAGTTCCACAGATATCTTGGTTCTAACGTGTAAGTTAAAATTAATCTATTGTCTCTTTTTTAAAAATATATATTACACATCTCTAGCCTTAAGGTGGGCCAAAACATCCAACTCTTAATTACCCCACATGTCTACATGTGAGGAAATCCACTGTAAATCCACATCATAAAATGACAAGATCTGTTTTAATTTAGTGAGAAATGAAGTTCCAGTTTTATCACCAACGTCATACCAGTTTTACAAATGTTAGATGGCCCTACGACTATTAGTCAGAATCCAAAGGGTTTTAGGGTCTAAAGAAGACATTACATAACTCAGTCCCTCATCTATGGCAACAAGTTCTCTTTTAAAAACTGAGCTAAAAACATGATTTCTTTTTTTTATTTGAAGTGTAATGTTTAGGGATCTCTGATAAGAACACCATTTTTAAGCGTAGTATTGCTCATCTTTGTTTTTTCTTCTTCAATGGCACGCCAGCCCAGGATGGTCCATGGCCTTTCGCAGAATCGAGTTCCAGGCGTCTCTTTTCTTAGATAAACTCTTTCAGTTTTTGATTTTTAGGATTTTTTAGTCTATTTCAAGGCAGTCAATCCACCGACTTCTTGGTCTTCCCCTTTTACGAGCTCACTATGGTTTGGCCTCGAAGATCCTCTTGGTGGTCCGGTCGTCATTCATTCTTATCACGTGTCCTGCCCATTTCAAACGTTGAATAGAAATAAATTTTATTATGTCTGGCTCCTTAAAAATCTTATAGATTTCGGAATTTGTACTTCTTCTCCAGGTGTCGTTGCATTTCAAACCTCTTAAAATACTGCGAATTACTTTTCTTTCAAAAACAGTAAGAGTCTCTTTGTTTCTTTCAGTTAATGCCCATGTTTAAGCAGCGTATGAGAGGATTGGTCGAATTAGTGTCTTATAAAGCAATAACTTTGTTCTTCTGTTTATGAGATTAGGTTTGAGATATTTGAGGATAAAAAAAACATCTGGTAGCGGCAGAAACTCTGTTGCGAACTTCCTGCTCACTATCATTGTTAACTCTTAGTTCGGAACCTAAAAAGGTAAACCTGTTAACAGTTTCGTTTCGAATCTATAGTCATTTACTTCAAAATAGGGTTGACTATAGCTAGCATTTCTCATGTATTTGGTCTTTTTCTGTTTGATTAAAAGATGCATCTTCTTTGCTTCATTTTCCAAAGAAAGGAAGGCTTGATTAAGAGACTCTGTGGTCCGTGCTACAATAGCGATGTCATCTGCAAATGCAAATATTTCCACAGATTTATGAAAGATATTTCCTCTAGTGCCTAACACCACTATCAGGGTAGGATTGCTTATCTTTGCTACCATCAGTATATACACTCATGTCCATAAATTAAGGATAATTCAGAATCACACAGAAATTGAGCTCTAAAATAAAAATTTCACCTGTAGAATTATCACACACATCTTGAAGAAGAATATGCAAATTGCAGGAAACCACCAGATGGCGCGGATAGTACGTCACAATGACGAGAGTGTATGAAAGGGGTATATAAGGAATGGTAGCAAAGAAGTAAAATTGTTCACAAGCGCTTTAAAAGCCTTTCAGTGCAATAACCGCATAGTTATGGCACAAAGGAAGCATTTGGATGATTTTTTACGTGGTAGAATTATCGGACGACTGGAATGTGGACGTACCCAGCTGGAAGTATCCGAGGAACTTGGAATCGCCCAGAGTGTCATCTCCAGGCTTTGGCAACGATTCAAACATGATGGTAATGTGAGTAGATGTTACAGCACAGGTCGCCCCCGAGTTACTACGCCGAATGATGACCGGTATTTGGCAGTTACTGCCAAAAGAAACAGACGGAGCACAGCATCAGACCTGTCTCGTCAGCTCTCTTCAGCTACCGGTACGACAGTTTCAAGGCAGACCGTGTACAGACGCTTAGGGAACATTGGTCTATATGCTCGTAGGCCTGTCAGATGTGTTCCCCTTACCGCAACTCACTGTCGCCTGCGATTATGCTGGGCTAGAGAGCATGCATTGTGGACACCGCAACAGTGGTCTTGTGTGATGTTTTCCGACGAGTCCAGGTTCAGTTTACATTCTGATTCTCGCCGGACTTTCATATGGAGAGCGCCAGGTACCCGTTACCACCAAGAGAACACCATTGAAAGACACCGTTACGGTGGTGCAGGATGGCTCGTTTGGGGAGGAATTATTATTGGTTCCAGAATTGACCTGCATGTTCAGAGTGTAACGATGATAGGCCACATCTATCGGGATGTCATTCTGGAACAACATGTACGTTTGTTTCGGGGCGCCATGGGTTCTGAATTTCTGTATAGGTATGACAACGTCCGACCTCACCATGCAAACATTGTAGACGAATGCCTTCAATCGGGGGATATCACCCGTATGGATTGGCCAGCATACTCACCGGACTTGAATCCAATAGATCATGTGTGGGACATGCTTGGCCGACGAATTGCAGCCCGTCAACCCCCTCCGAACTGTCTATCGGAACTTCGGAGGGCATTGCTTGATGAGTGGAGTAATTTTCCCCAAGATCAGATTGATAATCTGATACTCAGCATGCGTAGGCGTTCTAACGCTTGTACTACATCGTCCGGGAGACATACTCCGTATTAACCATCATACTAACCGTGTTATACTGTTTTCTGTAAATAGGTTCTTTTTTGAAATTTGCTCCAGGGAATAAAAATCGCAATTTTTATTAATTATGTCAAACATATAGCATCTTTTTTGCTCTTTACCTTTTGTTTAATAAATAGACTTTACAAATAAGTCAAATTTCTTTTGCTTTTGTCTCTTTCATTGCCTGAACTTCATTATCCTTAATTTATGGACATGAGTGTATTAGCGTAGTTCCAACTGGGATGTTATTTATAATTTCAAGGGTAAATTGCTGAAGGCAAATCAGAGAGTCATTTTCCTTTGAGACCCTAGACAGTAGATCAGTATGAAAACTGACCCCTGGAAGACCAACTGAGGGGTCAGTGCATTACTTCAAGAAGAACTGTTCAACCGTGAATTGCTATAATCAATGTAGCTAAAGAGACTGCACAATAAATCAGAGGTATCATTTTGGGAACCATAGCTGTAAAGTTTGTTCTAATATTTAACTATATTCGAGATCCGTCTGAGACTCAGAGGTTGAAGGTCCACCTCAAACAACACAATATCATTTGGGCAGCTATTGCGTAAGCCAGTTATAATTCGAGAGGCACTAAGCTGCATTCTCTCTAATTTCTGGAGATTATGACTTATTAGCTTAACACTAGATATACGGACCGAGTTAATTTGACTCATTAAAAATTTGATTACTACATATATATATATATATATAAAACTTTAATATCACTTTTCAAAAACATACGTTGTGTTTTAGTTAATAAAATATATGTAAACTTTCGTTCCTCCTCCCCGCAGACCCCTTCACTTTGCATTATCAAATGTGGTATACCTATTTTCATGGTTATGAGCCAATTTAACTCATAGAATGTATATGAAAATATAGTAATAAATATAGTATAAAGTAAATATAAAGTATAAAGTATATAAAGTATAGTATAAAG
>CM063509.1:99954751-99964751 GCA_032207245.1 Pardosa pseudoannulata
CCTAACTTCATTTTTTATACTTTTGAATTTGATTTGAAGAGTATGTAAAAACCGAAATGATGAAAACCCCAAAGAAGAGAAAGAATTTCTTGAATATGAATGAAACTGTCTTTAATGATGAAGCACACACAAAAAAAAAACAAATTTAAATTTAGAATTAGGTTTAAAAACACATGTTTAACCAAACATATAGAAAAAAGAAAGAATACAAAAAAGAATTAAACACAAAAAATTCTAATATTTTTATGGCCTTGAATACTAAAAAAAAAACCAAAAAAACCTTTACATGGTGATGCCATCTGTTGAAATACAAACAATTAAAACAGAAACCACAGACAATAAAGAATAAAAATGAAACAACTATTATGAATTATTTAAAAATTAAAATTAAAATAGTAAGTCTTTTAAGAAGACTGAACACACCTGATATATATACATATATATATATATATATAGTTTCAAATTAAATTAATTATCTAACTAACTTAATGCAATGCAATCAAAATAAATTCCAAATAAATACAAATCTTTCCCACAAAAATGAAGTCTATTAAAATTAACAAAAGATTTTTTATTAAACTGAAAATCTCATTTCATATCCATCCCATGTTTTTTTTTAATTTATTTTTTCTACAACATTCCTCTCGTGTAACTGACGTAAACAATTTTTTCGGTCTTTTTCAAATTATTAGTTATTTTACAGTCTAGCAACGCAAATGTCGTCTGTTTCCTAGAGTGCCTAGAAATCACCAATCAATAAAATTCATTAATACTCAGGCCGGTGGGTATAGGGAAAAGGAGAACGTGTTTATCTCTTAATCGGAATGGAATTTTCCCGCGAAAATTAGACTCTGCTTCAATTATCAGGAATGAAACCATTTTCGCGATATCTGATTCTCCCAAATGCAATTAACAGAGGAAGAATTAGAGATTATCCATTTCCAAAATTAAAGCAGGATTGTTGATTGCCCTTTGAATATACAATAGGCTTTTTTGTTTTGTTTTTTGTTATGCTTTTGTAAATAAAGATTGATTAACGTAAACGTAAAATTAGTAATTTGATTATTAATTAAAAAATAATTTTCAAGATTAATTTTATTAATGATAATCAACCTAGCACTTAAGGTATCCGTCTGCGTTAAAAACGTCATTTTTTGACGTAGCCAAAAAAACATACTTTTTTTATTTCTTTGTTGTAAAATTTTAACATTTAAGGCTTCTAAATCTGTTTTTGTTTTGCCTCTACGGCATTTAAAGAAAAGTTACACTGTTTAAACATCAGTGACAGCTGTCAAAACAAAACGGAAGTAACGGCTTCGGAACCGGAAGTTGTGAATTTAAAGCCTCTTAAAGAGCAGTTTTTGGACCAAACTTTTTAAATTTTTATAAAGATAACTTTAAACATTTTTTTCTAGTATTTTTAATTATTAGCAACTTGGCAATTAGAAAGTTTTGAAACAAGAAAGTGTGGGGAATTTGAAACATGTATTTTAATTTTTTAATAGTTAAATTTGCTTTCATAAACTTCAAATGCGTTTTTCTCAGAACGATATTTTTAATAAAATGTTGAAACTTGAAATGTGATTTCTCAAAAAGTTCTTACAATATTTGGTTGAAATTTACTATGAATGCTTTTAATAGTATTTACTTGTAAATGGCCTGAAAACTTTAAATTTGGGTAATTTTTAATGGTGTTACACTCATAGTTAGATATAAATCTAATGAAAATTCGTTAAAAATTCAATGTGTATGATTTTGAAGGACCAAAATTCTTTACCAAATGTAAATTAACCAAAGATTTTAGGTGATTCACTAGTCCAGTGTATAAGAAATGTGTTGCTTCAAAAAATATTGAAATAATTTAATTTATTAGAAAATTAGACCTTTTGTAAAAACCTGATTTTTTTACTAAATTTTCTTTATTTATTAGAAATTTTATAAAAACTTCTCCAGGATTAAATTTTTTAAGTGCAATTCTCTATGATAATATAAAAAATAAATCTA
Source organism: Pardosa pseudoannulata (assembly GCA_032207245.1). Classification (NCBI taxonomy): domain Eukaryota; kingdom Metazoa; phylum Arthropoda; class Arachnida; order Araneae; family Lycosidae; genus Pardosa; species Pardosa pseudoannulata. The sequence continues at coordinate 99,956,756 of CM063509.1, forward strand.
AAAATGTAAAAACATGAACTAGTTTTGTACGTTTAAAGAAAAAAAGTTCTCCGAACGTAGACTTATACCTTAAAGCAATACAATGGGTTTTATACTTTATTTACTGGTTTTTCTAATAAAGATCGATTAAATGTATATGTTATTTGGTAAAGGGATTTAATAATTAGTTAAATTATTTTAGAAATTAAGCTTCTCAATAACAAAAAAAAATTACATTTACATATTTTAGATTTTTTTTCATTTACTAACTTGATTGCTTAAATTTTATTATCTATCGCAATTTTGCAAAATTAAAGTGTTTATATACTTTTTAATTAGAACATTTGCGAAACGAGTCTCAACTGGTAAGACTGAAAACTAAAATTTAAATTCTTATTAACAGTATATAAAATAATTGAGAATTCCAAATAAATACAAGGGTTGGAACCTTAATAGTGGCAACTATATATCTACGTGGAATACAAAAGTGATTCATGCCACCATGTTTTCATGCCACCAGTTCTATCTAGTAGTCAGCATTGTGTATAACCCGTTTCCAATGATGTGGAAGTCTCAGAACAGCAGTAGCAGCGCCTGTTCTGTTGATAGTTCGAATGAGCCGGTCTATTGCCACAAGAATCTCTGGAATAGTTCTGAAGCGAATGCCACGAAGGGGTTTCTTCATCATAGGAATTAAGTCGCAAGGTCTTAAATCTAGTGAGCATGTTGGATGGTAAAGCACTTCCCAGTCCCATCGATCTAACAAACCAATCACCGTTTGCGCTGTATGTAGCTGACCATTGTCATGCAGAATGATAGAGACGTTCTGCAGGAAGTACAGAATTTTTCTCATGCTCAGGCGTTCCTTCAGAATGTGCAGCACAGTCTTATGCTCAAATCCTGCCTTTCGGATCATCTCACGAATCGTTTGGCATTGATCAGCATCCATTAGCATGCACTTCTGCATCGATGTCGCTAGGACAACCTGACACATGCATGGCTGCCACATTTTGACGTCCTTCATTGACGACTTTTACACATCTTGCTGCAGTTCTGTAAGCAATGCAGATTCCCCTCAAGCCTCTTGAAGACCTAGATGGCATTGTCTTAATGTACGACCTCTGGCACGTTGAATTTTTATTCATTTTCATTGTTCTTGTTTTGAAAACATCAACAACAATCTAACAACACTTACTTTAGACCTCAAGCTAATACAAAGATCAGTTCTTTGCGTCACTCCACATTCGTATGACGGAGGAAGGACGAGTCATGCTGAGAGGTATGATAGGTATGTATCTTACTTGTGGTATACGCGATATTCTTTGGTTTTGTCGCATAGCGTTTTTACAGCAGTGTTGATACTATTAAAGTTCCAACCCTCGTAAATTTTATATTGCCACTTAATCTGGATGTAGAACACAATAAAACACACAGGAAGTAGAGCTAATCTAATTTATTAAACTCAACTGAAAGAACAAAATATAATTGTAAGCTCTGCACAACTCTATCACACGTAATATTTCTGTGATATAAATCCTATATCTCAGTCTTCTATTAGATCATCTTAATTCAAGTATTTACTATAGATTTAGATTGGTAAAAGGGTAAATTAAAAATTAAATTTTCATGAGAGTTTAAAATAATTGTGGATATTAAGGACAATTTTACATGATTTTGCGTTGAACTGCTTTAAAGAGAAATATAATTATAAAGTTATCACACATTATTTCTATAATACAAATCCTATTTGTCGGTTTGTTATAGCATCTTAATTCAAGCATTCACCATAGATCTAGATTGATAAATTGGCAAAGTGAAATTCAAATTCTTCTTGATAGTATACAATAAAGAAATCTTTTCAAATTAGATGTCAAAAGGAAGGAAATTTTCCAAATATTGATGAATTGTATTTATAGTTCATAAATATTATTGATGTATTGAAAATTTGTAAGTTTATATAAGTCATATTGAACAGTTGTTATCCACCTTTCTTATCCACGCTATACATGAATCCGTAGATATGACAGCCCGGTGTTCGAAAAATACAAATATTACCGTAATATAATAGGTAGCTAGACTGTTGGAGAGCGTACACCACTTTAGTTTTTAGTCAAAAATTGATAGCTTAATTGACAAAAATGTTCACATTTTTATTTATGTTGATACTATTGTATTGTGAATTTAAATTGAGTTAAATTTTTATTCATGGTATAGTAATTTATACAGTAAACATTATATAACAAGCAGTAAACTTGTTAAAAGTATACATTTTGTTGAGTTGTTTTCAGTAAATTTTTCATTTAATTTATTTCTGGCCTAAGAAAAAAAATAATGCTATGATATGATTTCTGAGTAAATTAAGTTAAATTTTTTTCAGTCATGAAAATTTTATTTCACAGCATGTAGAAAACAATATTTTTTGGATATTATTTGATGTTTAGTTTTAAAATTTGTGAGCATTTCGTAAACTAAATTTTAATTTTTCGTTTTACTCTTTCTAGGATTGAAAAATGCAAATTTCTGGACTCCAAAATGAAGCCTCTGTGGTTAGCATTTGAAAATACTGATACATATGGAAAAGATGTGTTTATAATTTTCAAAAGTGGAGATGGTAATAACTTTTGTATTAATTTATTAACCAAACAATGTGCCATTTGACTCAACTAAAAACAAGCATTGTATCTGTGGTTGTTTTAACAAACTCTAGATTGATAGCATCCAGTTTTTATACAACTTAGACCAGTAGTTCACAGCTGTTATGTTAGAGTACATTAATGCCCACTATATGATCTTAAACGTGCTGCAGCACATTTTTCTTGTAGAATCCCCTATATAATAATAGCCTGGAGTAGAATTGCTTAGATTGAGTTACGTGTTGCTGGTGCGAAGATAAGGTGTTACTTTAGAATAAGGTACCATTTGGCTAATTTGGTGAAATTGCTGGCGATGTTTACAAAACACAAATACATAAACAAATTTCACGTTTAGTGTTGATTGCTATGTAAAAGTATGTAAATAACGAGGCAATTAATACCTCGACAATTAAAAAAAACCAACAGTTCCAAATTATTTTTTAAAAAATGGACAGTAGGGAACTATTGGGGAATGTAACAGTAAATCATTAAGAAGTGACATCCAAACGGAAGTGATAGAATGCAAGTTTAATCCGTTTGGATATTGGATAATCTGCGTTTTTCATCAAGCCGGACAGATAGATTTCACGAAATTAATCCCTTGTATAATAATAGCCTAAGTCATCTGTCCGTCTATCCTCGAATTTATGAAACGGTTGGACCTGGAACGGATAGAGACATCCATATTGGATTCTTGATGAGTTAGGGTTGGCAAAATTAGCAGCAAGTTTGAAAACATTCGAAATCCACCCCTTCCCCCCTTTTCGATCGTTTAATGCCATTATTCCAAGGCCTATTTTCCCCGGTTAAGAGAAGGTGATTAAATTTATCAATGTATCACATAATAAATAGGTAAAAATAGTTCTTTTCTAGCATTATGACGTCATTTCCTTTAAATATCTCATTTAATCATTTCTTATTTTAAATTATTTAAATATCGTTTGCATTATTTTCATACCTGTTATCACTCAACTTAGGTATTACGTAAATAATTTTCTTTTATATCCGGCTTAAATAAAAGATTAGGTACATATGACTTAATTTTAAATTTAATCATTGATTACTTTTTGTTGCAATGAAAATTTTATCACCGAAATTAACAACAAATAATTTTCATAAAAGTCTAGGAATCTATTTCACGGACTAATAAATATCGAACATTTAAGTTGTATATCTTTGAAAATTAAGAAGCTTTTTTCGTTTGTGTGTTTGTTTTTTATACATAACCACACTGTTTGCAATCGATTCGCTAAATTTTGAACATTGTTCATATATACCGCCAAATAATCACTGTCAATATTAAAAATTCTGCTTTTCATCCAATCACGTAATATGACAAGATAAATTAAAGTTGGCAACTAATATGTGGTCAGTAAAGATAAACAAATTACTGAAGATATACCAGATAATTCTCAGCCAAAAAAAAACATTTTTTACCTGCCTCATAATGTACTTTACATTTCTGGAAAAGTGAAAATTTTACTGATCCTGTCATATGACGGGCTGTATGCTAGCGCTAAATATGTTTTGATTTGTCGTGAAACCTCTAATGTTTGACTGTTAAGTTTATTGCAGGATAATTTTTTTACTGTTTTAAGTGTTTAAGCAATACAATTGGTTTAGAACTCCTTTTCTGGCTGATGCCGAAAATTCAACAATTCAAGTATTGAGAATACTAAATGCGTTAGTTACACAGATGTTCAAATCCTGTATGTAGATTTAAAGGAAGAGGACAGTAAGATCTGGGTTTGGAAGCTGTTGGAAGTCTAATTAACGTTCAGTGAACCAACTTACCTCGAATGATCTTTTCATGATCTATAGTTGCATTACCACCACATGCAAAGCCAAAGGTGGCATTAGAGGGTACACTTGATTGCCAATATGTCCAAGAATTGTATATCTATGAGTTTACCCTCCAAGAATACCAGAGTACCACTTCTATACCAACATAACATGAGCCACACTGGAGTATATCAACCAGACTTTTGCACAATGCGAACAAGGCAAGATGAGTTCATGTTTCCTAGGGGTTCTCTCCAAACTTCAATTCTTCAATAAATACAAAAGAAGATATAACGTAATTCATATGACCACTTAACCTTTTACCAGTCCTCTTTTGTTCCAGTTCCGTTTTTCCAGACACCACTACAAACGAATTCAAACACTTTGAACAGAGATTAAAGGTTTCATCAGAGACAACTGACTATGCAATACTATCCTCTGCAATTATCTGCTCCTGGTTCAAACCGAGATTGGTTAGAATAAACCTTGGTTGAAGTTTTCTGTCAGTTGAATCCCAGTACAGTCAATTTTCTACAGTATATTGCATAGCAGACGATGCCTATTCCGATCTTGGTTATTTATGTTTAAACCACAGATACTGTCATTTGAATACGGACTGACGATATCTTCTTCCAGCTGCTAAATACCTGCGAAAAACTGATGTGTTCTGCTGTCTTCACAGCCAGGGCGTCAGCTAAATGGTGCCCCAACAATAAGCCTTATTTTAAATTGTGAAATATTTGCCCTTCTGTCTATTCTACTGTATTTATCGTACAATGCAGATCTTACCTATACTAGCATTCTGAGGACGTATTCACTTGATAAACAGGTGATAATCCATACCCACGCCGTTACTGAGCATTTGTAGTAACTCTCACAGAATTCTAAATTATTTGCCTGTGTGTGTATATAGATAAGTAACCTATAAATATAATTCTTCACCAATCAAACTCGAGAAGAATAAATATTTTTAATAGCCAGAGCTTAATTGGTAAAGTAAATTTACTGTGGTCATGTCATGGCAACTCACTGGAGCACTAAGAAAAGCAAAGTGCTTAGCAATTATATTCATCTTTAATTCAGGGAACAGACGGGCGCTTCAGAGACAGGCAAAAGACAACTATGCATATGTGTATTTATGAAAATGCCGTCCGAAGGACAGTGATATTATGTCAATTTTCGTAAGAGTTCTAAATAGCGGCTTTGCTGTGGCCTCGTACAGACATTAGTGATGGAATAATTGTAAACAACAATATAAAGAAAACAATGTTTTGTGGTTTTTTGGGGGAAATTGACATCCGGTTTAGAAAAGTAAAAGAAGGACCACACGTGACAGTTATTTTTTAGGACTTTAATGCTAAGCAATGTGGAAGTAAAGCAATCTCAATGATTCATCCCCTATATAATAATAGCCTAAGTTATCTGTCCGTCTGTTCTTGAATTTATGAAGCGGTTGGACCTGGAATGGATAGAGGCATCCATATTGGATTCTTGATGATTTAAGATTAGCAAAATTCAAAGCGAATAAAGTTTATCTTCTAAACTATCGATGCAATTCTAAAATTTTTTGGTACAATATGCTTTATATCACAGCAAAAAATGCTGTCGTCTTTAAAATGTTAGAAATCCACAATCCCTCTTTGACCGTTTATCAAGCCCTATTTTCTCCGGTTAAGAGCAGATGATTCAATTTATCAATTTATCACGTAATAAACAGGTAAAATAACATTTTTTTCTAGCATTATGACGTCATTCCTTTAACAATATTATTTAATCATTTATTTTAAATTATTTAAATATCGTCTGCATCATTATCATACGTTTTATCACTGAACTTAGATATTATGTAAATAATTTTCTTTTATATTTGGCTTAAATAATAGATTTGGCACGTATGTGATAATTTTAAATTTAATCATCGACTATTTTTTGTTGTAAGATAATTCTCAGCCAAAAAACAGACAATTTTTTCCCTGCCTCATAGGGTACTTTAGAATTCTGGAAAATTAAAATTTTTTCTGATCCCGTCATATGATGGGCTATATGCTATTGATAATAATTTTTGGTGTATTAATGTATATACAGAGAGAGGTAGGAATGAATCTATCCACCTATCCAGATTTGGACGATAATTTTAAATAACTAGTTTATTATTATTATTTTTCTGACTTTTCTTTTCAGATCTTCGGCAAGACATGTTGACTTTGCAGATGTTTCGCATCATGGATAGGCTGTGGAAAGACGAAGGACTCGATCTAAGGTAAATATATCCTTTTAGTTTGAAATCCTGTTTATTCTGAAAAGTAACTTCCAGTTAAGGTGGAGAAATATATATGGGTATATATAGAGAGGTATATATAGATGGTTACAGCCATCCATGCTTTTTTTTAGTGGCATCAGTGCGCAACTAGTTCAGATACAAATAACTACTGAGGTTTTTTAGTCACGAAGAATAAATTACTTCCCATGAAACTGTAAAACGCCGCGTAAAATATGAATGGCATTTGCATGAGTAGAAATGTGCAGAAATGTAATTTCGTCTGTCCTTTTTTTTTCTCTGGATCAGTAGTTCAAACGGTATATCTGTCTGAAGAGTTCTAATATTCAAACAATACTTTATAGCGAGGAGCTCTGAAACTTGAGGGGATACGTGATTTATCCTCCTTCCTATGACGCCCGAACTCAGTTCGAGCAACTCAAATGGGAATGCCCAACCTGAGTTCGGGCAAGAAAAAAAACGGTATTTTAATTCCGTGAAGCACGAAATCGGTTCGTCTAATGTATAATATTAATTTTCTATTTTGTCAGTATATAGATACTTTTTCGTGAATAGTTAAGATCTGAAATTGCTCTCTATAAACATCACCAGTTCATCTATGTATATGCATGATACACATACATGTATATGCATGAGTGTGCGTTCGTTCTAACATAATGCAATATATGATATAAGAAAAAACAGTAATACAAATTTACAGTATTTCTTTTAAAATCAGTAAAGTATTTTACATCTACAGGACTGTACAGAATTTACTTTTCCTCAGGCATATTTTGCTCTGGAAAATGAATGGATATGATTACTTGAAAATTTACCTGCATAAATATCAGCAGTTTATATATATATATATATATATATATATATATATATATATATATATATATATATATATATATATATATATATATATATATATATATATATATATATATATATATATATATATATAAATGCATGATATATATACACTCATACGCATGAGTGTGCTTTCGTGCTAACATGATGCAATATATTGGAGAGAAAAAACAGTAATATAAATTTAGAGTAATATAAATTTAGAGCTTTTAAAATCAGTCTGGTATTCGATGAACTCCATTGGCACCATACCAAGCCTTGGTTAATCTCGAAACATGACAACTGACATTATCGCCCTGAAAGTAACAGGGGTCCAACCCGTAAAGCTGCCACAACGTAGAAAGCACATATCCAAAATAGTGCAGTAGGTATCGTCGTTGAGCTTACCATGAATGGGGACCAAGGATCCCAGTCCATACCAGGAGAAACACCCCCAGACCATAATTCCACCTCCGCCTAACTTGACTGT
>CM063509.1:99969751-100139751 GCA_032207245.1 Pardosa pseudoannulata
TGGGATAAATACTGGATGATATAAAAATTGAGTGTGTAAAATACGTAGTCGACAACATGAGGGATGAGAACTTTTAGGATATATACTGGATGATATAAAAATTGAGTGTGTAAAATACGTAATCTACAACATGGATGATAATGATCTTTTAGGATAAATACTGAAAATATAAAAACTGAGTGTGTAAAAACGTAGTCGACAACATGGATAATGAGAACTTTATAAATACTGGATGATATAAAAAATATGTAAAATACGTAGTCGACAACATGAGGGATAATGAGAACTTTAAGGATAAATACTGAATGATATAAAAACTGAGTGTGTAAAATACGTAGTCGACAACATGAGGGATGAGAACTTTTAGGATATATACTGGATGATATATAAACTGAGTGTGTAAAATACGTAATCTACAACATGAGGGATAATGAGAACTTTTAGGATATATACTGGATGATATAAAAATTGAGTGTGTAAAATACGTAGTCGATGGATGGATAGATGAATGGATGGATGGATGCAAAATCATTTATGTTTATACAATTCGCTGAACGCTGGCGCTGCTCGAGATTTCACGGGTTCAAATCCCGTTGCAGCCATGGATGTTCGTAGCCGTTCAGGATCGGCTTTAAGCAGTAGCTCCCGGTCTCATTAGCCCTCATGTACAAAACGGTAGACCGTAGCCAAAAACCTTTATCAAACTAAAACCTTTTACATTTCCACAATTGAAGACGGATTTATACAAAATATGATATACTTTGGTATTTTTTATAATATGGTTTTAAGGGATGTCTATCAGCACTGTTTATTTTATCTTTATATATAAAACTCTTCTGTCAGTTTGTTTGTAATAAAACTCCTCCTAAACGGCTGGACTGGTTTTGATGAAATTTTGTGTATGTAATTAAGTTGATTCGAAGAATGGTTTAGATTCACATTTGGATTCAATAGAAAATGTTTTTTTTTATTAAAAATCCATAATTGCACGCTTGTTGAGATTAAAAATAATATGCTTGAAAGCTTTTTTTTCATACTGTGACGCAGTGGTCGGCGCACTTCGGTACGAGAAGTCCCAGGATCGAATCCATGTTAGGCGATGTAGGAATTTTAATTTAATATAATTACGTTTGTTAGGACTGTATGCGTAGTGGATTTAATTTTTTTTAAATATTTTTTAACTTACTTTTTCATCAAAACGGTCCAATTTATAATTTATTTAAAAACATTTTACAATTTTTGGATTTACATCATTAAAACAGGGCAACGTCTGTCGGGCCGTCTAGTTACCTTGTAATAAAAAAAGTATTCTTCTTATCCAAAGTAATTTAAATTTTATGAAAGAAAACATTTATAGTGTATACCAAATTAAAATATAAGTTTATATAAGCTATGTAGATTGATATTAAAATTTTGAAGAAGCTACTACTGTCAAACTATCTACGTAAAAATAAGCTGTAATATAGAATATTTTTATATTTGTCTTATATTTTTTAAAAAATATTAAACGTTATAATAATTATAGAAATATAAATTGTAAGTATAAACTGTTTCAAAGAAACATATCAGGCTATATGTATTTCAAAATCATTATTTAATACATATAATTTATTACATATAATTTAATACATAACAATTTAATTTATATTTATAGAAATATAAATTGTGAGTATAAAATGTTTGAAAGAAACATATCAGGTTATATGTAATTCAAAATCTTTATTTAATACATATACCTTAACACATAATAATTTAATTTATATTTATAGAAATGTAAATTGTGAGTATAAAATGTTTGAAAGAAACATATCAGGTTATATGTAATTCAAAATCTTTATTTAATACATATAATTTAAAACATAATAATTTAATTTATATTTATAGAAATATAAATTGTAAGTATAAAATGTTTGAAAGAAACATATCAGGTTATATGTATTTCAAAATCATTATTTAATACATAAAATTTAATACATATAATTTAATACATAATATTTTAATTTATATTTATAGAAATGTAAATTGTGAGTATAAAATGTTTGAAAGAAACATATCAGGCTATATGTAAATCAAAATCATTATTTAATGCTTGTAAATTTTTAATTCTACAAGTTGGAAAGTCTTAATTTTGCATTTAGTCTTCTGGTAAAGATTTTTGAACAATTAAACGCTTTGGTTTATTTACTGTAACATTTATTCGATTTTCAAAAACTGTTTAAAGCTTTAACCAAACATGGAACTGTACTACAGAGGTAAATTCTGGACAGTTTATACTACCTTTCGATCCCTGAGTGCAAACTTCTATGTGTCGGTTTTCAAGAAAGAACTTTTGAAGCAATTGACATTTTGACTTCATAAAAGTTCGTCACATTTCAGATCCTCCGATAAAAACGTGGAAACTTGTCACTGATCAATACTTCATTCTAGAGAAAATATTTCTCGGTCTTTTGGGCAACTTTTAATTTAAAAACTTGGACATTCTTAATTTTTCTGCAAAATTTCTAGAGTCAGGGAATATTCAAATTTTGATTTATGTGTTTCGATTTTTTTCTTTCAGATACAGATATTTAATCATATTTTGATAGTTGAAATTTATACGATATTGCACAAACATTAATATAGTGTTGGTCTTTGTTAAACTGTTTGATATTAAAACTGTAAATAGTCCACGCTAAGCTAGATACTTCATCTAATTTATATCAGCAGCCATCAAATTAGAACTTAAAGTACCACTAAATATAATTTTTATATAATTTTTATTAGCAGACCATCAATTATATGATGATATAATTCATGATCCTATTATATGGTGAAATGATTCTTATAATTATGATATCATAATTATATGAATTTAATTAGCTCAACAAGTAAAGTATTACTATTTACATTATTTTATCTTTGTTTTTAATAAAGAAATACATTATATCTACTTGTTTTTTCTCAATCATTATGGGGTTTTTTATTTCTTTTATTTGAATCTGTAAAAGAAGAAAAATAACTAGTAGTTTGGAATCTAAGCTTAGGCACTGTTTATTTCGATAATAAATAGTACTTAGGATTTTAAAAAATAATAAACATAATTCATCATAAGTTCTGTTAGTTTTCATTTTTTTATTTTGTATTTAGTCCGCTGGGAAAGATGTTTGAAAAATTAAACATTTAGGTTTATTTACTGTAGCATTTATTCGATTTTCAAAAACTGGTTAAAACTTTAACCAAGCATAGAACTGAATTACAGAGGTGACGTCTGGACAGTTTATATTACCTTTCGATCCCTGAGGCAGGTGCAAACTTTTATGTGTCGGTTTTCAAGAAAGAACTTTTGAAGTGATTGACATTTTGACTTCATAAAAGTTCGTCACATTTCAGACCCTCCGGTAAAAAGGTGGAAAACTGAAGCTATTCAATACTTCATTCTGGATAAAATATTTCCCGGTGTTTAAGCAGCTTTTAATTTAAAAACTCTTGGTCGCTCTTCATTTTTCTGTAAAATCTCAAGAGTCGGAGAACTATTCAAACTTTAATTTATATCTTTAGATTTCTTTTCTTTAGATGTCTATATTTCAAGACATTTTAATAGTTGTAATTTATACGATGTTGCACTATCATTAATGTGTTGGTCTCCTTCATACTTTTTGATATGAAAACTGTAAATAGTCCAAACTAAGCTAGGTACTTCATGTAATTTATATCAGCAGCCCGCAAACTAGAACTTGAAGTAACCACTAAATATAATTAATTTTGTATATAATTTTTATTACAGACCATAAGTTATTTGATGATATAATTTATGATCATATTATCTGAAATGATTCTTATAATTATGATGTCATAATTATATGAAATGAATGAGCTCACCAAGTAAAGTATTACTATTTACATTAGTTACTTTATCTTTGTTTTTACTAAAGAAATACATTATAGCTACTTGTTTCTTTTCACTCATTATGTTTATTTTTTTATTTATTTTATTTGAATCTGTAAAAGAAGAAAATATCTAGTAGTTTAGAATTCAAGCTTAGGTACGCCGAACGATGGCCGATTGGTTAGGGTGCTGGCCTTCGGAACCGGAGTTCGTGGGTTCGAATCCCACTGAGGCATGGATGTTCGTAGCCGTTCGGAATCGGCGTTAAACTGTAGGTCCCGGTCTCATTAGCCCTCGTGTTGCAAAAAGTAGACCGTAGCACTCCAAACCAAACCAAACCAAGCTTAGGTACTATTTATTTCGCTAATAAATAGTACATAAGATTTAAATAATAATAAACATAAGTTCTATTAGTTTTCATTTTTTTAATTTTGACTTTATTCCGCTGGGGAAGATTTTTGAAAAATTAAAAACTTTCATTTCTTTGCTTTTAGCTTTTATTCAATTTTCAAAAACTGTTTAAAGCTTTAACCAAACATAGAACTGAATTACAAAGAGGAAGTCTGGACAGTTTATATTACCTTTCCATCCCTGAGGCAGGTGCAAACTTTTATGTGTAGGCTCTCAAGAAAGAACTTTTGAAGCGATTGACATTCTGACTTCATAAATGTTCGTCACATTTCAGACCCTTCGGTAAAAAGGTGGAAAACTGAAGCTTATCAATACTTCATTTTAGAGAAAATATATCCTGGTCTTTTGGGCAACTTTTAATTTGAAAACTTGTACCTTCCTAAGATTCCTGTAAAATTCAAGATTCGGAGAAATGTTCAAATTTTGATTTATATATTCCAATTTTTTTTTTCTTTTGATGTTGATATTTCGCTCCATTTTTATAGTGTAATTTATACAATATTGCACTAATATTCATATAGTGTTGGTCTGTGTTACATTTTTTGATATGAAGTCTGTAAATAGTCCACGCTACGCTAGATACTTCATGTAATTTATATCAGTAGCCATCAAACTAGAAATTAAAGTACCACTAAATACAATTTTTTAAATAATTTGTATTAGCAAACCATAAATTATGATATAATTCATGATCCTATTATATGAAGAAATGATACTTAATAATGATATCATAATTGTATGAAATTAATGAGCTCACCTAGTAAAGTTTTACTATTTACATTAGTTATTTCATCTTTGTTTTTCTAAAGAAATACGTTATAGCTACTTGTTTTTCTCACTCAATATGTTTTTTTATTTATTTTATTTGAATCTTTAAAAGAAGAAAAATAACTAGTAGTTTGAAATCCAAGTTTAGGTACTATTTATTTTGCTAATATATACTTTCTAAGATTTTAAAAAATAATAAACATAATTCATCATATATTTTAGACATTTTCAATTCTTAAATTTTACATTTAGTCTTCTGGGAAACATTCATGAAAAATTAAACACTTTGGTTTATTTTCTGTAACATTTATTCGATTTTCAAAAAGTGTTTAAAGATTTAACCAAACATAGAAATGAATTACAAAGGGGAAGTCTGGACAGTTTATATTACCTTTCGATCCCTGAGGCAGGTGCAAACATTTGAGTGTCGGTTTTCAAGAGAGAACTTTTGAAGCGATTGACATTTTGACTTCATAAATGTTCGTCACATTTCAGGCCATCCGGTAAAAACGTGGAAAACTAAAGCTGATCAATACTTCATTCTAGAGGAAATATTTTCCAGTCTTTTGGGCAACTTTTAATTTAAAATCTTGGACATTCTTAAGAGTCCGGTGAAATTTTAAGAGTCAGACATCTATTTAAACTTTGATTTTTATATTTCGATTTTTCTTTCTTTATATGTCAATATTTCATGACATTTTGATAGCTGTAATTTCTACGTTATTGCACTATCATAGTATAATGTTGGTCTCTGTTATACTTTTTAATATGAAAACTGTAAATAGTCCAAACTAAGCCAGGTACTTCATGTAAATATATCAACAACCTGCAAACTAGAACTTCAGGTACCACTAATTATTTTGTATATAATTTTTATTAGCTGAAAAGGAATTATATGATGATATAATTCATGATCCTATTATATGAAATGATTCTTATATTTACGATATAATAATTATATGATATTAATGATTTCACCAAGTAAAGTAGTGCTATTTACATTAGTTATTTTATCTTTGTTTTTACTAAAGAAATACATTACATCTACTTGTTTTTTCTCACTCAATATGGTTTTTTTTTATTTATTTTATTTGAATCTATAAAAGAAGAAAAATAACTAGTAGTTTGGAATCCAAGCTTAGGTACTATTTATTTCGCTAATAAATATATATATATATATATATATATATATATATATATATATCTGACATGGACGAATGGTTAAGGCATGGAAGACACATTTGATTTCATGTATAAAAACTTCTTTATTGTAATCCTTATGTCCATAGCTATGTCATTTAGAAATTCTTTGTTCTAACAATTTGCCACGAAAAGCATGGAGGATGTTATCAGCCCGAGTTTCCGCTCAGAACTCTCTCTTTTGGCATGGCTATCTAAGCAAAATTTCTATGTCTACTTCCGCGTCAGTTCTTTTACTCTGTATAGTTCCGCTCGAGGGTGTGTCTTTCTCCTATTACGTTACTGGTAATGAGTTTTAACTATTTTTAATTATAACTCACTTAGTTCTTAACCCCCATTTTTAAACTTGACATATATATAAATATATATATATATCGAATTTCTTCTTTAGAAGTTGATATTGCATGAAATTTTGATAACTAATTCATATAACAATGCACAAATATTAATATGGTGTTGGTTTCTATTATACTCTCTAATTTGAAAGACTAAATAACTAAAGAAGTAAATAAGAAGTAAACTATAAATTTACTAAATAAATACATTATAGCTACTTGTTTTTTCTCACTCATTATGAGTTTTTTATTTATTCTATTTGAATCTATAAAAGGAGAAAAATAACTAGGGAATCCAAGCTTAGGTACTATTTAATTTGCTAATATAAATAGTACCTAAGATTAAAAAAAAAATAAACATAATTCATCATAATTTCTATCAGTTTTCAATTTTTAATTTTGCATTTAGTCTTCTCGGAAAGATTTTTGAAAAATTAAACACTTTAGTTTATTTACTGTAACATTTATTCGATTTTCAAAAAATGTTCGGTAAACTTTTAAGAGTCAGAAAAATATTGAAACTTTGATTTTTATATTTCGATTTTTCTTTCTTTATATGTCAATATTTCACGACATTTTGATAGCTGTAATTTATACGATATTGCACTATAATAATAGTGTTAGACTCTGTTATACTTTTTGATACGAAAACTGTAAATAATCCAAACTAAGCCAGGTACTTCATGTAAATATATTAACAGCCTGCAAACTAGAACTTCAAGTACCACTAAATATAATTTTGTATATAATTTTTATTACTGGATAAGATTTAAATAGTACATAAATAGTAAATAAATAGTACATAAGATTTAAATAATAATAAACATAAGTTCTATTAGTTTTCATTTTTTTAATTTTGACTTTATTCCGCTGGGAAAGATTTTTGAAAAATTAAACACTTTCGTTTATTTACTGTAACTATTATTCGATTTTCAAAAACTGCTTAAAGTTTTAACCATATATAGAATTGAATTACAAAGGTGAAGTCTGGACAGTTTATATTACCTTTCGATCCCTGAGTCAGGTGCAAACTTTTATGTGTAGACTCTCAAGAGAGAACTTTTGAAGCGATTGACATTCTGACTTCATAAAAGTTCGTCACATTTCAGACCCTCCGGTAAAAACTTGGACACTCGTCACTGATCAATACTTCATTCTAGAGAAAATATATCCTGGTCTTTTGGGCAACTTTTAATTTGAAAACTTGAACCTTCCTAAGATTCCTGTAAAATTCAAGATTCGGAGAAATGTTCAAATTTTGGTTTATATATTCCAATTTTTTTTCTTTTGATGTTGATATTTCACTCCATTTTTATAGTGTAATTTATACAATATTGCACTAATATTCATATAGTGTTGGTCTGTGTTACATTTTTTGATATGAAGTCTGTAAATAGTCCACGCTACCCTACATACTTCATGTAATTTATATCAACAGCCATCAAACTAGAAATTAAAGTACCACTAAATACATTTTTTTATATAATTTATATTAGCAAACCATAAAATATATAATTCATGATCCTATTATATGAAGAAATGATACTTAATAATGATATCATAATTGTATGAAATTAATGAGCTCACCAAGTAAAGTTTTACTATTTACATTAGTTATTTTATCTTTGTTTTTCAAAATAAATACATTATAGCTACTTGTTTTTTCTCACTCATTATGTTTTTTTTACTTATTTCATTTGAATCTGTAATAGAAGAAAAATAACTAGTAGTTTGAAATCCAAGCTTAGGTACTATTTATTTCGCTAATAAATAGCACCTAAGATTTTAAAAAATAATAAACATAATTCATCATAAGTTTTATAAATTTTCATTTTTAAAATTTGCATTTAGTCTTCTGGGAAAGATTTTTGAAAAATTAAACGCTTTATTTGCTGTAGCATTTATTCGATTTTCAAAAACTGTTTCAAGATTTAACCAAACATAGAACTGAATTACAAAGGTAAAATCTATACAGTTTATATTATCTTTCGATCCCTGAGGCAGGTGCATGCTGTTATGTGTCGGTTTTCAAGAAAGAACTTTTGAAGCGATTGACATTTTAACTTCATAAAAGTTCGTCACATTTCAGACCCTCCGGTAAAAAGGTGGAAAACTGAAGCTGATCAATACTTCATTCTAGAGGAAATATTTTCCAGTCTTTTGGGTAACTTTTAATTTAAAAGTTTGGACTTTCTTAAGTGTTCGGTAAAATTTCAAGAGTCAGAAAAATATTGAAACTTTGATTTTTATATTTCGATTTTTCTTTCTTTATATGTCAATATTTCACGACATTTTGATAGCTGTAATTTATACGATATTGCACTATAATAATAGTGTTAGACTCTGTTATACTTTTTGATACGAAAACTGTAAATAATCCAAACTAAGCCAGGTACTTCATGTAAATATATCAACAACCTGCAAACTAGAACTTCAATTACCACTAAATATAATTTTGTATATAATTTTTATTACTGGACCATGAATTATATGATGATATAATTCATGATCCTATTATATGAAATGATTCTTATAATTACGATATCATAATTATATGAAATTAATGATCTCACCAAGTAAAGTAGTGCTACTTACATTTGTTATTTTATCTTTGTTTTTATTAAAGAAATACATTACATCTACTTGTTTTTTCTCACTCACTATGGTTCTTTTATTTATTTTATTTGAATCTGTAAAAGAAAAAAATAGCTAGTAGTTTGAAATCGAAGATTAGGTACTATTTATTTCGCTAACAAGTAGTACCTAAGATTTAAAAAAATAATAAACATAATTAATCATAAGTTTTATAAATTTTCATTTTTTAAATTTTGCATTTAGTCTTCTGGGAAAGATTTTTGAAAAATTAAACGCTTTGGTTTATTTACTGTAACATTTATTCGATTTTCAAAAACTGTTTAAAGCTTTAACCAAACATAGAACTGAATTACAAAGGTAAAATCTGGACAGTTTATATTACCTTTCGATCCCTGAGGCAGGTGCAAACTTTTATGTGTAGGCTCTCAAGAGAGAACTTTTGAAGCGATTGACATTTTGACTTCATAAAAGTTCGTCACATTTCAGACCCTCCGGTAAAAAGGTGGAAAACTGAAGCTGATCAATACTTCATTCTAGAGGAAATATTTTCCAGTCTTACGGATAACTTTTAATTTAAAAGTTTGTACTTTAAGTGTTCGGTGAAAATTCAAGAGTAGAAAAATATTGAAACTTTGATTTTTATATTTCGTTTTTTCTTTCTTTATATGTCAATATTTCACATTTTGATAGCTATAATGTATACGATATTGCATTATCATAATATAATGTTGGTGTCTGTTATACTTTTTGATATGAAAACTGTAAATAGTCCAAACTAAGCCAGGTACTTCATGTAAATATATCAACAGCCTGTAAACTAGAACTTCAAGTACCACTAAATATAATTTTGTATCTAATTTTTATTAGCTTACCATGAATTACATGATGATATAATTCATGATCCTATTATATGAAATGATTCTTGTAATTGCGATATCATAATTATAGGAAATTAATGAGCTCCCCAAGAAAAGTTTTACTAATTATATTAATTACTTTATCTTTATTTTTACAAAAGAAATACATTATAGCTACTTGTTTCTTCTCACTCATTATGTTGTTTTTATTTATTTTATTTGTATATGTAAAAGAAGAAAAATAACTAGTAGTTAGGAATTTAAGCTTAGGTACTATTTATTTCACTAATAAATAATAGCTAAAATTAAAAAAATAATAATAAAGGTAGTTTATCATTATTATTTTTAGTTTAATTATAATTATTAGTTTTCTTTTTTCAATTTTGCATTTAGTCCGCTGGGAAAGATTTTTGAAAATTTAAACCCTTTGGTTTATTTACTGTAACATTTATTTGGTTTTCAAAAATTGTTTAAAACTTTAACCAAAGATAGAACTGAATTACAAAGGTGAAGTCTGGACAGTTTATATTACTCCCTGAGGCAGGTGCGAACTTTTATACATTGGTTTTCAAGAGAGAACTTCTGAAGCGATTGACATTTCGACTTCATAAAAGTTCGTCACATTTCAGACCCTCCGGTAAAAACTTGGAAACTCGTCACTAATCAATACTTCATTCTAGAGGAAATATTTTCCAGTCTTTTGGGCAACTTTTAATTTTACGTTACAATGAAACGTTTATCAACAATATTCTAACAACGAAAAGTACAAATTTCAGTGACTTTCATAGGCAAATAAAAACCTATCATTCGCTATTCACGAAAAAAAAACTTTGTTTAAAATTAATATATTAAGTTTACCGTAGCGAAATATGGGCACACTTGGTAGTTAGATATAAAAATTGGCACAAAACGATTGTACGATGCGTAAACAACTTTTACGTTGCAAAAATAAAAAAGAAATGGAATTTTCTAACTAAAACAGATGCAGCCGTTTTCTCTTTTTAAGAGCATTATGAATATCTTTCCATCTGCCATCTTCACATGCAATATCGCCCTTCTTGAAATTCCGTGAACTGGACCAATAAGTGACTCAAATATCTATTTTAACGGGAGGGGAAAGATACAAGCAGTATGTCTTTATATCACGACATTCCATCGAATATATATTTCAGACCTCAAATAGAATATGGGTCTTTCAAAATGCACTTTAAAGATTATTTTGAACGTATTTCTTCTAAATTCAATCCAGAATTTGAAGTGAATTGTCTTTATTCAATTTTGGTTCATGTAATTTTGGAAGTGTCTCAAAATGACTCTATATATCACTAAGTGTATTGTGATACAACATCTCAAATTTAATATGAAGTATAAGAACGGGGTTTCGCGGGGGAAAGAACCGCTTAGAAGTCTGAATAGATCGATACAATATATATACAAGGTATTTCAAAATTGACCGGTGTATTTGAAAAATCAATAAAAACTAAACGGATAGTGGTAGAAATTCACAGTTTATTGCAATATGCTTGGGACAATAGCAAATTTTCTGGCAGACAAACTTTAAAATTAGTTACAATATTCCACAACAGATAGCGCTGCAGTCTGGAAAAATCTAAGCTACTATATTTGTCTGTGGGGACTCTTAAAAGACCAGGTGTACCTCCACTATCCAGAAACAATTGAATAACTGGAACAGTACATCTGTTTTTCATGTGAAGCCATCCCGCCTAAGACGTTTACACGGGTTTCTGATAATTTCGTTCTGAGAATACGCCATATTATTGCTGTGCATGGTGGATATCTGGAAAATATCATAGTTTAGATTTTTCCAGACTGCAGCGTCATCTGTTGTGGAATATTGTTACTAATTTTGACAGTTTGTCTTTCTAAAAACTTAATATTGTCCCAAACATATTGCAATAAACTGTGTAATTTTATCACAGTTTATATTGATTTTTCAAATATACCGGTCTTTTTTGAAACACCCTTCATGAAGCAGTTAAAAGAACAGAGCGCAAGGAATCAATTTTTTCCAAAAGGATTAGTACAGAGGGTAATTTTTATGGCTAGTGATTTATGAATTTGGTCGAGAATGTGACCAGTCAACAATAAACCTTCTGAATCGTAAAAATTTTTTGTCTTACCAATTATCTCAAAACAAAGCTCCATACAATTCTAACAGAAAATCTTTTTTTTTGTTGTTCAGTTCAGTGATTTTGAAATTCGTTTTTAATTCAGCTCGCCCAATCGTTAGAACTACGGTGTTACCTCGATATATCGTTCCCCATAATTTCGTCTGATTTCCACATTAATCGCCTGATTCATTTAGGTTTCAAATAGAGCCAATGATACGAGGGATAAAACACCGCAATATATTTCCTATATCAATCGCAGGTTGATTAATAGAAATAAAATTATTTTATTGATAACCACTAATTGCCTCTAATTGGCAAAGGTAGAATGTGTTCTTTAGTTGAGAGCAAAAATGCCTTCTTTTAGTATTACATGATAAGGAGACCGAAATAATGTCTTTCCTATGTCAATCGGAGGTTGGTTAATAGGAATTTAATTATTTTATTGCTAATAACTAATTGCCTCTAATTGGCAAAGGTAAAACGAGTTGTTTTGTTGGGGGCAAAAATGTCAACTTTTAGTGTTACAGGAGGTATAAAGACGCCGGAATAATGTTTTCCTAAATCAGTCTGATGTTGATTAATAGAAATACAATTATTTATTGCTAATCAATAATCGCCTCTAATCGGCAATAGTAAAATCAGTCGTTTGGTTGAGAGCAAAAATGTGTACTTTTAGTGTTACACGAGTGATAAGGACACCGGTATAATATCCTTCCTAAGTCAGTCAGATGTTGATTAATAGAAATACAATTAATATATTGATAATCAATAATTGACTCCAATTGGCAAAGGTTAAAATGAGTTGTTTGGTTAGGAGCAAAAATGTCTACAGTGTTACACGAGGGATAAGGACACCAGAATAATATCTTTCCTAAGTCTGTCAGGTGTTAATTAATAGAAATACAATTATTTTATTGCTAATCAATAATCACCTCTAATCGGCAAAGGTAAAATGAGTTGTTTGGGGGGGAGCAAAAGTGTCTACTTTTAGAGTTACACGAGGGATAAGGACTTCGGAGTAATGTCTTTCCTAAGTCAGTCAGATGTTGATTAATAGAAATACAATTATTTTATTGCTAATCAATAATTTCCTCTAATTGGCAAAGGAAAATGAGTCGTTTGGTTGGGAGCAAAAATGTCTAATTTTAGTGTTAGAGGTATAAGGACAATGGAATAATGTCTTTCCTAAGTCAGTCAGATGTTGATTAATAGAAATACAATTATTTTATTGCTAATCAATAATTTCCTGTAATTGACAAAGGAAAATGAGTCGTTTGGTTGGGAGCAAAAGTGTCTACTTTTAGTGTTGCACAAGGGATAAGGACTTCGGAATAATGTCTTTCGTAAGTCAGTCAGATGTTGATTAATAGAAATACAATTATTTTATTACTAATCAATAATCGCCTCTAATCGGCAAAGGTAAAATGAGTTGTTTGGTTGGGAGCAAAAATGTCTACTTTTAGTGTTACGCGATGAATAAGGACACAGTAATAATGGCTTTTCTAAGTCAATCAGATGTTGATTAATATAAATACAATTATTTTATTGTTAATCAATAATCAGCAAACGTAAAGTGTGTTGTTTGGTTGGGAGCAAAAATGTCTACTTTTAGTGTTACACTTTAAAGACACAAGAATGTCTTTCCGAAGCTAATCAGAGAATGATTAATGAGAAAACAATCATTTCATTACTAATAACTGCTTACGAGTACAAGAGAACGTGTGCTATGAACTTAAAGTTTCTTCTTCAAGAAAGAACGTAATTTCCAAAAACATTAGTTTTACCTTTATAACGATGACAAATTACCCGTGAAAATTAAGAAACATAAAAATTTCAACATTGTTGACCTGCAGAGAACATAATTTCCTCAATTAATTATATCTCATATCAGGGAACCTTTTTTTTATTTTCCGAAAGTTCACATACATTCGAAAAGGTAAAATGTATTATACTTTTAAGACGCAAAACTGAGGAAACACTTTTCTAAGATTTGGAAGTTTCTTAAAAATTGCTTGTCTTGGAATGCAAAATGTAAGCCATTAAATTTTTGGTAAAATCTCTTTAGAAATCTGACTACGAGCCTAATTGTGTTCATATTTTTACCGGTAAAACAAGTTATTGGAAATTGTCTTCTTAATGAGCTCAATTGTTCAGCCTGTGCCTCTCTTTCTTTTAATTTATTTTCGATGCGTATTGTTTTCGGAAACAGTTTCAAATTTTTCTTTCGTGAGAGGTAACGTGCTTCTCTTTAAAAATGTGTTATATTTTAGCTCCAGATGTTTGAAAAGTTTGGATTATTGATTTAAAACTTATTTCTTTTCATGTTGAGGCTAGGTGAAAGTTTGTAAGCATTGTTTTTTCTCTTCACTGTTTCGTAAGCAATTCTTTTAGGTACTCGATTCGGGGTCACGTAATTGTAACATTTTGAGCTATAAGCAAGTTCACGAAATGCAGAATAAAGGCTTTCTAAAACTAGAAACAAAATCTAGGACTGGGCAATGTATCGATGTATTTGAACACTCAAACCTAGCACTGTCTACATAAAAGAGTGTAAAACATCGGTTTCCAAACTTTTTGTACCTGCGCTCCTCTTTCTTATAAAAAACATTTTGCGATCCCTCAATTTTCGTGACAGTTTAGTTTTATAAATGCTCACCTGATATTGTAGTTTATTTAATGGGCTACAAAATAATATACCATATTATGTATATACATCAAATATAAATAATATTTTTAAATGGAAGAAAATTAAATCTTACATAAATATAAAAACTAGAATGCATGCTATAATTTGTAAATCATAATTATATTTTAACAAGCCCAGTGACGCTGGAGTAGAGCTTTGAGCTTCCACAACACAGGTCAGAGATTCGATCCCCGGGCTAGGTAAGGTTGACTCAGCCTTTCATCCCTTTATTGAGTAGACAAACTGAGGACCAAGCATGCTTGGGAGCTAAACACAGAGGGCTTAAGGTTGACCACCTACTCGGAACATATGTTTTGCACCCCAGGGCCCTTGTTTTCAGAAACGGAGATTGGCACCGTAGCTTTGCTCCTTAGGAACTGTTGCGCCCAGGAGTTTAGTTTCATATTTTAATGATATAATGGATGGGGTTGATTTGCAGCACACATTTGCTCAAACCGTAATATCTCTGTAGATATATACCGTTGTTCTTAGTTCTTGATCAATCACTAAACGTTATCGATACTTTTTCAAATTCGATTCGATTCTTCCATTTAGCTACTGAGGAAAAATCAGTTTCACATAAGCAAGGTGAAAAGGTAATAAAATTGGGGAATTAAATAAGGCATAACTTGAGGATCGCCTTTTTGCAATGGTCTCGCGTCCCTTTGAAAACCGCTGGTGTAAGGTGTTGACGTTCTTCCCAATACAGTTCATCTAGAACTTGCAAAGTAATAATAAAGAAAAAATTAAATTTATAAACACTAGGTAATTCAAAATGTGTATGACTAGGAGAATCCCCCTATACGAAATTGCTGCATGCAAGAAGTGAAGAATAATTAATGAATGTGATAGAGGGGTAGGGTACCCAACATAGGTTCTCCCACCACTCTGGAGAAGAACGATGGCCGATTGGTTAGGGTGCTGGCCTTCGGTACCGGAGTTCGTGGGTTCGAATCTCACTGTGACATGTATGCTCGTAGCCGTTCGGAATCGGCTTTAAGCAGTAGGTCCCGCTCTCATTAGCCCTCGTGTTGCAAAAAGTAGACCGTAGCACTCCAAACTAAACTAAACTAAACCAAACCCACCACTCTGGATCGTAATAAGTCTGTATTGAGGGGGCTCACCACCATGGGTCCTACCTTTTTATGCCTCTTCCACACTATATCCAGTTGTTCATCACTGCAGTACTGGCCCTAATGGTGACCTTGGATGATGGTTCAAGGATTATATCCACACATTGGGCCACTAAATGATCAGAGCCATGTGGATGCGTCCGTAGAGTCTACTGCACACTTTATTACTACATCTGGCTCTCTTTGATGTTTGAAGAAAAACCACTCCCGAAGCCATCCTCCGCCAAGGCCATTTTATTGTCTGCCACCATGGACCTCGATAAGCCGTACCCCCTCACCACAGTGGTAATGGCTTGCAGTGGACCATAGTGTGGAGGAGACTTTACGTATCAATTCTGACACTTTAGGCGATTTACGTGGAATAATTCATTTTGGATTATACAAAGAAACACCTGAATAAATCATTAGCAATGGCAACGAATAACAAATGAGATGTACCAATGCATAGAGAAATACCGACATAACGTGCTGAATCGTGACATCAATTTCCAAATTTTTAGTTCGGCGATGTATCACGATGTGAACCCAACGCCGATATAGCTAAGTCGATTTGAGCTTCTCCGACTATCACCGCTGTGAATCACCTTTCCAATATCCTGATAGTAACAGCTCATGCGCGATGCAGAATTCTCTGATAAATTAACACTACTTTTCCTATTTAGCAACTATAAGAAGCAAAGCATGCACGATATAAGGGATCGTTAATTTATCTATATTGTGGAATATTTTTTATCGCGGTTAAGTGCAGACTTAATATGAAAATTAGACCAGTAAGAAAGGAGCACCCTAAGAAATAAACCTAAGTGGGAAGATGCAGTTGGACCATTCCATAAAAGGAATCGGAACAAGTCCAACGTAGAACTTAACTTTTATTTAGGATCTAAGAAGACTACATGTGTCTCCGTCAGGAGCAGAGTATGGAATGATGCATGAAAACACAGCGAGATGAGGCTTAGTCAGCGAATTTAATAGTCAGAAAGGAATTTAAATCAGTGGA
Source organism: Pardosa pseudoannulata (assembly GCA_032207245.1). Classification (NCBI taxonomy): domain Eukaryota; kingdom Metazoa; phylum Arthropoda; class Arachnida; order Araneae; family Lycosidae; genus Pardosa; species Pardosa pseudoannulata. Next base: position 99,986,731 of record CM063509.1, read on the forward strand.
AAAAGCAAATCATTTGCTAGGGAGAGCTGGAAAATGTGGCGATTGGAGAGAAAATTTGCCTTTATTTCAGAGTTAGCTTTGGGAAATGGATTGGAAGAATTGTAGTCGCGGACACTCTTTCGGGTAAGCTATTTTGTAGCTGGAAAAATAGATATGAAAGAATTAAAAAGGAAAAAACGAGAATTTTAGAGAGAGATTTTCAGAGTAATAATTTTAATAAATTATATATATATACACATTCATAAATATATATATATATACATTCATATATATATATATATATATATATATATATATATATATATATACACACATTCATATATACTCAAGATCCAAAAAATTATGACAACCTGTCAATAATGTGTTGACCCACCTTTGGCGCGCAACACAACTTCAACCCGCCTTGGCATGGATGCCACAAGTCCTTGGTAGTTGGCCGGGGACAGATTGTACCATATGTTTAAGCAACGGTTAAGCAAATACGAGATATTGCGAATTGGTGGTCTTTGAACTCTGAGCTGCCGTCCAATGACATCCCAAATGTGTTCTATCGGATTGAGATGCGAGTTAGGCTGCCAGGACATTAACTGGAATTCAGCATCATATTCCTGGAACCAATCCAACACAATTTTAGCCTTGTGACTCGGGGCGTTGTCCTGTTGGAATGTTCCATTTCCAGCTGGAAGGACAGAGGCCATGTAAGGGTGCAACTGGTCCGCAATGATGTTCAGATACCCTGTAGCATTCATGGTCTGCTCTACCACAACCATGGGTCCCAGAGACGCGCAAGAGACGTCCCCCAAAGCATAATACCGCCACCACCGGCTTCTTTATGACCTACGTACATTGAGGGAGCAACTGTTCGCCTGGAAGACGGCGTATCCTGACATGGCCATCGGCGTGATGAATGACAAACCGTGATTCATCTGACCAGACAACTCTCTCCCACTGATCCATGGACCAGTTGCGATGTTTCCGGGCCCATTTGGAGATGACGCTTGGTCAGCAAAGGCACACGAGTGGGACACTTGCTGCGCAGCCCCATATCCAACAGTGTCCGCTGAACAGTGTGCTCCGATAGTATTCTACTTGGCCCTGCATTGTATTGGGTTGTCAGCTGAACCACTGTCTGTCTCCGGTTTTGCATCACCATGCAAGACAGTCTCCGACGACCTTTTTCTTGATAGCGTGTGGACGTCCAACACCATGTCGTCTACTGCTGGTTTCACCGTCATTCATCCACTTTGCATAAGTACTAACAACTGTCGATCGCGAACAACATGCGAGTCGTGCAGTTTCGGAAATATTTGTTCCGAGCCTTCGAGCCATTGCAAGCTGCCCTCTCTCAAAATCGCTTAGATCCGCAGCCTTTCCCGTGACACACAGACATAAGTGAAAGAATGATTCTTCACTCTCCAGCAGCAGTTAAATACCACTTCTACCTCATCACGTGCTTTCCCCATCATCCAGACGAGATCATTGCAAAATGTAGGGGTGGTCATAATATTTTGCTCTTGAGTGTATATATATACACATATACATTCATATATATACACATATATAAATTGATATTTATATATATATATATATATATATATACATACATACATACATTCATATATATATATATATATATATATATATGTATATATATATATATATATATATATATATACATAAATTTAGAAACACCACTTCTATTTAAGCCATGGGCTAAGGGAGTGTTATTTTAACTGCTGAATTACATTTTGCTCAATACATTAATCCGACTCTCAAAAACACATAAAATTTTAATCAGGACTTTCTTATTCCTTTATCTCAATTGAAGCCAAATTATTTATTATGGAAAACAGTACTAAAAACCTTTTATTTTTGGAATCTAATTGAAAAGCAATTTATTCTTTATACTTTCGAGAATTAATATAACTATGTTACGAATTATTCTTATCAAGTGCATGCAACATATTTTTTCGGACTAAAGAGAAAATACTGATCTAATACACATCTAATATCATGTTTAACCTCAGTCCATTAGACCTGTTTCTAATATTAAATACCTCCCCAGAAGCATTATGTCAGAAGCAATCGGAAAATCAATTTAAGTACCGTAATATATAAGCCAATTGCGTGACAAACAGATATTAATCCTACTTAAATGGTTATACGATATCGTGAATCCATACGAAAAATCTCATTTGGGGATGAAATATAGAGTTATATCCGATTTTCTATGCATGGAAAAATATTTAATTGTTTTTAACTTTACTTTAATGGATGTTTTTATATAAATAAATATGGAAGCTGATATTTATTTTACTGCTGAAATAGAATTGCCTAGATTGAGTTACGTGTTGCTGGTTTATACGAAGATAAGGTGTTACTTTAGAATAGGGTACCATTTGGCTAATTTGGTGAAATTACTGGCGATGTTTATAAAACACAAATACATAAATTAATTTCACTTTTAGTTTTGACTGCTAAGTAAAAGTACATAAATCACGAGGCAATTAATACCCCAAAAATTTACAAAACCACTAGTTCCAAATTATTTTTAAAAAATGAGCAGTAGTAAACTGTTGAAGAATGGAACCGTAAATCATTAAGAAGCAACATCCAAACGGAAGTGATAGAATGCAAATTTAATCGGTTTAGACTTTGGATAATCGGCATTTTTCACCAAGCCGGACAAATCGATTTCAAGAAATTAATAAAAAATAAGAACACATTTAATGTGCAACAAAAGTTTCACAAGGAGGGCCGGATACTAATATAAACCACTGTAGACACGGATGTTTTGTACAAGGCGGGTTCATCAAACGAAAGTTAGGTTACCATGCTTAAAATTTTATCCCCAAGTTGGCGGTGACACCCTTTTCTGGTGTCAAACCGAAGAGAAAAGTTTTGAATTACTGTGTTCATATTTGTAATTACAAAAATCAGAAGAAAAGGTTCAAAGTTTTATTATTTGATTATGGTACAAAAAAATGTGAAAGATATCAAGATAATTCTAAAAATTACTGATAAAAGTACAAAAGACTATTAAAATAACCAGCTTTAGCTCGTCATATGAGGTGATCAGTAAAATTTTTAATTTTCAAGAACAAGTATCCTATGAGGCAGGTAAAAAAGGGTTTGTTTTTTGACTGAGAATTATCTTGCAATAAAAAATAATCGACGATTAATTTAAAATTATCGCATATGTACCTAATTTATTATTTAAGCCAAATATAAAAGAAAATCATTTACATAATATCTAAGTTCAGTGGTAAAACGTATGAAAATATTGCAGAGGATATTTAAATAATTTAAAATAAGAAATGATTAAAAGATAGAATGACGTCATGATGCTAGAAAAAGAATGTTATTTTTAGGCTCGGTCTCACTAAAGTCGTTTAACGTCTGAGCACGATTAATCTCTGTTTAAACAGAGAATTGCATGCCACCATTGGTTGTCGCTATGGGTTAATCGCAGTTAGTCTTTAAACGACTTTAGTGAGACTGACCCTTACCTACTTATGTGATAAATTGATAAATTGACTCCTTCTATTCGTGAGATCAATATGGTCTTAATCAATTAGGTTAATTATGAGATCATTATTAACTTTCTTGAGAAAATTGACAGAAAGAAATTTGGAATAGTAACTAATTTAACACTAGATTTACCAGCAGTTTAAATATATATTGTTACCAATTTATGAAGCGTAGAGTCCGTGGATTGAGTAGAATTTGAATTAAGACAGCAAAAATAACAGCACTTTATTCGTAATGCAGGGAAAACACGAAAAAAGCAGACAACACCGCGAAAACTGGCTGGCACAGGCGATAACTCTTAGCGCCAAACAACGTAGGTCTTTACCTCTACAAATTTCTCAGCTAACGGAAATCGATCAGGATCGGCCAATGATATTTATATCCTCGGGAGAAACTGGAATATTCTAGAAAGTACTAGGTACAAACAGTCGCAAAGAAAGTCACCAAGTCGCCAAATTTAGCGATAAATCGCCAAACTTGGCGCCAAAAATTAGTCGCCAAAAACATCACCTACGAGCCAATATCTGGCCAAATACATGATTTACCCATTATAATATACAGTATTTTTTTTAAATCTTTTTTTTTTTTTTTACATTTTTATTTTTTTAAATTTTTATTTATTTTTTTTTATGGCAAAAATACATGCCAACTTGAGAAATTCGTAACAATATTGAATTGCAATTGCAAAACCAGTCCTTTTGACTGGTTTTGTAAATCTAGTGTAGTTGTTGTTTCTGATGTCACTTGGTCAAACCAAGTCATGCGCTACGTCGTATTAAGGCAAAGGGTTGAGCCTTTCGTTTAAACGAGCAGCGCTAGGGTGAAAGTGCAACTTGGGCTCAAGTGGGTTCTCGTAATTTTGAAGTAGGGACCAAGCAGAAAACCCATAGACTTGGCATGTGCCACTTTCAGAGATATTGATTGAGAACTTGGAGGACATTGTGACCACGAACATGTTTTACGTGCCACGAACAAGGCGGATCTTAGGCCGGCTTGGGCTCCGAACCTACAACTCTCCAGATACGAGAGCATTACCTTTGCCGACTGAGCTACCGCGGCTCAAATCTAGTGTTAAATTCATTATGAGGACATGCACTACTGAAATACCACGGTACGTTAGTTATTTAACGAATGATATTTTCTGCGATATTTAGATTATTAATATTAGAATCAGCTACATAGGACCATAATGAATCTCATCTCACAGGACATCTCACAGGAGCTCTCTATTCTGACTTTCCTGGGTCAAGCCCTCTAGGTCAGAAGTACTGTAGTGCATGGTAATGAAAAATAACAGAAAATTGCAAGACGATAATGATGACCAAGATACTTGCTTTAAAATATGAATTAAATGTTTAAAATAAAGATTTAATGTTCACGAGTTCAGTGAATGGTAAAAACACTAATAGTACAGTGAGAGATGACAAATAAACACATTAAAGTTTAAATCTAAACACATTAAGGTTACAAGTTATCATAGATAAGTGAAGAATAATTTTTTTTAAATTATAAGTTAAGTCAAACTATGAATTAGGAGAAGCAAACAGTAAGTTTAGTATGTTAGAAACCAATTCTAAGCATGGATCCAACTAAAAGCTAGGTCGAATTTGATTGGTTCCTGGGAGCCAATAGAATTTGAGCAGTATTAGGCATTTTCCTCCATGAGGGAGGATGACCAGAGAGTAAGATCTTGCATTTTGAGCGTAAGAGATTAAGGTTAAGTGAAGGAGAAAAATGATTAGCTGTTGCGGGCCAATGAAATTCAATCAAGATTTCTGCTAAGAACGGCTAAAGGCAGCTTAGCGTTTGCAGGATCCGCATGGTCATATTGGGCTAAGTCCAGTAAATGATCAATGCAAATATTAGAATAAAAGTTAGTGGCTAAATTTTTGAGAAAGTTTGGAAGATCAATTTCCCTGTGGATCTCACTATTGCGATAATGCCATGAAGAATTAGTGATTTACCTAATAATTATATTCTGACCAGCACATAACGATTTAATATGAGTCAGCTGTGTATGACCATGCGGGACTTGCATAAGTTAATCAGGGTCGCAAATAAGATTTATAAATGAGCATCTTGTTATTAAAATTCAATTTATTATTTCGAGCAATTAAGGGGAAGAAGGCACGTTTAGCAGCTCGAAATTTATTTTTAATATGAGTGTATGTTGCTTCCAAGTGAGATTTTAATCAAGCATTACTCCGAGGTATTTTACAGTGTTTGACCCAGGGATAGCAGTAGTTCCAATGTAAATTTTAGTGTTGTCATATGTACTGTTGTAATGAATCTCATAAAATATCCATTTTTTGTATGGAAAATATTTGAAAATAATTCCGGTAGTATTCATGAATATTTGACATTTAAAATAAAAGGTAAGGGGTCATATTTGTTTGAATCATTCATAGATCTTAGAACAATTTGAAAGCGAAAAATATAAAACGAGGAAACAGAAAATCATCGTCAGCTGCACTAAACTATTCATTTGGAAAAAAAAAAGTGTCGAGAAAAGTGTTTGCATCGATTCCTTCACGAGATGAATCGATAATGTTGATGCTTTAAAGTCACGCTAGAATTGTTAGAATATTCTTAGGAAACTGCCTTCAAGCAGTGGTTAAAAATAACTCATTCACAAATAATCCCATCGATTCGGAAACGGGAGGGGGCTTAAGAGTGCATTTCACATGCATTTTTGGACCCGCAATCGACTTTTTTTTACAATATCGGATTGTGAAAGGAGAAATATCGATTCCCGGCAGTTCATGATAAGTTGACATGTGAAGCAACTACGTATCACATGCGATACGGGAAACGATCGGTGTGAGTGTATGATGTATGTGAGAGAGAGAGGGGAAGAAAAATGTAAATTTTAAAATAAATTAAGAAGTCATTCTAAGGTCATTATAGGGTGCTTTCCGGTATAAAAGATTCGAGGATTATAATTCGGTATTGTTGACAGAAGACCCGTACTCGCGCGAGTTGAGACGTTTTCCTTCCTATCACTGAAGATAACTTTTGACGGTGTAAAACCATCGATATATTTTTCCAGATTTGATATCTGGGCAAACACATTTAATTTAAATGAAGAAAACACTCTTGAACTGTTGAAGGGGATGTTGTACCATTAGAGATGAATATTCATCACTAGCATATAGCCCGTCATATGACGGGATGAGTAAAATTTTTAATTTTCTAGCATTGTAAAGTACCCTATAAGGCAGTAAAAAAATGGTTTGTTTTTTGGCTGAAAATTATCATCAGTAATTTGTTTATCGTTACTGACCGCATGTTAGTCGGCAACTTTAATTTATCTTGTCATATTACGTGATAGGATAGACAGCAGAGGTTTAATATTGACAGTGATTATTTGGTGGTATATAAATATCGATATATTTGAATATCGATAGAAGTCATCTTTAACTCGTTGGGGATCACTGATGACCGGCACTCGACTTGGCTACAACGCCGCCGTGGGGGTCAAGGTGACCGATGACGTAGCAAATAAGAAAAGTACGTAACACGATGACTTCCATGGGGTCACCGTTAACCCCCACCAAGAAAAATGCTCTAAACATAATTTTATAACTCATTTTATCTGCTGCAAATAATATTTCAACTTAATATGCATCGCATAATCAAAATGTTCACTTCGGCGCCTTGGGCAAACCATTCAAAATGCGTCTGGCAGTCAAAGTATTAATTGTGGGTTTTAGCGCTTAATAAGGATAATCTGAGAAAAGTAGGGATTTTATCTGCATTACTAATTTTACAACATTTTAATTACTGTCCATATGAAATAGTCTTCTTTGCTTTAGGATAATGTAATGTATCTTCCTTGTAATGTATATTTGCTGGAAAGACAGGTCAAAAAAATGCCATCGTACTAACAGATAATTTCACACAGGATTATCTAATAAGAAAGAGAAGAATTCTAGTATACTATACTAGAGTCAGAATTTCTGGTTATATACAGGTATATAACCAGAAATTCTGACCCGAATCCCGAAATCAATAAATTACAAACCAATACAGATCCCGGTATCAATATTTAAAAAATATATGAAAGAAAGCATAAATAAAGATTGGCAAGATTATTGGGACAATAGTGAAAAAGGAAGAGCAACCTATACTATAATGTCTAAAGTAGAACAAAAGTTACAATTCGAAAATAACATATTAAATTATTTCATAACCGGTCATGGAAGTTTCCCAACCTACTTGTACAGAAGTGGAAAATTAGATTCACCAAATTGTAAATGTGTGGAATAATAGGCACCCCTCAGCATTACATGGAAGTAAGATGTAATCTCGTTCAAATATTTATTAAAAAATATGAAAACGAAACACAGATCGAATATTTTAAAAAAATAGATAAAAATCGTAATCTTACTAAAAAGTTAAAGGAAATTTATAATATATTAAATTCAAATTACTCTTATATACAAAATAAATTTTAAAAATTTTAAAATGAGGGAAAATACTTGGTAAAAATAGTGATAGTGATAAAAAAGTGTTTTTTTTAAGTTAATAATTCAGTGTATAACATTAAAATGAATAATGTCGAAAGGTTCTCCCCACCCACTTAGGCTTATGCATCCATAAACTTCTTCAGTTGGATGTGGGTGTGGGTCATCTAAGTCTTCTTTGCTGGTATTAACACAATTTCCGACGTTTTTTCCAGTTTTGGAATGTCTCCTGAACTGCACTTTTTAAATAACGCTCAGGTCTCTTGTTGTATTTTCTCAATTTCTTCGCAGAACGATGGCCGATTGGTTAGGGTGCTAGCTTTTGGTACCGGAGTTCGTGGGTTCGAATCCCACTGTGGCATGGATGTTCGTAGCCGTTCGGAGTCGACTTTAAACTGTAGGTCCCGGTCTCATTAACCCTCGTGTTGCAAAAAGTAGACCGTAGCACTCCAAACCAAACCAAACCTTAATTCTCCTTTATGATTGGTAAATGACGTTCTTTCTGTTGGGCTGTAATATGTTATTACAAGACCATGAGTTGGTTATAAAGTCGATTTGACTTATTAACCCGTAAAAAATAGTGCAATATGACTAAAGCCAAAGTTCATGCACTAATTAAAACATGTCATCATGTTTGGCAGAAATATACATACGTTTTTAAAGTAAACAGAAATATTTATTTAACAAGAATAAATACGTAAGTGAAAAAGTAAAATAATAAACATAAATAACAAATAAATCAAGAAAACTTTCACAGACAATGCTCTTTTTTACATAACATAATAAAACCTAAAAAATAGTAATACACAGTAGCTTACGTAGGCACATAGGTATGATGTTAAATATCAATGAGATCCTTGAGATTCTTTCCGGAACAAACCTAGATATATCCATAATTAGCTCAAGCATTTCATATTGCTTAAACAGCGACGATTTAAAGATAACTACAGTAGAACCTCGGTATAACGACCCTCTGTGGGACCAACATCATATGGTCGTTGTAACGAATTGAAAAAATATTTTTTTAAAAATGGAGCAAAGAAATGATGCAACAGTACATACCTAGAGAACACTTCTATTTATTTGTATTTCCATTACTGAATTTTTGAAAAAAAAGTCTTTGACACTTGTTTCAAGTTCATTTGGGAATTTTTCATTCTCACTGATTCCATATCCATTAGATTTTGGAGAATATCTTCAGAATTAAATTGTCCTTCAAAATATTGACGCAAGGCATTGATTGCATTAAAGGCTTCTTTTTCATTCACTTTTTCAAAAGCTTGGACGATTTCTTCTCCGTCGTCGGAATCGCAGATTTCTTCATTTCCAGTAATATGGGCAATAAAATCTTCCTCATTCAAAATTTCTTCGCAGCACTATAAAGTTTCATCTATCGCAACTAACTCATCAAAAGATAATTGAAAATCCGGAAATCTGACACTGAGGAGCTGGGTCATTTCATTAGTGTCTGGAGTATCATTTACCTAGGACATCAATGTCGTACATGACGAAAGGGTCCCTTTAAGCAGACACAAAGAGAGGAGTACAGGTTTCTTGAAGTTGCACCACAGTACAATAATTTTAAAATAGCCCACTTGCTCATGAGTTCTGAGGTATAAATTTGGTGGTCGCTCTAACGAAAAATAATACGGTTGGGATCGTTGTAATGATTCAAAATTAACATTATTCCTGTGGTAAAATAATTGGGACTTTTTAAAATGGTCGTTCTAACGAAGGGGGTCGTTGTATCGTGGGGTCGTTAAAAAGAGGTTCTATTGTATTTTATCGGAACTTCGTGCAAGGGAGAGGAGAAAATAACCAAAAAGCCAAGACACAGATTTCGTAATCGACTGTCTTTATACCACTTCCACCAGTTAGGCAGTTAGATAAGTCCCGCATTCTCTATACTAGAAATCATAGCTTCTGAAGTGCTGATACACTATGGCTTGCATATCTAACACTTTCGAGGTAGTTTTAAGATTGAATATCAGAAAAAGTCTTGTATTATTCTTTTGATTTTCTCTTATGGTTTGTAAATGAAGTCCTTTTGAAATAGTTTTCAGTTTGCATAACAGAAAAAATGTGTGCCGGGTCAATTAAAGAGAACGACCTTTAAAAAACATAGTCCCACATAGCAAATTTAGTTTGAAGCCCACTTGCAACAATCTTGCTTTGCAAACCTGCAAACTTGCAGCAAGTTTAGCATTGAAAGTCTGCAAGTTTGAAACAAGACTGCAGCAAGTCTAAGAAATTTCGTTTGCTTCAAGGTTGTCATGACAGGTTTGCTACAGGTTTGAAGCAAAATAGCGTTGCAAAGGAGTGGTCACTTTATGTTCCGTTTAACTTGCAATAGTTTTGCTACAAATTTTTGGCGTCAAATTTGTTTTGACAAGATATTATCTAGAAAAAATCAAACTTGCTGCAAGTATGCATTCTATCTGGGGTAGATCTTTGTCCAGCTCTAAAGTCGAACTGGCAAATCTCCGTTACGAGATGTAGCCTTTGTCGACTGAGCTACCACAGCACTCAAAATGAGAGATTTGGAGAATTGGAAAAAGCACTATGCATCAAAATGGTTTTAAGGTAAAGACCCCATTCGAACATTAAACTCCTCCTTATTTTTACTATTTTCGTATTTTCACAGGCACTTTGTTTTCTTTATTACCTCGTAGACTTTTATAAAGCTTTTCCCTAAAAACGGCCCCACTCAAATAAATCTGCTAAAAATCTTTATTATGCTTTCCATTGAAATGTTTATCCTAGTGCCCTTTATTTCCGATCTACGCTTATTTCTACTAGTTTCGTATTTTCAGAGGCACTTTGTTTTCTCTATTACCTCGTAGACTTTTATAAAGCTTCTCCCTAAAAACGGCCCCACTCAAATAAATCTGCTAAAAATCTTTATTATGCTTTCCATTGAAATGTTTATCCTAGTGCCCTTTATTTCCGATCTACACTTATTTCTACTATTTTCGTATTTTCACAGGCACTTTGTTTTCTCTATTACCTCTTAGACTTTTATAAAGCTTTTCTCTGAAAACGGCCACACTCAAATAAATCTGCTAAAAATCTTTATTATGCTTTCCATTGAAATGTTTATCCTAGTGCCCTTTATTTCCGATCTACACTTATTTCTACTATTTTCGTATTTTCACAGGCACTTTGTTTTCTCTATTACCTCTTAGACTTTTATAAAGCTTTTCCCTAAAAACGGCCACACTCAAATAAATCTGCTAAAAATCTTTATTATGCTTTCCATTGAAATGTTTACCCTAGTGCCCTTTATTTGCGATCTACACTTATTTCTACTATTTTCGTATTTTCACAGGCACTTTGTTTTCTCTATTACCTCTTAGACTTTTATAAATCTTTTCCCTAAAAACGACCACACTCAAATAAATCTGCTAAAAATCTTTATTATGCTTTCCATTGAAATGTTTACCCTAGTGCCCTTTATTCCACTTATTTCTACTAGTTTCGTATTTTCAGAGGCACTTTGTTTTCTCTATTACCTCGTAGACTTTTATAAAGCTTCTCCCTACAAACGGCCCCACTCAAATAAATCTGCTAAAAATCTTTATTATGCTTTCCATTGAAATGTTTATCCTAGTGCCCTTTATTTGCGATCTACACTTATTTCTACTATTTTCGTATTTTCACAGGCACTTTGTTTTCTCTATTACCTCTTAGACTTTTATAAAGCTTTTCTCTGAAAACGGCCACACTCAAATATACCTGCTAAAAATCTTTATTATGCTTTCCATTGAAATGTTTATCCTAGTGCCCTTTATTTCCGTTCTACAGATATATGTAATGGCATGAATTTGAGTGAAATCTTTGTCTCTTTAAAGGGAATCTATCGATCACCATTCTACGAGATAACTTACGTTTTTGGGTTTGCGTGCTATACAGTAATTTGAAAAGTGACAGGGCTATTAACTCATACAATATTTATAACCTCCTATGCCTAGATGATATTCCTAACGTTACCGTAATAAACAAAATGTCATGATTGATTTTTTTTATCCTGTGGCCTTCAATTTTTTCACGTTATTCCTGCATGTATCAATATGAAATACATTTACATTCGGGAAAGGATTATCGTAAAGTATTAATTCTTGCTAAAAAACTGGATATGGACAGCACGTCTTTTTTTACTTTAAATTCTTTAATTGCTAATTGATTCAATAACTGTAATTAAATAAATAAACTTACTTATATATCAACATTGAAAGCTTTATTTTGCTTCATTGAATTTTCACATTTTAATTCTAGTTAGGTAATTTCCAGAAAGTTTGAACTTTGATATTAAAATAAAGAAATTTCATAATCAGGAAAAATCTTAAGTTAATTTACAGGACAGTTCGAAATCACTTGGTCCCGATTTTCTCTATTCATTTGTAAGCTAAAATTATCGCTTTATGTGATCGTTACATTGGTTAATATTATCCGTTTTCGAACCACATTTTAACTGGCAAAGGAATATTCACAATATATTCAGAAGAAACCCATTATTTTCTTTCCCTTCGTTCTTGTTGTAATTTCCGAGAATTCTTCCTCTTCCACCTAGGAAAAAGGAGAAAAAACAAAGGAGGGGTATTACACGTTCCTTGAATTTTTCAGAAATACGCACACCCTGCTGGTGGTCAATGGTTGTCAGATAAGCAGAAGGCAACACATTCTAATTGGAACTGAAAAGGAGCGTATTCACATTTTATGCCTCGCCAGCTTACGTGCATATTGTCGATATGGAAGCCAAAAAGCGAAATGATTTAACATTAAAACTAAATATCGAAATTTTAAATCGTTATGACAAGTTGTCTGGTTGGTGATGGTGGCAAAAAAAATGGTTTGTTTTTTGGCTGAGAATTATCTGGTACACTCTCAATAGTTTATCATCATACTCCTCTAAAGTCTCCCGATACTGTGACGGCAGTTAAGAATCACACTGAATTCATTTAGTCAAACCTTGTGGTTATGTATAAAACACAAACACACAAACGAACAAACTTTTTAATTTTCAAAGATATATAGCTTAAACGTTAGACATTTATTAGTCTCTAAAATAGGCTCATAGACTTTTATGAAAAGAATTTGTTGTTAATACTGGTGATAAAATTTTCATTGCAACAAAAAATAATCGATGATTCAATTTAAAATCATACCAGGTGTACATAGAGTATTATTTAAGCCAAATATAAAAGAAAATTTCTTGCGTAATATCTAAGTTCAGTGATAAAATGTATGAAAATAATGCTGACGATATTTAAATAATTTAAAATAAGAAATGATTAAATGAGATGGTTAAAGGAATGACGTCATAATGCTAGAAAAAAAATTGTTATTTTTACCTGTTTGTTATGTGATAAACTGATAAATTTAATCTTAATCGCCTGCTTAGGGCTGGAACAAATGGCATTAAACGGTCGAAAAGGGGGAAGGGGTGGATTTCGAAGGTTTTAAAGACTTGCTTTGAATTTTTCTAAACCTAACTCATTAAGAATTCAATATGAATGCCCCTATCTAATCCAGGTCAAACCGCTTCATAAATTCGAGGACGGACGGACAACTTAGGCTATTATTATTATTATTTAGGGCAGGGGTGGGCAAATACTTTTAAGCTCGTGCCAAAATGAAATTTTTTAAAATGTCTCCCGGGCCGGAGGAGTATACCGCGTACGCTGTGCACACGCGAATGTTTTGGGTGGAGCTTTCCCTGCACAAGAAATTTTTTTGGCAAAAACACTATAAGTATCATTTTAAATTGTCTTACTTAGATGTATATGCGAACAATTTGTGTCCAGTAAAATATGTCACGTAATTTAAAAAAAAAATATGATCCATTATATTAAATTAACGGTCATTAAATAAATCAGTTAATTCAACCATCTCATTTAATTACTTCTTATTTTAAGTTATTTAAATATCGTCAGCATTATTTTCATACGTTTTATCACTGAACTTAGATATTACGTAAATAATTTTCTTTTTAACCCATTAGCGCCCAGTGATCTATTTTTAGATCGCTAAACATGGTTTGGTAAACTCGCTTTTAGATGACCTTAAACCCACCCCACACATTCTATACTGCACAGGGGGCAAGACAAGGCATGCACCTGTTTACCAACAAGTGGTTTTCTTGTTTTGTTTATATCATTGATCTAAAGCGATAAGAGAAAGTTTGTATCACCCTTTCGTTCCGCCGTTTTTCTACGTTCCTTAGCATAAACACTGAAAACAGCTAAGTAATAAGCAAAAGTTAAATTTTTTTTGGCGATTTAATATCTTCATAGATGTAGCTATCAGAATATAAACCGATGTTATCTTAAAACAAATATAAATAGTAAAAATTAGTGTCAAAATACTTCTGATCTAGAAATAGATCACTGGGCTTTCGGACGTTTTTTTTTTCCTGACCCTGGTAATATTACGTTTTTTCACCTTTAGATGAAAATATGAGTTGAAAAATATTTAATAGCTTTCAGGATGCAGTTGATTATCTGTTTTCTGCACAAATTAAAGAGGATATTATTGCCATATCCACTGATGTAGATGAACTGACAGATGAAGAGAAAATAGATGATAAGTTACATGCTCCATTTGTAAATGATATTGTTGGTAAAATAGAAGTAATATCAAAAGATGAGTGTGATTAAATAGATTTACCTTCAACGTTTGAGAGGAAACCTAAAATATTAAAAACAGAAAAGCCAAAAATTGTTTGGAAAAAAACCCGAATTATACCAAATGGTCGTAATTAGGGGAAACTTATAAGAATAATATTTTGGCAATGGAAAATGATCTTGCAAATGCATCTTGCATCATTGCTTTGAAAAACTTTTTTCTGATGAAGTATATAATGTAATTGTGGATGAGACTATTCTTTATGCTAAAAATGTCAAAAACGACCATGATTTAATTATCACTAAAGAAGATATAAAGATATTTATAGGGTTTTTGATATATTTTGGCTATCTTACTCTTTCAAGTGAAAGATATTATTGGAGTGATGTAGAAGATTTAGTGATAGGTCTTGTACAGGACTCTTTTAATAGAGATACTTACCTAAAAATAAAGTCATATATTCATTTCCAAGCCATTTCAAAAGCAGATGAACGTAAGAATGACAAATCAAGATAAAACTCCTTTTGGAGAGAATAAAAGGTAAAATATGGTACTGGTGTCTATTCACTCGAATAATTGATATGGCTGTAGTTAATGCAAGTATTCTGCACAGAAATGTTCATAAAGGTGATTCTATGCCCATGTAAGATTTTCGAAGAGCTGTTGCTGTAAAATATCTAAAATTGGGAATCGGAAAAAAGTTTTGAACGGTCGACCTTAGAGTTTTCCTTCATCCTCAAAAGCTAATCTCAGTCATGATGTTCGCTTTTATAAAAGGGATCACATTATGGGACAAAGAAAGGTCAAAAGATGCTGTCGACTTGTAGGGTGCCAAGGAAGTCCCCTAACATATTGTGTGAAGTGCGATGAAACTTTATGCAAGAAGTGATTCTTCAAATTCCACACTAAATTGTAGAAACATTGAAATTTTATTATTTTAAAATAATAAAACTTTACTAAGTACATTCTGTATAATTGTGAAATTCTGCGTAAATAAACGTTTTTTAAAAGAAAATGCATTAGTTTTTATCTATTTGGTTCGATTTTACCACGTTATCGAAGTACTAATGATTGTTGTGTATTTGCTAAAATATATCCTCCGAACGCCCAGTGATCTATTTTTAGATCAGCATTTAAAAAAAAAACTAAGGTACGTATTGATAAAATTCGATAATAATATTCATGTTGATGGTAAAAGATACACAATTTATGAATTATATGTCAGTGCGTCAAAATAAAATAATTTGGGCGTTAATGGGTTAATAAACACTGTGAAACTTGTCAATTCAATAAAAAGTCTACCCAGAAAAAAATTGGCCAATTAGAAGCACTCCCATTCGTTAGTGAACCTTTCGCACTATTAGCAATAGACACTGTTGGAGGGCTACATTATGCAGATTCCAAAAAACAATATTTACACATCGTAGTCGATCATGACACTCGCTTCGCATGGACATTTCCATCTAGAAGTATGACTACAGATACGTATACTAACTGCTTAAAACAAATATTCCAAATTCAAACACCAATTAAATTACTAAGCGACAGAAATTTGGCCTTCACATCACCAAAACTCAAGCATTTCTTAAGAAATAATAACGTAACACAGTTGTTAACTTCCCCTAATCACCCTCAGACTAATCGGAAGGTTGAAAGATTAAATCAAACTCTAATCACACGCAGAGCCCCAAAGAAACCCCCTTAGATAAGATTTTTAGATTTTAAAAGTAAGAGACACACATCCGCAATTCTAGCCCCAGTAGCAGACGCTCACCTGTTTATGCTAGCATCTTAGAGTACAGATCTGCCGTCGATAGTACTTTCTTTACAATATCTCATGTCTGGAGAAGAATAAAGGATGAATTGGAAAAACAACAAATAGCTCGACTGCTTATTTAATGACCAGGCATGACATTTGGCTTAAATAATACTTTATGTACACCTGGGATGATTTTAAATTGAATCATCGATTATTTTTTGATATTTATTTATATCTTAACGATACAAATTATTTTATTTTTATCATAGTTATTACATTTTGTAAATAGAATAGTAAATAGAATTATAAAAAGAAAAGACAAAAATCAGACGTTAAAATAGAATAGTTTTAGTTAATGCGAAACGTGAAATCTGGAATGTTCATTTGATATTACTTTTTCAAAATTTGGATCCAAATCACTTGTAGCAATCCTTAAAACCGAGTTTAGATTTTCGTCAGTAATTTGTGATCGATATTTATTTTTCGTGTAAATCATTAAAAAAAAGTTCTTTCAAAAATATATGTTGAACCAAATAAAACTAGGTGTTTTAGAACATAGTTCAAAAAATGTTTGAAATGTTCTGTATTCAAAGCACTATAGAAAACACTCAACTCGTTTGAGTGAAAATTTTCTTTTAGTAAATTATTTAATCAAATCTGTTGATTTTAACAAAATCGTATATAAGAGATTAAAAAATTGCATGCAGGATTTTTCAACGGGCCTGATAAAGTAAGCAAAAGGGCAGAATCCGTCCAGCGGGCCGGTATTTGATCATCTCTGATATAGGGGATGTATTTCAAGTTTACTTCAAATTATTCAAATTAGTCCAAATTTATTTCTTTTATAACGAATAAAAAATACGCTATTATATTAAATGCATTTTAGATTTAAAGACACTATATCGTTTTAATTAAGTGAGACTAAAACTTTAAACTCGAGTTATTAAAAATTTAACATTAAAAATTCTCTTTCAAAGAAAATCTTTCATTTTCTTCCAAACTTCAATAGAATATCTTTTTGTGGAATTTCCAAATAATCGAAGCGATTTTCTGTCATCAAAACTCTTTTTGTCTTTTGGAAATTTCGCCTCGTTTCCGGATCATTTCCTCCTCGGTCATAAAACACTAATAAAGCATAGTTCTTCGAAATCAGAACTCAGTTTTTCTTTTTTTCAGGGGAGGGGGTTTCTAGAGATCAGAACATTTTGGTTCGGCCATTTACAACATATGTAAGACTTTCTTTTAAAACCTGCTGATTGAGAAAAAAAAATTCTTATCTGACTTGGTGATAAATCCTCGAAATTTTTATAATTGCTCGGTATGTGATTTTCAACTTCAGAATGAACCTTTCATTCAACTACAAAAAACTTGGGTACATATTATCTTCAGAGACTTGAAATTTTCATTATGTAATAATAGCCTTTATTCGGTTCATCATAAAATAAAATTCCGGCTCTTTTACGAATGAATTTTTTACAAGTTCTTTAATAACGTTCTATTTTTTTTAAACTATTTAGCTTTGACATTTCAATGACTACATTTTTTTAATAATAATAACATAAAAATTATACTCCGAATGAAAAGCGTGAAATTTACTTTCAAGCAGGGTAACTTTTGAAATGGGTATATTAGAAACTAAATACTTATATCAAATTGAACTAAAATCTTCGTTTTATTTTGTAAACCAAAATTTTAAAAGTATCTGGTCGAATACTGGCCGATTGGTTAGGGCGCTGATCGTCGGTACCAGAGTTCATGGGTTCGAATCCCCCTATATCATGAATGTTTGTAGCCGTTCAAAATGGGATTTAAGCTGTAGGTCCCGGTCTCATTAACCCTCGTGGGCAAAACAGTAGACCGTAGCGATCTAAACCAAACCAAACTTAAAAGTATCTGGCAATGTAAAATTTAAAAGGTGTGACGTTGTTGAGAAATTGAAAATTAAAAAAAATTAGCTTTTAACATGCTACAAAGTAAAGTACATAGCTCGTATTAATATAACGAAGGTTCACAAAATAAAAAAAAATAATAATTAGCTTCTATTTGATAAAAGAATGTTTCTAATTTACAAATTTCGAAATTATTTTGACGATAAGTAGATTTTATTAATAAATTTAAATACGCTCTATCCTTTTAATTAAGTGAGGCTAAAATTTTAAATTCGAGTCAGTAGGAATTTAACATTAAAAATTATCTTTAGAAGAAAATGAAAGATTTTGTTTAAAACTTCAATAGAATATCTTTTTGTAGAGTTTCCAAATAATCAAAGCTATTTTCTGACATCAAAACACTTTTTAACTCTTTTTGTCTTTTGGAAGTTTCGCCGCGTTTCCAGATCATTTCCTCCTAGGTCATAAAACACTAATAAAGCATAGTTCTTCGAAATCAGAACTCAGTTTTTCCTTTTTTTTAGGGGAGTTGGTTTCTAGAGATCAGAACGTTTTGGTTCAGCCATTTACAATATATTTAAATCTTTCTTTTAAAACCTGCTGCTTCAGAAAAAAAAAATTTATCTGACTTGATGATATAACCTGGAAATTTTTATAATTGCTCCGTATGTGATTTTCAACTTCATAATGAACCATTCATTCAACTACAAAAAACTTGGGGACATATTATTTTCCGAGACGTGAAATTTTTATCATGTAATAATAGCTTTTATTTGGTTCATCATAAAATAAAATTTCGGCTTTCTCGTATGAAATTTTTCCAAGTTCTTTAAAAACGCTTTTTTTTAAACTATTTAGCTTTGATATTTCAATGACTACATTTTTTAATAATAATAACATAAAAATTATACTCCGAATGAAAAGCGTGAAATTACTTACCAGCAGGGTAACTTTTGAAATGGGTATATTAGAAACTAAACACTTATATCAAATTGAACTAAAATCTTCATTTTATTTTGTAAATCAAAACTTTAAAAGTATCTGATAATTTAAAATTTAAAAAATGTGAAGTTATTGAGAAATTGAAAATAAAAAAAAATAGCCTTTATTATGTTACAAAGTAAAATATATAGCTCTTATTAACTTAATGTAGGTTCACAAAATAAAAAAAAAGGTAATTAGCTTCTATTTGATAAAAGAAAGTTTCTAATTTACAAATTTCGAAATTATTTTGACGGTAAGTTTTCTTTTTTTCAGGACAGGGGGTTTCTAGAGATCAGAAGGTTTTGGTTCAGCCATTTACAATATATTTAAGTATTTCTTTTAAAACCTGCATCTTGAGCAAAAAAAATTCTTATCTGACTTGCTAATAAATCCTCGAAATTTTAATAATTGCTCCGTATGTGATTTCCAACTTCATAATTAACCATTCATTCAACTATAAAATACTTGATGACATATTATCTTCCGAGACTTGAAATTTTCATTATGTAATAATAGCCTTAATTAAATTCATCATAAAATCAAATTTCGGCTCTTTTACGAATAAATTTTTTACAAATTCTTTAATAATGTTCTATTTTAAAAATACTATTTAGCTTTGACATTTCAAGCACTACATTTTTTTAATAATAATAACAACATAAAAATTATACTCCAAATGAAAAGAGAGAAACTCTTTTACCTGCAGGATAATATCAAATATCAAATTTTATATCAAATTGAACTAAAATTTTCGTTTTATTTTGTAAACCAAACCTTAAAAAGTATCTGACAATTTAAAATTTAAAAAATGGGATGTTGTTGATTTATTACAAGAATTTTAATAACGTACTATTTTTAAAAAACTATTTAGCTTTGACATTTCAAGCACTACATTTTTTTAATAACAATAACCTAAATATTATACTCCAAATGAAAAGAGTGAAGTTCATTTACCAGCAGGATAACTTTTGAAATGGGTATGTTAGAAACTAAATTTTTATATCAAATTGAACTAAAATCTCCGTTTTATTTTGTAAACCAAATCTTAAAAAGTATCTGACAATTTAAAATTTAAAAAATGGGATGTTGTTGATTTATTACAAGAATTTTAATAACGTTCTATTTTAAAAAACTATTTAGCTTCGACATTTCAAGCACTACATTTTTATTAATAATAATAACATAAAAATTATACTCCAAATGAAAAGAGTGAAATTCACTTACTAGCAGGATAACTTTTGAAATGGGTATGTTAGAAACTAAATTTTTATATCAAATTGAACTAAAATCTTCGTTTTATTTTGTAAACCAAATCTTAAAAAGTATCTGACAATTTAAAATTTAAAAAATGGGATGTTGTTGATTTATTACAAGAATTTTAATAACGTCTATTTTTAAAAAACTATTTAGCTTCGACATTTCAAGCACTACATTTTTTTAATAATAATAACATAAAAATTATACTCCAAATGAAAAGCGTGAAATTCATTTACCAGCAGGATAACTTTTGAAATGGGTATATTAGAAACTAAATTTTTATATCAAATTGAACTAAAATCTTCGTTTCATTTTGTAAACCAAATCTTAAAAAGTATCTGACAATTTACAATTTAAAAAATGGGATGTTGTTGATTTATTACAAATTCTTTAATAACGTCTATTATAAAAAACTATTTAGCTTCGACATTTCAAGCACTACATTTTTATTAATAATAATAACATAAAAATTATACTCCAAATGAAAAGCGCGAAATTCATTTATCAGCAGGATAACTTTTGAAATGGGTATGTTAGAAACTAAATTTTTATATCAAATTGAACTAAAATCTCCGTTTTATTTTGTAAACCAAATCTTAAAAAGTATCTGACAATTTAAAATTTAAAAAATGGGATGTTGTTGATTTATTACAAGAACTTTAATAACGTTCTATTTTAAAAAACTATTTAGCTTTGACATTTCAAGCACTAAATTTGTTTAATAATAATAACATAAAAATTATACTCCAAATGAAAAGAGAAAAATTCATTTACCAGCAGGATAACTTTTGAAATGGGTATGTTAGAAACTAAATTTTTATATCAAATTGAACTAAAATCTCCGTTTTATTTTGTAAACCAAATCTTAAAAAGTATCTGACAATTTAAAATTTAAAAAATGGGATGTTGTTGATTTATTACAAGTTCTTTAATAACGTTCTATTTTAAAAAACTATTTAGCTTCGACATTTCAAGCAATACATTTTTTTAATATTTAATAACATAAAAATTATACTCCAAATGAAAAGAGTGAAATTCATTTACCAGCAGGATAACTTTTGAGATGGGTATGTTAGAAACTAAATTTTTACATCAAATTGAACTAAAATCTTCTCTTCATTTTGTAACTAAAACTTTAAAAGTACCTGACAATTTAAAATTTAAAATATGTGGCGATGTTGAGAAATTGAAAATAAAAAAATTTCCTTTATTATGCTACAAAGTATATAACACGTATTAATATACGGTAGGTACACAAAATAAAAAAAAGATAATTAGCTTCTGTTTGATAAAAAAAGTTTGTAATTTACAAATTTCGAAATTATTTTGACGGTAAGTAGTTTTTCATATTTTCGGTTCATATATTAAATTTTTTTTCAACTATAATACTGTATATAATAAAACTAGATAATTTTTATAAAGTTCGACAGTTATTAATTACTTTGTAAAACTTTTACTCTAAAGAAAATAGAATTCTCAATTTTAAACTGAACTAAAAATTAGGCTGAAAAAAAGACATATCAAATTGATATATAGGTGGAGGGTACAGTTTATATATACTTATATATTTTACATATTTACATATATAACTAATGTATAACATTATAGTATATGTAGTGTAATATATACTAATATATACTAGATCTACAATATATATAATGAATATTCATATACCGGGAGACCATAGTTTTTGATCGATTTACTCTTCTAGGAAGCATTGAAACTTTTAGGTCTGAAAAATATACATCCGTTTACATATCAAAAAGCATTAATGAGGCAAAATGTAGCCTGTGTTGATATCTCTACGATTTCAAACAGAAAATTATGAAAAGTTCAAATGTGCTTCAACATTTACATGTGACCAGCAGCAGGGCCCGACTAAGATACTTTTGTTCCCAGAGCACAATCCAATTTTTGTGTCCTCCACCCCCATTGCAAATTTATAGCGACAAGTGATTATCATAATCACAGTCATATAAAAATTATAACATTGAATTAGCAAACATATTTAAGAAATTATCATTAAAGTAATATTCAAAATCAAAAACACTAAATTTTCGTTTTACGTAATCATTATTATCTCTGTTTAGCCATGATAAAAATTAAGGACTTTTAAAGACCTAGAATGACCCGCTTTTTTTATTTTTACCCTGTCACACTCACAAGCTCTGTAGTGCAGAAAATAAATAATAATAGAATAAAAAATAATTTAAATTGATGAGATGATTTAATGGTTTATAGTGGTACGTTGCTAATAATCTGTCTTATAAATATGCAATAACCCATAGGATAAAAAGAACACCAAGTTTGTTGAGGGAATTAATTATCAGGTAAATAACAGTAAAATTAATGTGAAACAATATAGTTCATGACAATCACAATTACCTCGTACAATAATTTATTAAAATTTAACGGTGGTAGCGTATGTGTGCAATTTTTCCCCACTTAATATGTGTTTCAAGCACTCGACTAAATTTTCGTGCCCAGGGCACGTGCCCCGAGTGCCAGTGCGATAATCAGGCCCTGTCCAGCAATAGACCTTTTCAAAACGACAAAACAAAAGATATACAAAATGTCACCGCGTACTGACGTGTTCATAAAAGAGCATCGGAAATTCATCCTTTTATAATACGTCGCATCTGGGAACAGCCGCATAAAACGCACCAGCTGCGGTTAAAGCGAAAATTATTCAACCGTGCCAAAAATTCAAAGCCCCTTTTCCTTCAGCCTAACTTCCCGGGAATATAATATTGAAAATGCGTTTTCAAAACGTCTTTGAAAAGAATTAGTTTGAAATTTCGTATACGTTAAATTTCGTTTTGCAGTTTTTCTTTCTCCTTCATTTTGTAAAGTGTAGAATTCAGAAAGTTGGCTTTTTGAAATTCCCTTGAAGTAAGGGAACACATCACCTTTAATTAAAGTTTTTTTTCTTATTTTTCGCTTATCATATCGGTTTTAAATATCTGATAGGTTTCGTTTACCTTGACTTTATTTTAGAATGTTCAGGATTTCAAATTATTAAAAAAACTCTTTTTTTCCAGCATTTCTAAGAATTTTTTTTAATTCCTTCAAATTTGACGTAAGAGCTTTGTGGCTTTCGTTTTTAATAATCTTTAGTTTCTTGAAATCCTGTAATATATAAAAAGCACAAATTTCTAAGTTACGTGTGTTGATGTAATGTACAATGGTCTCGACCATCTCTTACCGAATGATGGCTGAATAGTAGAGCGCTGCTCTTCGGTACTGGAGTTCGGGGGTCAAATCCCCTACTGGATTTGCTTAAAGCAGTAGGTCCCGATTTCATTAACTCTCGTGAACTAATCACTAGACCTTAGTGTCCAAACCAAACCAAACCTACCAGTACTACGAGTACCTACCTCTACTCAGACAGCCGAACGATAGCCGAATGGTTAGGGTGCTGGCCTTCGGTACCAAAGTTCAGGGGTTCGAATCCCATTATGCCATGGATATTCGTAGCCGTTCGGAATCGGATTTAAGCAGTAGGTCCCGGTCTCATTAGCCCTCATGTTGCAAAAACGTAGACCGTAACGCTTCAAACAAAACCTTCTCAGACAGCATGGATTTCTTGAGAAACGAAACCTACTTTGAATTTTGATGAGAATCTACTAACAATAATTCGAATGAAATATCATATAATAAAAGAGATAGAATATAATAGACCTACAAGGAAGTCATGTGGTGTACAGATCAGATTTTTTTTTCTTTTTGTACTTAACGCGTTTGTCTAAAGTATTCATATCAATTCATTTTTGTGACTTGCAGGATGATCCCTTACCATTGCTTGGCGACTGGCGACAAGATCGGACTGATCGAGGTGGTTCCTGATGCAGATACCATCGCCAACATCCAGAAGAAGAAAGGATTTACCGCCACTTCCGCCTTTCAGAAAGGAACCCTCCTCGCCTGGCTCAAGGACCACAATCCAGACGAAAACAGGTAAACTTGGCATCTTGGTATCTACCAGCAACTTTTGTATGTTGTGGAAAATCTACAACACTGTGTGGTTGATTACTCGGGGATAGAAGAATAATATTCAGTTACTACAATAGAAAATAAAACTCTCATCAATCAGTAATAAAGGCTTTACCTCCACTTCCGCCTTTTAGAAAGGAACGCTCCTTGCCTGGCTCAAGGACCACAATCCTGGCGAAAACAGGTAATTTTGGCATCTAGGTATCTACCAGCACCTTTGGTAGCTTGTGGAAAATCTACAACACTGTGTGGTTAATTACTCGGAGATGGGAAAATAATATTCAATTACTACAATAAAAAATAAAACTATCATCAATCAGTAATAAAGGCTTTACTGCCATTTCCGCCTTCCAGAAAGGAATATTCCTCGACTGGCTCAAGGACCACAATCCAGACAAAACAGGTAAATTTGGCATCTTGGTATCTACCAGCAAATTTGGTATCTTGTGGAAAATCTACAACACTGTGTGGTTAATTACTCGGAGATGGGAAAATAATATTCAATTACAACAATAAAAAATAAAACTATCATCAATCAGTAATAAAGGCTTTACTGCCCTTTCACCTCCCAGAAAGGAATATTCCTCGACTGGCTCAAGGACCACAATCCAGACAAAACAGGTAAATTTGGCATCTTGGTATCTACCAGCAAATTTGGTATCTTGTGGAAAATCTACAACACTGTGTGGTTGATTACTCGAGGATAGAAGAATAATATTCAATTACTACAATAGAAATTAAAACTATCATCAATCAGTAATAAAGGCTTTACTGCCATTTCCGCCTTCCAGAAAGGAACGTTCCTTACCTGGCTCAAGGACCACAATCCAGGCGAAAACAGGTAACTTTGGCATCTTGCTAGCTTGTGAAAATTTAACAACACTAAGGATTTTCTACACTGTTTCCTCTGGACTGTGGTCCATGAACCAGGCGAGGAGCGTCCCTTTCTGGAAGGCGAAAATGGCGGCAAAACCTTTATTACTGATTGATGACAGTTTTATTTTCTACTGCTGTAATTGAATATAATTGTGAAGTGGTTGAATACTCGTGGATAGGAGAATAATAGTCAATTACTACAATAGAAAATAAAACTATCATCAATCAGTAATAAAGGCTTTACCACCACATCCGCCTTCCAGAAAAGAACGCTCCTCGGCTGGCATAAGGACCAAAATCCAGACGAAAACGGGTAACTTAAAAATATCATCAATCAGTAATAAAATATACGATAAATTAAAATATATTGGAAAGTTTGCAGGAAGAGTGGTTCCGTAGCCAAATTGGTAAGTATACATTTGACATTTATAACTTTAAAGTAAATAAGTGGAAATTTAAAAATAATTTATTAAACTACTTTGTGATTTGTCACGATAGCTTTCCCTCATATCTATGGAGAATGGGAATTCATAACTGCCAATGTTAATTACAAGGAACTGTTCAAAAAGGAAGATCTATGTATTGCATAATATTATGTTGTAACACAGTGATTCTCAAACTTTTTTATCCCACGGGACCCTTTGTTTTACCACATACACAGTAAAGAAACCCCTGAATAAGTATTAGTTAAGAAGAAACAAAGAGCCTATTATTTTTCACTGATTAGACATAAGCATAAAAACTAAACAGTATAAAGAAGCATAAAAAAGGTAGATAATACTTACAAAAGGGGACATGAGAGCAATTTCTACTTTAGTGAGATAATACAAGTAAAATGATACACTGATAAAAAGTAGCAATGGGATGAATGGCTTTGTTTTGGACTGTCACACAGTTCTTTAAAGTTTGGTTGTATTCAAGAGAGTTTTATTCTCGTGTTACAGACACCACCAGAATTGAGACACTGGCACTATTTTATAAAGTGACTAGACGACCTGACAAACGTTGTCCTGTTTTAACGCTGTAAGTCAAAAAATTGTAAAATGATTTTAAATAAGTTATAAATCGGACCATTTTGATGGAAAATCAAGAAAAAAAATGTTAAAAGTACTTCATGCCACCATGCCTACAATCATCACAAACGTAATTAGATTAAATTTAAATTCCGATATCGCCTGTAAGAGGATTCGATCTTGGGACTTCTCGTACTGAAGCCCGTTGCAAAGAACACAGCGCCACAGATATGTTGGCAGTGAAGAGTTTCAAGAGACATAATAATAATCTCAATAAGCACATAATTCTGAATTTAAAAAAAAACATTTTCTATTGGATAAAATTGTGAATCTAAACCATTTTCGAATCAACTTAATGGCATACACAAAATTTCATCGAAATCAGTCCAGCCGTTTAGGAGGAGTTCTATTACAAACACACGGACAGTAGAATTTTATATATATGGATGATATTGAACAGTTTGATGTCAGTTCAATAAATTTTTCATACTTTTCCGAAAAGTAAAAGGTTTTTTTATTTATGACAAATGATATTTTTATCCATAATTATTCCTATAGTTATCCATAATTATTAAATTTTGTGTTACATTAGGGAAGTATTGGTCCAAAGAATCACTGAGAAAGTCACGATGTTAGGTAACATCCTCATATTACTTATTTTCTACATCTGAGTTTAACCCTGAGAGAAAGGATATTATTGTTGAATAACGGTCAAGTTTATTACTGTGGAAAGTTAAATAATGATTTTATAAATTATCTTTACAAGATCGGTGGTGTATAAAAAATTCTCGAGAAACCCCTAGAGGATCGTTGCAAAACCCTTGAACTCTGAGAAACTACGAACTTTGAAAAACTTGGGACAGTTTCAGACATGCCAACTACTCCAGATTCTCTGGAGCAACTCCACAGAAATGAGAAAATTTGATAACTCCGGAAGCTTCTCAGATTTCTCTGGAAAATAACAAAATATTTGAACAGCTGAAAGATTACAATTCAGCAATTAAATACAAAGTTTTGCACAAAAATAGTGCTGAATATTACTATTTTCACATAGTAATGCTGTATGTTAAAAGTTTTCAGTACTGTGCGGAAAAACCTAACTGAATTTAGGTGAAATTTGAGTAGACAAACTCTAGAATCCCTGATGATAGAAAAATGGAGATATTTTAATTAGGATCAATGTTGATATAAGAAACACTGTTTTAAAAAATAAGTTGTTAAAGCTAGAAAAGCTACTCATAAAGTTTTAAATGCATAAACTTTACTTTACCTTTTACAATTTACTACTGTGTTAATATTTTAAATTTAATTTTAATTTAGAAACCAATAAGATATGTACTTATATAATGTGTAATTAGCAAGTTAAAATTTCAAACTACGCTATTGCTCCGGACATAAGTGCCTGAATGTTGGCATGTCTGCAGTCTAATTAACCTTTTAATTAGACATCCCGTTGTTTTCTCACAGCTTTGATAAGAAAACGAACCTAATAACCTTGCAGAATATCCAATCTTTTGATTCTTAAGTTGCTGTGAGCGCTCTTATTTCACGATTGGCTACTCTGCATCGATGACACAAATTATGTTGCTTTTTCGTTCGGAGATTAAAGTAGTAAATTTTTCATTGATAGGTACTCCGTAATAAACAATACCTTGACCTTCAACTTGATTTTAAGAAACTCTGTGCTAACCTATAGCTTTCTTTACAGTCTGAACAAAGCTGCCAAGGAATTCACACTGTCTTGCGCCGGTTACTGTGTCGCTACATACGTCCTGGGTGTAGCTGACAGACATAGTGACAACATCATGGTGAAAACCAATGGACAGGTAATATTTGTTAGATAAGAAATTGTGCATTTAGAGATGGATGCCTATTTAAGGATTTTATTTTTCATTTCTGAGCTTATTTTGGGTTACTTAGGAATATAAGATTTAATGGTCTAATTGTTTTCAGTTAAGCTAATTTTTTCAGTGGGATTGTTTGAATTATTTATCCAAGCAAAGATTACACTGTTATTTCTAAAAAAAATTAAATAAAAAAAAATTATAGATGGTACTATTGATATATACTTCTACTGACTGTCATAAAATATATCGTTTTATGGTATTATATGATTAAATTAAAATAATGATTAAAACTTAATTTGAAATTGAAATGTTTTCTAAAATTCAACACACACATATACACTAAAGAGTCCAAAAAACTTATACCTGTCTAATATCATCTAGAGCCCCCGCGAGCACGCAGAAGTGCCGCAACACGACGCGGAATGGACTTGATTAATGTCTGAAGTAGTACTGTAGGCAATTGACGCCATGAATCCTACAGGGCTGTCCATAAATCCCTAACAGTAAGAGGTGGTGGAGATCTCTTGTGAACAGCATATTGCAAGGCGTCCCAGATATGCTCAATAATGTACACATTTGGGGATTTTGGTGGTCAGTGGAAGTGTTTGAAGTCAGAAGAGTGTGCCGGAAGCCACTCTGTAGCAATTCTGAACTGTGGGGTATCGCAATTATCCTGCTGGAATTCCCCAAGTCCATCGGAATGCACTATGGACATGAATAGGTATAGGTACGAAACAGGATTCTTACGTACCTGTAACCTGTCAGAGTCATGTCTAGACGTATCAGGGGTCCCATATCATTCCAACTGCATGCAATCCATACAATCACAGAGCCTCCACCAACTCCAACAGTCCCCTGCCGACATGCAAGGTCCATGGATTCATGTTGTCTCCATACACGTATGCGTCCACCTGCCATCGATTCAATTTGAAACGAGAATCGTCATACCAGGCAACGTGTTTGCAGTCATCAACAGACCAATGTCTGTGGTAATGGGCCCAGGCGATGCTTAAAGCTTTGTGTCGTGCAGTCATCAAAGATGCACTACTGGGCTTTCGGCTCCGAAAGACCATGTCGATGATGTTTCGGTGAATGGTTCTCACGTGGACACTTGTT
Organism: Pardosa pseudoannulata; assembly: GCA_032207245.1. Taxonomy (NCBI): domain Eukaryota; kingdom Metazoa; phylum Arthropoda; class Arachnida; order Araneae; family Lycosidae; genus Pardosa; species Pardosa pseudoannulata. The sequence goes on from CM063509.1 coordinate 100,016,086, forward strand.
GATAACCCAGCATTGAAATCGCAACAATTTACGAAAGTCTTGCACTTTTGTCACGTTTAATAATTCTCCCCAGTTGTCGTTAGACCCGTTTTTTTCACTAACTTGTTTCAGCCTCAGCGATGTGGGAGATTTAATGTTTTAATGTATTCCCGATATTCACAGTACCCTCACGAAATGGTCGTACGGAAAAATCTAAATTTCATCGCAACCTCGGAGATGCTATGTCCCATCTCTCGTGCGCCGACTATAACACCACGGTCAAACTCACTGAAATCTTGATAACCTGCCATTGTAGCAGCAGTAACCGATCTAACAACTGTGCACTTGTTGTCTTATACAGGCGTTGTGGACCGCAGCACCGTATTCTGTTTGGTTCCTTATCGCTTTATTTTCATACACATGCCTATAGCAGTTTTTTGGGGGCTATTTAGTGTATATACGTGTGTGTGCCTATGTATAACTATGGATATATATACGTATAATGTCAGGTTTCAAAATGTAAAATTAATAATTTTAAGGTTTGAGAGCAGAAACGCAGCACACGTTTTTAATGCAGACTTCTGAATATTTAATAACCCATATACAAGCGCTTGACTCATAAGAATGGAGAGAGAACGTATGGAGGTAGGGTCGCTAATGAATTCACGCTAAGAAAGGCTCTTTTGTTAGCCTGTATCCGCCAAATGATGGACGCCATGTTTGATGGTTGGATTTGAAACTGTTAAAGACATTATCAAGACATCATTGTCTCTTTGACTTGTCATAGGCTTGATATATATATATATATATATATATATATATATATATATATATATATAAAAATGTTCATATATGTCTGATTTTGAGTTCTACGCTCTACTGTTTTGCAACACGAACGCTAATGAGACTAATTGCTTACAGCTGATTCCAAACTGCTACTACAAATAACCATGCAAACTGCATGATTCAAATCCGATGAACTGTAGCACAGAAAGACAAAGCTCTACCATTCAACCATTGTTTAGTGGTAAAGCAATTATAAGAAATTTTCATACTTCCTTTAATTTTCTTTGGCTATGTATTATACACAAAAATACAAAATTTTAATTTAATTACCTCCTATTTTCTGCTAAACGAGATACAATTTATATGTAATTTAATTAAAGGCTAAAATAAACTTTTAAGTATATGTAACTTTCATTTGGTAACTTCTATAATCTAGAGATTGAAAGCTAAGCGTGAAGCGGGTAGTCTTTTAAAAACTTACTACTGTATTCCTATCTGCACTGGGATATTGCGTGGCGCAGAAATCCGCTGAGGATGTGAATTGTTTTGCTGTATAAAGTGAAAACTCTCTCCTATCAACTTCAAATTAAATTTTGAATTAAATTTTCTATGAACAGTGAAATATTGAAAAACTTCTCGGTTTACACAATAAGATGTCCAACAGCTGGACTATGAGTGTTCAAAATAGAGTCAAGAATATTGAAAAGTTTGGAAGAATTTTTCCGTTGGAAAGTATCAAACAGGCATTAACACAGCGCCAGAATTTTCATATACATAAAATTCTTTATAGACTCAGCTGCTACGGAAAAAAGTTATTGATGAAAATAGAATTGCAAACCTAAAATTTTTCAAGCTCTGCAAAAAGTTTTTCTTTTGTAATTGAATAAATCTTTGTTTTGAATTAATCCAATTTAGTAGAAATTTATCCCTGTCATATTTTTTAACCCATTAATGCCTGGCGTATCTTTTTAGATACCGCAAAAATATAAATTGTAGAAATTTTGTTTTCTTCCTTTTGAGACTAGATAGAAGCTTAAAATTTGTTAAATTATTAAAAAATTTTATATTATAATTTTAAAAATATAATACTTTTGTTTTAATTTATAGAAATTTATACAGATTTATTAAATTTTCGACAGTTAAGTAATCTAAAAGAACATTCCTGCATTTTTTACATTCAAATTTTAGAGTATTAGGGAATATTTTGATGAAAATTACTTGTTTTTGTTTTTCTTGTGAATCATAAAGAAACTTTTAGTTTATGAATTTTATGATAATCCTGTTCATTTCAGTTGTTAACGTCGATTTCGATTTTGGAAATTCAAAGAGAATTTTTGAGAGAGCGATTCCTTTTTTTGACGCACGATTTGTTCAATCACCAAAAATAAAGGTCGCAGGAATTTTTGGAGTAAGTATTTATAAATTAGAAAAATTTTAAAACTCGTTCTTGACTTTTTCTTTTAATGTTTCTGGATAAGAATGCGATGGTTTTCTCTTTTCTTTACTCCGTGTACAAGAGATTCGGGTTAGAAACATTCTGCATTTTCAAGTTTGCATTTTTGATTCAGGTACATCGTACATCTATTGCTATTATTTCTAATATATTAATGCCCAAAGTATACATAACCACAAATAAATAAAAAAATCTTCCTTTTGAGATGGTAGAAGTTAAAAAAAGACTTTTAAAGTAATTTTTTTTTTAAATCTTTATTTTATTTTGATTTTTGATCAGTTGCGATAAATTTACTTTTTTTGTACAAGCGATTCTGTTACAAACCCATTCTGCCTGGCGTATCTTTTGATTAATCTACACCTTTTGTTTTGTTTCTATTGGAAGACCAAAAAATATATTTTATATAAAAATCTTTTAAAACATTATAAAAGAAACTTTTTTTAAAAAGAAATTATAACAGTCTTATTTTTTCTGTAATGCCTGCGATATTTCTTTTTTTTCTACCGCAAAAAGTAATTGTAGAAAATTTGTTTTCTTTGCATTTGTTGTAGATGCAATTTGAATAAAGAGAAGTGAATTTTTATTTCTTTTTTATTTTATCTATTTTTATATATAAATATATATTTTGATAAATTTAATATATCTTTTTTTTAAGAATATTTTATCTATTTTTTGTCTGTTGTAGTTTTTTCTAGAAAGAAATTTTAAAAGAACTTTTATTTTTAATTTATAAGTGTCTATCATGAGTATGTAAGAATCTTTTAAATAGAATATTTTTTGTTGGATTATTAATCATAAAAGAGTGGAACATAATGATTATACATTTTATGTTGAAGATTAGCGCACAGGCTCGTTAAAAGAAGATTTTTGTAATTTTTTATTTAATTCGACAATAGAATCAAAGAATGCAGATTTGCTATTATTTTTTCTTCTTTTTTCCGACCTGGATTTTTGTTTTTTTTATAAATATACAAAATTGTAATTTTCAGATCAATTTCAGTGACACTAAAATCGAATATGGAGATCGTTAGAAAGAAAGCAATGGCCCATACGTCTGCCCATATATGGATGAGTGATCTATTGTCCAAGTCGGAACACCTGTTTGTCTCTAGGACTTTTTTGTCCACACATATCTTTATAATTTAATTGGTAATTTTCTACAAATGCAAGTTATACCTATGTATTTTGTATTATATAGAGTTGTTTTTTCTTTAGATTTCAACAATGCTGCGAAAGAGCTTTCATGATCCTACGCAAGAAAGGACAACTAGTCATATCACTCTTTGCAATGATGCTGTCGATTGGAATACCAGAACTGAGCAGCGAAAAAGATCTTGATTACCTGAGGGAAACTTTAGTTTTGGACATGTCCGAGCAAGAAGCATTGAAACATTTTCGTTGCAAATTTGTCGAGGCCTTGAAAAACAGCTGGAAAACGAGCGCGAACTGGATGGCTCATAATTTGGCGAAAGACAATAAAATAATGGATGGCTAGCCGTATGATGTAACATTTTGGAAAAACTGTTCCACCATCAAGGAATGGAGGAATTAATGCTCTAAACAAATATTGATAGACAAAGCAACAAAACAAGGTGTTAATTTCTCCATTTAACGTACATTTGCACGTCGTATGTAAATAGGACAAGTAACTCTTAGACGAAGCTCAGAAGAAAGACAATGAGTTTTGCCTTTTTGCAAACTTCTTAATTCATCAATGGCGCAGAAGCTTCTAGCTCAGTTTGACGGAATATAAAAGAGGAAATTTTGTAATAAGTATTGCAACGAATGCCCATATCTACAATAGTCGCGTTTATATCTGGCCAGGCAATAATGTCCTCAACAATCATTGATGTTTGATGGAATATAAAAAGAGATTTGCTGCAATACTTGTAATTATTTCGGTTATTTTACAGCTGTTCACAGCTTAAACAGAAAAACAGAATATGGATCACGGCCCATTGATAGTTAATTTTTCAAAATTATGTTTTTTTTTTCACAAGAATTAGAAAAGTGAACAAAACTTTCACAGAAGGAATATTGAGATATTTCAGACATTCTTCATCTTTAATAATGGAACAATTTGTAACAAATCCCTAAGTCTTAGGAGGAATTCTTTAATCTAGTCAAGTCAGGTATGAAGCTGCATTTTCATCGTTATAAAACTGTTAATGTAAACGAAATAATATTTTTCTATTCCAGTCATAAGTATGCTGTTGGTAAACATTCATCATTGTGATATCATTTTCATCTTGTTATATTTTTTCTACACAGGATACATGTTTTATTTGCATTAAAGTAGATCATGTTTGAAATAATTAGAGTTTACATTTAACACATTTTTCACATGTATTGTCTGGTCGAATTATTAATTTATTTAATAGTTATTTATTTTTTAATTTTCCAGAAGAATTAAAAGCTTTATACCTTACTAGACTGTAATTATTTAAGATACATAAAGGAATTCTCACGTCAATATTACTTCAAGTTTACTTGTCTGCAGTAAAATTTAATATAAGTTTTTATGGATGTTACATAGAAATATATATTCGACACCTTTGCACCCACAGCAGAGTTTGCAAAGTGAACCAAAATTTTGGCTCTTCTGTAGAAAAAGGGTAGTAAAGCTGCAAGACCCAGAAAAACAAAATCTCAATATAAAATGAAAAACGTATATTTTTATAGCATTAGGTGAATTAATATATATTTTTCGCTACAAAAATGTTTTGGAATACCTTAACCACTTGCCTGGAGAATATATTTGAGAAAAACGTGCCAAAAATGGAAATTATTTTCATTTTAATTTTGTTCATTATTATCTTCTTATAGAAACAGATTATTTTTGAAAAAAAAAATTAAACGAAATAACTACTATTTTCAATACTTTAACATATATTGGAAACGTTAATGGATTGCAATAATGTTTGCTCCAGTTACGGTAAAATAAATCAAATGACATTTTCTGATTAAATATAATAAACTAATACAACATTATTATCTATGTTACGGCCAAATCCCGAAGTTGGCCAGTTCCCGAATTGGCCGGTCAAATCGCGAAATAGCCAATATCGCCTCATAATGATCGGCCAATGTCCGATCTTTCCTTGACTTCGGGGTTTGGCCAGACAATTCAGAAACTCGCATGGGGCGATCAGCCAAAGTCAGAGGAAAAGGGTCATGAGCAAATGTTGGGTGTTTGTATACCGTAATGCTAATGATAATCACATTATAGCTGCCACAGAGGAGTTTTCCGACGAATCCGTCCCTCTTAGGCGCCTCGGATCGTCCTTTGGAACAAAGGCCAAGGTGGCCCTAGGTGGGCTGTAGTCTGAAGGGAGAAGTTTTAGTGAGTAAGTATCTCACAGTACCATAAACCACCTGGTCTCTTATGAAAATCTCCTATTCCTTGAAGAAAACAAACAATCAAAAAGATAATCATATTATCTACTGAATTAGTTTATTACAGAAAATTATCAGTATCATCACTTGTTACAACAAGATGAACTTTTATGACATTTCGAATTGCACAGCAGTTTGTTATTTTTACATCTGCAGCGATTTGTTGAGCACTTGGTAGTGCAACTGCATCGAGTGTAGCCTTGGCCGCCGGTCAGCGATTGTGAAGAGGCAACGGTTCGTAATGATTTTTCCTCTGTGCCCACGGATGCCAATGTAAGTAGTTTCTCCTGCAAAATGGAAAACTCCCTTCTGAAGTACAGTTGTTTGAGAACATCATGTTCTATTCCTAGCTTGTAGAAAGCGCCCTCGATGTTCATGACAACTGCAGGGACGCTTAGTGGATCACCGCGACCTCTGTTAACATCTGGTATGCGGATGAGTACATTATCTCCTCGTCTTCAGCACATCGAACATTGGCAAGGGAGTTCCGGGCACTTCGGGAAGTTGCCAGCCAAAGTCGCATATACTCTATTCATTTCCAGTACATCGGTCATTGGCCACACGACCCCGGCCAATTGGGGAACTGGCCGAACTTTGGGCTTTGACCGTAACATCTATATAAACTGTCATGAATTCTAAGTCCCCCCCCCCGATTCATTTGAATTTCACAAATCCTTTACAGTATTCGACAAATAGCGACAAATGGCGCGAAACCGCCAAATTTTTGGCCGAAAAGTATATTTGTTTATTTGGAAAATGCCAAGTTAAATATTATGCAATGGGCGAACCGATTTTTGATATGCTGATATTATATCTGCACTCCTCGCTGGTACAAAAACGGCTAGGGAATATCTCCATACCGTGCACTTAAAGAAGCTGAACCAAGATGATATCATCGATTTATTCGTGGATGCTCAACCTTGAGGACCTTCCACGCTATGGTCCATTGCAAGCCATTACCACTGCGTGGAGGGGATATGGCTTATCAAAGTCGACGGTGACAGACGATAAAGGGCCTTGGCAGAGATAGCTTCGATAGCGGTTTTCCTCTAAACATCAATCACAGATAACATGCGCAGCACAGTAGATAGAGCATGCATCCACACGCTCAGCTTATTTAATGACCAAGTGTGTGGATGCAACTCTTGAACCATCGTGGCAAGTTCGCTATCGGGAAAGATCAGGTTGGTTGGAGCACTAGGCTAAGCAAAAGAGGGCTAATAGACCAGATCTACTGCTTAAGTCGAATTTCGAGGCTACGAACATCCATGCCACAGTGGGATTCGAAAGAAGATTGAAGACAGTGCTCTGATTTTCGATTAGTTGGGAGAGAGGCTAATAAGGATATAGTTGAAGAGACATTGGATAGTATGCTATAAACATCCTGTTACTAAACATATATAAGTTATATATATTATATATAATATATATATATTTCTGAATAATATGTATAAAGAGAAAAATTTGTACATATTTTTTTTTTTTTTTTTTTTTACTGTTAATAAACCTTTGGATCCCTTAATAGAAGTTTAATTATAGACACTTTCCTTTTTTGTTTTTTTTTCTTCTTTTAGCTTTCTTGTAAAGTTAAAAACTGTTAATAATTATAAAATAATTAAGTTTTTAAAAAATTATTGTTACGAGTGCAAAATATAACACGCTTCTGAATAAATATAAAATTTTAGCATCTTCATTCATCTTTTAAATATTTATTTCAATTTGAAATATTTAAATTGATATGAGTTTTTGTTATAAGACAGCCCGAGAAAATTCTGTTTCAAAACTGAATATGAAAAACTTCTTTATTTTTTTTAATATGTATTAAATTGCCACTGTATGAGAGAAGGGGGTCTAATAATTTAATAAAATATAAAGGAATCATTTTTTAGGTTATTTTTTAACACATATATTAACAATTGCTTTTAAAAAACTACATATTTAATTCAAAATTCAATCTTTAATTTATTTGGAACAATTTTGTAAATATAACAAAAAAATTGGTGGTAAAATATTGAAAAGTAAATGAGAAAGGTTTTAAAATTTCTCCCATTTTGTTGTTTATTAGAAAATTAAGTAGTCAAAATATTTTCAATACAAAAAACCTTATAAAAAAAAAAACCAACTACAATGATTAATAAATGCATTTATATAAAAAAGTCACAAATATTAAAAGCTTTGAAAATTGTTTTTCTAATGAAATTGAAAAGCAGTCAACTGTTTCTTAAGCAATCTAAGAGTTCTTTTAAGCATGTAGAAAGTAATAGTGATAATATAATATGAGAAAAAGAAAAAACAAACTAAAACACATAGAATGGTACAACAGGTTTATTTAGCTTCAAGAGTATTTTTTACAAAAGTTATATGTAGGACAGCAAAACAGAAATAAGGATAATATTTAAACTGAACAATAATATAATTTATATTGAATAAGACTTTTGAATAAATACATATCACATATCTAGCTATTGGTTTCAGTATTATAAACTTCCAGTAGAAACTGAGATATTTATGAAAAGGCAACCATCACATAGTTATTACTATAACAACTAAATATATTTCTGTACAAATCAATATACACATTTATACAGAAACTACATTAGAAATATATCTTTAACGATATATCGTTGAAAGCTTTAAAATCTATAAAGCAAAATTGCTTCCTCCAGTTAAATGTCAAATCTTTTTTCCCTCACAACATAAAATTATAATCAAAATTCTAAATACTATTAGTAAAGAAAAATTACTTATACAGTCAACATGATAAAAATGTTAAATAAAACTTTAGTAAAAAGAATCTTATCAATTCTTACAGGATAATACAAAAATTATATTATCAAAATAGTATAAAATGGGAATACAGCAGTAAAGACAAAAAAAATGCTAAACATTAATAATGGTAAAGAATATCTTTAATCAACAATTAAAAACTATTTATTTATAATGCATTTTAAATGAAAGTATGTTACTTGTGAAATTGCAATGATTCGATTTGTTCATTATTAAAATAATATGTACAAACAGGTACTGTTTAATATATGACCTCGTTCACCTATGTGAACATAAATCGTAAAAAATTAACTATAAAAAGGGAAAGTCAGTATATTTTTGAAGTAATGTAATAGCTCATGTAATGTTCATTTTCTTCAAAATCAAATCCTGTTATACCAAATATAAAAAATATCAACACTTTTGATTAAGGTAATTCTTGCGATGCTGTTGATGGTATATGATGACATTGCTGACATACATAAAGCCTTAATAACTGGAAATGACTAATGATATGTAAAAAACAATTGATTATTATGTGTTAATGGCACTATATTTATGCATTAGTAGGATTTGGTGAATTTTAAAAAAAGTACGAAATAATATCATCACCAAAAGTGACCATTTACCTTTATATTTCCTTTTAAGTTTTTGCTAGACATTTCCTGTATTTTAGCCTTTTTTTATTATATTTTTGGTTCATTCTTAGATAGTTTTATTTTGTTTAATTTAAATATTATAATTTTTGCTTTCAAACTGATTTTAAATTTAAAAAATTATCAAATTCAGTTTTAAAAATTTAGTTTCTGTGAAGTTCTTCACAATAAAACTTTGCCATTCTCTAGCTCTAATCCTGGTTGACCAATCCATTGTTTTGTTGACACCTACTTTTAGTACAATTCAAGTAGCACAAAACAGTCTCTAAACAGTCTTGCAAATTAATCAGTTTTAAGCAATAGGTCCCTTTTAACCTTTTACCTTAAAACAACGTATGGGAGACATGATCATACTGCTGTGCCTAAAATGACAACCTCGTATCACACACGTGATGATTCTTTATAGCCAAAAGTGAAAAGCTCATATCAGTAATAAAACAATACCCCTTATAAAACTTTGACTAATATTATACATTATTCATTTATAGGTTATGTACGCAATAAATTCTACATAGAAAATATTTAAACGACTGAAAATTTTTACTTTTGTTATATAACCAAAAACATAGAAATAATATGTGAAATAAAAACATTAATAAATTTTTTTAATAAAAATGAAATGAAATATAATTATCAAATTCTGTGGTTTTATTAAATAGTAAATGCAGTACTATTAATGTCCACTGGTTTGCTCACAATTTAGCCCATGATGAAACTGCTTCTGGTCACAATGCATGAGAAAAGCTTTCATCGAAAGTGGCACACACAATCGTTGCTCGATTCATAAAGCAAGAAGTTAAGCATTAGCTCTTAAGCAACAAAAATATCAAATGTATCGCTACAAGTATTTTATCCAGCTTGGTTTACCCAGGATATTCATGCCCTTTGAAATAATGCACTTTCCTATTATGTCACATAGCAGGTGATTTGAGCACTAAGGAGCTATATTGAATGTGATAGGCAGACAGGATAAAGATTAACTTCCTGAATAGATGGACAAATTTAAATGTTTTGACATTTTAACAATAACTACAAGAAAAATTTTGCTAAAATATATACAGGGTATCTGCCAAAATAAAATTTTTCAAATCCATGACTTTTCATGACTTTCCCTGATTTAGCAGATCATTTTCCATGACTTTAAAAAGCTTTCATTAAAGTATATATGAATAAAACTTCTGATGTACATACAAATAAAATATATGCTTTTAGAGAAATTACAGGAATTTTATCATAAAAAAATTATAAATTTACTTTATAAGTGTTAATAAACTCACATACATAAAAATAAATTGTTGTATCTACATACCTAAGTTTAATCATATAGCAATTTTTCAAACAAAATGTTTCCAATTTGAATTCAGGGTACTTTAGTATTATCCAGGTGACCATGAATAATAGCCAAATATAACCTTATAATGTTTATCTACAATATCCCTAGAGATAAACTTATATTTTGTGCAAAAATCTTAACTAATTTTTATTAAAAAATAATTATTATATTAATAAAATTTTAATCTACAATTTAAGAAAAAACCAGAATAATATATATTTACCCACCCATTAAGCTTTCTTGCTTTGAGTTTCCTTGGTGAACAAATTTTACTTGGCAATATGGTCAATAAGATAATACATAAATCCCAAACTCAGTAACTTCAGCCAAATGACAAGTAAAAATAGAATTAAACAATTTAATGCATTTTTTTTAATCGGTAGTTTAGCGCAGGGCTTCGAACCAGAACTGAACCGAAAACCTGAAAAAACCGTTATTTTGGTCGGAACAAAAACCGGAACTGAACCGAAAAAAATATCGGTTTATTTCGGTTCGATATATCTTTCAGTCATTTTGTTACTGTTACCAACTTATCAATATTTTCTAATTTAACGTCAACTTTATAATTACATATCCGCACTTGTATAAGATTGCAATGGTGGTTTTGGCAGCTCCAGCTACACAAGTTAGTGTTGAAAGAGCGTTTTCAGGTTTGAAATTTATTCTCCGAGACAACAGAAGTAATCTCAGTGAAACCATGTTAGAAGATATATTAATAATTAGAGGCAATTTTCATATGTTAAATAAATAATATATTTTTTACATAATTATTGCAAGGCCAAGTGCACGATGTGAGAGTCAAACGACGAATGTGGGTAATCATGAACCTAGTTGTCAAATGCGATTTTGATAATGGATAACAATGCCAATGCTCGCCGCTCTTATCGTACCTGCTGTTTGTATCAATTCACATAGTGTACCAATTTAAAAAAGAATAAAATCTTCTAAATTTTGATAGAATTACATTTTTAGTACAAATAAGAATATACATAAAATGAAATTATTCATTTGGAACTGAAACGAAAACAGTTATTTTTGGCGGAGCGAAAACCGGAACTGAACCGATATTAATTTTTTAGTTGAACCGGAACGAAAACCGGAACAAAAAAAATTACGGTTCGAAGCCCTGGTTTAGCAGATCCATAACTTTTATTCATTTTACTTGAAAAATCAAGACTTTCCATGACAAAATTAATCCATTGTCTAAATCCATGATTTTCCATGACTTCCAGGTGCGCGGAAACCATGTATATAGTAGTACATTTATTTTTTTAACTCGATTAGCATTAATAGACTTAATTTAAAAAGTTTTTTTGTTCAAAACTGATTATACATATGAAATGCTATACGGAAGTTTCCAGACTGCTGTTGTTATGACTGACTCTATGAAAGTGGGGGCCAAATCCTCCTCCCTTCAATAGTTTCCTGTCAAATAATTACAGAAGGCATCGTTTTCTTCCAAATAATTTTTTCAATCATTAAATGATTTTAATCAATTTTTCAATGATATTCGATTCTGCTAAATCCAGTAGATGTGAATTTTGTTCTCATGGTATCTTTATTAATTTTCTTAAATTCCTTTATTTGTGTAATTTTTATAATAGGATTAAAATCCTTTCTTTAAACAGTTTTAAATAGAAGAAGCAGATTCTTTAATTTTTACCAAGCAGTAATTCTAAATTAAAGAAATTGCTTTTTTCATGACAATGACAATATGCTCCTCCCTAAAATTAATTTCTGGGTTTGAGGAGTTGAAAAAATGGTGGAATTAATATATACCATAACAAAGTGACTATCTTGGAGGATATGAAAGCCAATATCAATTAAGTTCACACAAAACTTGTTTTTCCATCTAGTACAGAAACTTTCTGACAGTACCTTGCATTTTAACTAAATTGCTCATGTATTTAATTTTTACCCTTAGACTTTAAAAGAAAAAGATGAGAAAATTAATACTTTGTAAAACCACTTATTTTAGCTTTGGAGAGTTAATAGTATTTTTTTATATATATTATGCTAAAAAATATTCTATTTATTTATTTGTGTACCATCAACAGCTAGTTTTATCCTTAAAAATGATATAATGATTGTTGCATATTTTATAAGACCAAAGATATTAACCTGTTTTAATGCTATTTGCTTTTTTTATCTCTCCCTATTTTAACTATGGAGGCATGTAAGGATGAAAGTAAATTTTCAGGAAAAGTGGTATAACATAATATTACGTCAAAAATAGGGCATACAAAATACCATATGTCAAAAACAGGAAATAGGTTGATTACCTCTGTATATATTCGATAAGTTTTCCTTCAGATAAGGTAATTTTTCAGCATTCAATATTTAAAATTGCTAAAAAAATTATCATTTGGTAATATTGTTGTAATAATTTCGTATCAGAAATAGAGCTTCCTGTTTTCAAACACTGTGTACTATCAAAAGTTTTCTGGGTTACTTATAAAATGAGAGAGGAAAATTTAAATCGCCCTCAATTACAAGATGAGGATATTTTTTCTTAAATGTCATTTCACATTTATATGTGTTTCAACTTCTTACAAAAATTAACTTCTGATGATTAAAAAAAATTAATATACATGCTTTTTTATCTGTTTACTACATATGATGCACATTTTTATTTGGCATCCTGTATAACAGTTAAGAGGTAAAAAATATAGAATAAGTATCGAACAGAAAGTAACTAAGATATAAATGAAGATTTAATTATTTATTTTCAGCATAAAGAATTTGCTTTGACTCTAGCATATTAGTGACACTAACCAGCTAGGATATTTGATCATGACATGGACAATATGTTGTCATTAGTGTTTAGTATAATTGACAAGTATATTTTGCTGCTTTAACAAATTATATACCTGGCTCATAAAATAATATATCTAGTATACAAATAAGTAATTAGGAAATTAATTAATACTACATAATTTTAAAAAGTTATTGCTTCAACAATTAGCATTAAGTCTTTTCAATTTTATAATGTTAAGAAAAATAAAAGAATTTAGTGACTGGTTTAGAATAATATTCTATAGTATTAATTTATAGCAAACATCTATAAACAGAGAATGATTTTAGGTTGACATTTTTTAAAAATTCACTAATTTTAATGCAGAATTTTGTTTTAAATTTTTAAGAGACTTTATTCATTAGATATTTTTATAAAGTATGTGCATTTTTTTAAACTTGCAATAAGATTTTATTAACAGATTTACTTTTTTTTTAGAAATAAAACTTGGTACAATTTTTGCATGTTGTGTTTTATGTCTACCATACACAAATATATAGGTAAAAGTTGAACACAGCCCTTTTCCAACTTTATCACATCACATTACAATTTACAAAATTATTAAATGATATATTTAAATACAAATTTTAGAAGTTATAAATACTTTTGATTAACATTATTTCTTAATGCAGATAATTGATTTGCAAGAATTTTGTCACAACATATTGTGTGTGGCTATCTTACTCATAAACTCATTTTAATACTTAAAATATTCACATAAAATATTTGGAATACATAAAAAATTACTCACAAATGATATCAAATTAATCTTTTTCAAACTTAATTTCTTCTTCACCTTGCTTAGAATAAAATATTTTAACCTGATTTATAACACATTGCTATCAGAAACTGCTTTGGTTTGAAAATCTCAGATCAAAAACATTTGGAATAAAATATTCCAATGTGACAAATTATTATAAAAATGCAACCACTGGTTTTTTTCAGAATGATAAAAGTGGAATGAGTTCAATTTCTTTTAAGACCAGCAAAGAGATCAATGATATTTTGATCAATATAACTTTGGAAGCATCTATAATTTTTACATTTCTAGGTGACATCAAGAGCTGTTGACAATTCTAGCCAAGTCCTCAATTGCACTTTTAAGAGCTCTTGCTAATTTTTGCTCCTTGCTATTGTCAGGCAAAAAGGCTAGAATTTGATCAAGTAATGTAGCTGTAAAGTGTAATGGAACATTGTTACATCGCAATGTTGTATCACCCTAAAATATAACAGAAAATAATCAAATTAGTTATAGTGAGTAAACATTTCACAATATTTAAAAAAAAAAAGGACAGATTAGATTAACCTTTTTATATTATTACAATGTAACATACACCTATACAGTTGTTCAGTTCAAAAATGACCCATGGTGCTTTTTCATTGTTATTGACTTTAAGCCCTATTTTATGAATTAGTAATTATTTAAATACTATAATATACTAATATTTTCAATATCTGATCTTACAAGTGTAAAAGCTAATCACAGTTTTGTAGTCAGATTTTACATTTCTATGTCTTAATATTTCTTAATGTTGAAAAAACAAGTTTACATATGTACAATGTTGAAAACAAAAAGTAATGTTTAATACCTTTATAAGATTTTAAAATTTTAGTAGGATACTTTTTGTAGGTTCACAGAACATTAATTTAAGTGCACTTTCTTTTCTAGTTAGTCTAAGCACACTTTTTTGTACCTATTTATACCACTATTTGTATGCACAAATCTGGTAATTGATATCTACAATGATGAGATAAAATGTTGACATCAAGAACACCAAGTTTATGGATTAAAGCCATACTGTAGACTTGGTTCAGTGTGTAAAAAGTAGTATGATCAATTTTTTTCCTACACAAGAAATAATAATACCAAAGAATAATACCAAATTACTGATTCTAACCAAAATAGCATGCAAGAAAATCATTGTTTTAAGAATTTTTTTCTGACAAAGCCCATGGTAACAAGACATTGAAGCAAAACCCTGTTGATTAAGTTAAAAAGATCTTAACACTTTAAAAGTTAAAAAGTGGAAAATAGTCACCAAAAGTAGAGATGTCTAGAGAAGACTTCTGAAGAAGACCAGGGTTATTGATCAAATTAAGAAGATTTACTGATTAAAGCTGGTTCTGAATGGCTACAAATATCCATACTAGGAGGGGGGAAGGTTTACCAGCCCAAAGGCAACATAATAATTCTTCAGCTATTATCTAAAACCTAACAGTTGACATGAACATTTGTAACTATTTGAAATATGCTTTAAACTGTATGTCCTGTTTTAATTATATTTCAAGTAGCAAAACATGAAGGTAGCATTCCCAAACATCCAATCAGCATTAATAAAATATTTTTTCCTTAGTTTCCCTTAGTTGATTTAAAAAATTTTGTTGAAAGTATTCTTCATAATATAGAGAAATACTGAGCATTTTTCTTTAAAAATCCCTGGATTATTAAAATGTTAAACTGAAACTCAGGAGGGCTACTTTTGCTACCACTGATAAACACCTTCCTGAAGATAGACTTCATATTTGCATAGAAGGATCTGCGATCAATACCATCAAAAATACTGATCCCAGAGTTGATTTGAAATACTTTAACCCCAGTATGTGATTGGCAGATTTTGCAGTAACTTTGATTGAACATGGTTGCTGTTTCTATAGTTCTCAACTAAATTGAAAAACCCAGAGAACAAAATTTTGCCATCTTTAATAATTCCCAAGGTACCTTCAGATATCACTCCTAAACTATTTTCAGGAGAGTAAAAGATGTTTGCTGTGCTTTTTGTGACTACCAGATTGGTCTTGTGCTGCTCCTTTGGAAAAGAAAACAAATCACTTTTCTTATAAATTTGGCAAGATAACTTTGCTAAGCCAGATTTTAATCTAACATAACCTTGCTCTTGAAGTGCAATGGGCAACTTCTCCTTGCTACACCAATAGCCCTCCATTCAGCCTGCATAGTTTGTGCCACCCACACTAATTTCAGCACCTGCAAGAGCATCCAGTAGCTTTCCAAATTCCTCCCAAGACTGCTACTCTGCTGCATTCTTTTGCTTGTGGTGCCTACAAAGCAACAGGCACTCACCAAATACTTTGGCAGGAGTCAGGTGGGTGGGGTGCTCAATACTTGCGATCTACCCACTAATGCCAGGGCAAGCCTGGAGGGCCTTGCAGCCATATGAACCCATATTGGTACATGAAAGTTCAATAGCTTACTGCTGAGAAACTTATTAAAGGTAGTTTCAGTCTACATAATAGAAACTTTTGCAGTGAATGAACCAAGTGTAACAATAAGTTACATTCGGTTCAACGTTTTTTAATCCCTTCTTGAAATTCATCGCCAAAGAAATACAGGACAGAAGCAGTCTGGTCTAGGAAAAGACTTCGGACTTCTCCCAATCAATAGAAGGGACTGTTTGATTTGGCGGGATCTGACCCCTCTGTCCTCGAGCAGACCCCTGTTTTTTCTCTGTGGGGACAGTCCGATTTTTTTAGTACAAAGTTGTTACCAGAAGAAAGAAGAGGGTGGAAACTGCTAGCATCTGCAGATTGTGGAGTAATTATTTTGGAGCAACACCACCATTTTTCAAGACCGACACCGAATCCAGAGAAGTCTTCCACATCTACAAATGACAAGTTATATTCCAGTTGTATTCCTTAGGCATTTAATTGTATAAAATTATTTAATCAAGACATATTAGTCTAGGTATGCTTATTAATGAGTATTAATTTCTTCTTTCTCAAACACCAAGCCAACGTAACATTATTCCCACACCAAGGTAAACTACTGTGACACTTTACTGAATGATTCAGCCCCCTATGACCTACTTAATGCTATCACAATGGCCATCTTTCACTTTAAACTGACCATAACAATTTACAAAAACACCTATACTGTTTGAAGCAGGCAGATTTACTAACTTGCCCATTTTGTGAACTGGTAAATATGGATAGTTAAAGTAGTAACTCTCTCTACATGCTTTCCCTCAAAACATTACTTTTTTTTAATCAAATAACACTCTTCTAAAGTAAAACAAACTTACCAAATTTCTTAAAAATGAAGATACATCAGGTGTGAGAACACCTACTCGACTTGTTGGATCAGCACAATCAAAAATGACTTTGTGCACTCGTTGTCCAGCTAACATTAATAACTGGGAAGCTAGCAATACTTGATTTGTCACAGCAGATTTGATCTAAAAGGAAAATGATATGACAGTTGAAGTAGAAAATATCTTATATGAAATGATAACTAACTCCCTCTTTTGATACTAAAAATTCTCCAATATATATTTTGATAAGAAGGAGATGAACTTTTTAATCAGATTCTAACAGCACACAAGTTCCACTAGACAACTTTTTAATATTCTGGGTGTCATGCGGAATTCATCAAGACACCACAGAATATCCAATATTTGGTTTGGAGCACTATGGTATACTATTTTGCTACAAAACAGCTAATGAGATTGGAACAAACTGCTTAAAGCCAATTCAAATAGCTATGTACATCCACATCAGTAGTGGAATTTGAACCTATGAATTCTGATACTAAAGAGCAGTGCCTTAACAATTTGTCTACTGTTTGGCCCCAATGTCTAATAGAACTTGTGTGCTGTTAAGCTAAGATCTACCTTCTACAGGCTTACAACTTTTGAGGTACTTTCAAAAAGGTGAGAAAAGTGACAAATAATACAGAATAAGGCCTAAAAAGTGACTAAACATTGAAAAAAAAAGCTTTTTTTTCTCCTATTAATTACAGATGCTGTTATTAAGATTTTTCTATTTATTTTAACTCTAAATCAAATGATTCAGGCAAGACATGACTTTAGCGTCAAATACAAAAAAGGTTAAAAATTTTGTTTAACACAACTGAACATTGCTTTTTATTCAAGAAAATCTATAAATTTGATTTGAATACATACAATACATTAATTTTATAATCCCAATTTTCTGCATATATTAATGATGTCTTGAAATATGTACATAGCTAGATTAGAGTATCTAAACAAAAATTATGAAGCAAAAGAGAAATGTGTGCTTTGACGTAAATTACTTTAACGTATTAAATGCACATTTCAGTACATTTGTAGATTCCAGGAACTTCTTTACGACTTTTTAAAATCACTAAATTCTGGAAACCATATGACTAATTACATTTTAATAAGAAAAATAAGATTAGAGCATCACATTTTTGGTCTTTTATTAAAATATTTTGTTATTAATTCAGATTTTCTTTTTTCAACAACAGACTTTTGCTGTGATACACCATGAAAAAAGTGACTGTTTACTTAAAATAGTGACTAAAAGTGACTAAAGGTGAGAAAAGTGACGGAATTGCAAGCTTGACCTTCTATCAAATACCATTAAATACACTTGTTTGAAATACAAATAATAAGAACATAGTTATTTACTCTTAGAATGAGACATACTTTCTAACCAGATCTATGTAAATTAAAATATCTATTCAGTTAAAAGCAATGATTTATTCACAGTTGGATATATAAACATAACAAATATATTTATGGCAATTTTAATAGTTATCCAAAGTCCACATCAACAGTGGAATTCAAACCTACAACTTCTGGGACTAAAGAAAATGTCTAAATCATATGGTCATCATTCAGCCAAAATGTTTAACACAGCACAAAGACATTGCAAAACAGAAAAAAAAAAGTATTTCAAACAGTTCAAAACAGTGAAATAAAAACAATGCTTTATATTTAATATAAATAATAGTTTTTCTTCTACACTTACAGAAATATATTTCTAAATGCCATTTTATATCAAAATGCAGAATTTGCATGATAAATTTATACAATTTGATTATTATTTACCAAAAGAAAATTTGTATGTTAAACACAGCTAAAAATAAGAGTGATCTCAGAAAGAAATAACAAGTGAGAAGATCTGCATTAAGACTGGAATTGCAGAAAAACGACATTGAAATGACATTGCAGGTTGTAAACCAAATGCTATGTGAAATACATAGCATTTGGTTTACAACCTGCATTTGCTTATCAAACTTGAGGTGAATGCAGTGAACTCCGCTTAATGTGATCAGTTTGGGATACCATGATTTTGATAACAATAAACAATATGAAAAATTAGATAAATTTACCCCCTCCCTTTAATTTACACGTACTAAATTTCAAAACAAAATGAAAAAACACATCTTATATTTATGTACTGTATATTATCCTTTAAAACTTAAGAATTGTATACATAATTTTTAAAAAATTGATCAATTGTTGATTGTCTACACTTTTTTCTAAGAAGCTCATTCATAAATTGTTCGTAATCATAATCAACCTGTCATAAGGATTTAAAATTTCAATCTTTTGTTTTAATGTCAAATCCTTTCGCTTTCTTGTTTCCATATCGACAAGCTGCATGTAAGTGAGCAAGGCATAAAATGTGAATACGGTCCTTCTCAGTTCTAATAATAATGTGTTGCCTTCTGCTTATCTGACAACCATTGACCACCAGAAGGGTGTGCATATTTCTGACAAATTCCAGGAACATGCAAATTCCCACTCATTTGTTCATTCCGCATTTCCCTAGGTTGAAAAGGAGAATTCAGGATAATTCAAACAACAGCGAAGGAAAAGAAAAGAATGGATTCCTTCTGAATAAATTGTGAATATTCCTTTGCCAGTTAAAATGAAGTTCGAAAACTGATAACAATAACCGATGGAACGATCACATAAAGCGATAATTTTAACATACAAATGATTAGAGAAAATCGGGACCAAGGGATTTCGATAACAATAAGCGATTGATAACATTAACTGTGAGTACATTAAGTGGAGTCCACGGTATATATATTAAATTATTTTTTTTTTAAATGTTTGGAAAAAGAATTTTACAACCTTACATGAAAACAATCTTACAATGTTTTTTATCGTAGAAACACAAAAACCACTTTGAAATAATTTAATGCTTACTTGTTTGTTATCTTAATCAAGAAAAAAAAATCTTAGTCATGAATTTTGGAAATAAATTTAATTGTTTCTTTAGTATAGCTTAAAACAGATGCCTCCATGTGTATCAAAATTTCATAAAAATGGCCCAGTGCAAAGTTTCACTTTATACTGCTTACACAAGTACCTTGTAAATACTTCCATCTTTTTGAATACAAGAACAAGTAGCAAAATATAATGAAACGCATCAGTAATTGATCCACTTTGAAAGATGTCATTTTCTTCTTGGTCTCATGACTTACAACCCCAATCATATGGGCACAAATTTACCAAATGCATGACATGCGACACCAATCATGAAAATATATTACTGATCATTATAAGTCTAGCTTATGTGTTTTTATTGATTAAGAAAAAAACTTACATCATGTGCCAATAGATCTTGACCACCAGAATATAACTCACAAGTGTAATGTCTTCGAACTTCATCTTTGTCTAGATCCCAGCATCCAGCCAAGTCCAAAATACAATTAAACCATTTACTAGGCACAGAAAAATCTTTCAGGTTCACAGATTCCACAAAAGCATCTTTATCTTGTGATGATCCCAATTCAGGAAAACTTTGGGCAACAGCAGAAGTAGCACGAAGAAGAAATTGAGTCCGAACTGTTTTTAAACTTTGGTCTTCCTTTTCAGTTTGGTCATGAACTTGGTGGTGACTGTGTATATCTTGGAAAAACATTTTCCTTAACTGAAAATTAGAGGAGAAACATTAATTTATACAGTAATAGCTAGTAAATAAATCATTTACTATATTATAAACCTGCTTTGAAAAATAAAAATCTTATTCAGTATGTTGCAAATTTATATTGGATGCTTAAAATGTATATTTAGAGTGAAAGTGTATTTGCAAGGCATGCATAATAATCATATATACATAGAAATATATATATGTATGAAATGTTGCAAAATTTTGAAGAAACATTGAATTGCACAAAGATGGAAGAAGATGAATTATGCTAGATTTAAATTTCTTTATCTATTTTGTAGATACAGAAAAGCAAGACACAATTAGTTAAACATTCCAGTAATGACAAAATGAACTTTTATTATCCAGATATTGAAAATAGAGCCATTTTAATTTTATCCCACATGTCATGCATGTTGTGGTTAAAAGCACACTATACACAAGTAGAAAAGGAAGGTAAGAAAGATATCACAGCCTCTAATTTATAGACTCCTAAATTATTTTATGATCAGACAAAAAATGCTTTATGGCACACATGTGAAATCTTCCAAGTAAAGTTTAGGATTTTCTGCATGCATTGTCTATCTTTGACTGAATACATTTCACTGAATTAAGATGAAATATTAAGCTAAAAGATTGAAAACAATCTATCACATTCTTTTCTATCATTACATATATATGTATATATATTGTAACGTCACAGCTCTAAAATAGGTAACTTGGTAGCGTTATGGTCGAGCAGGGTTCTTCAAAGGCCTCATGAGGATGACACATCGAACACAAGCGAGGTGGAGATGAAAGAAGAATTTATTCTGATATATACAAATATTTACATCATTTACATTCTTGGTACGGCTCATTCATCCTCGCCCGCCGGACAACAACTCTCAGCGTCTTCTCCCACACCAAACGACGCTTGGCCCTCATGATGTCACTCGAAATCCCCACACCCCTCTCTCTGTCTTTTCTAAAGGAGAGAATGGAGGCATGGGGACCCCCCAGATAGCAAAGAACACGTTCTACTGACATCAGAGCGAGCCGTAATACACAAACAAATACATATTAAAAGTTTTCCAGTAGCGTGATGCTACAATATATATATATAGTGAAACCCACTTAATAAGTTCCTGATTAAGAAGTTTTTCAATTTAAGGCATTCTAGTTCTGTTGTCCCAATTTTATTCCTATATTTATAATAGAAAAGTTCCATGTTTTACTTTTAAACATTTTCCTGCTTAAGAAGTTTTATCTTCTCTAAAACCTATTGTGAGGATTTATTAATATTTTAATGGACAGAGAAAAAAGTTATACTTGTGGTAAATTTGAATGAGGATAGATACTAGCAATAAACAGCCTTTATTTACAATAATATGCTCCAAATTTGGGAGTTTTGATGCTCTCCTTGTAGAACCTAGTAAGTACAACCATTTATAAGCTTCATGAAAAATCCTAAACAGGAATATGAAGCAGTTATAAATTACAATATTAAATCTCTTACAAAGAAATCAAGAATGAATTGTTACATGGTTCCCACTCTTTTGCTTCTGAAAATTTCAAGCACTTTTCAATGACTTTTTCAAAACCTGATATTTTTTTCAAGCACCTCTTTGATACACTGTTCATAATTGAAAAAAAATTAAAATAACTTCCCAAAACAGTAGAACTATATATATATAATGTTCACTCTTTTCCCAGAAAAAAAAATCAGGCTTTTGAAATGGTGTAAAAAAAGGGAAGGGCTATAAGCACACAAATACTGGTTTAAAAATATACAGTTTCTTTTTAAAGCATCCCAAACTTTTTATTTTTACATATATTTGACATCACTAACTAAACAGAAATAAGCAATCAAAGAAAATAAGTCAAACTTTGCTTCGCTACTCAGGCATCCAGACACAAAATGGCCAAAAAAAAAAAAAAAAAAAAAAAAAAGCAAAACAACACTAATGTAGCCTAAACACTATGGCCAATTGTTCACTACTTCCTGATGATGACCTTGAACGATGGTTCATGGGTTGCATCCACTACATGAGCTATAGGGTCTACTGCTCACTTTAGTTGCGCATCTGGCTGCCTTTGATCTTTGAAGAAAAACCGCCATCCAAAGCCATCGTCCTCCAAGGCTATTTTATCATCTGCCCCATCGGCCACGATAAGCCAAATCTCTTCCAGACGGTGGCTTGCAGTGGACCATAGTGAGAGGGGCCTTTTAAAAATCTCTTTCAAAGCCCTTATCTTTCATCGAATGAAAAGCAAGAATTTCTATTTCGGGATGACATTGAACACTGAGCTTGTCTCCCCTCCCTCCAAGCCGGCGACAGTAGCTAGTGCAGTTTGCAGTGCATGAAAGATGAGTCCCATGACACGCCCACAATTGCCGATAACGATCCTTCTCAATTTTCCGGTGCAGACATGAATTAACATTTTGCAGGGACTTGAAAAAGAAAAATCAAGCACTAGACCTTAAATTCAATGACCTCAAAGAAAATTCAAAAACTTTTAAGGCCTTAAAAAACAAACAGAAAATTTAAGCACTTTTCAATGACTTTTCATGACCGTAGGAACCCTGTGTTAGGAAAAAATATTGAGGTACGAGGCACATCCAGAAAGTAAGTTTCCAGGTGTTTTCTCCTTTAAAGTAAACGTAATTAGCCATGTCAAATGTGAATGCATAACAGATCTATGAAGTATCAACCATAGGCCAGCTGGACAGGTCCCGACTCCTGCAAGTAGCATGGTAACAGTGATCTGACATGTAAACTCTAAATCCTTCTCCTGCCGCATGCAAGATTCGGTCAATGATCTTGAATGCACAAAGAATTGCACCAAATGAAATTCATTGTTAGCCCTGCTAGGTCTATGAGCCGAAACTGACACCCAAACACAAAATTCAACGCTTAAGAGCAGCACTGAATTTCTGCTATGGTATCACGATGACGGTGACAAGTTCCTCGACAGGATCGTCATGGGCAATGAGACTTGGATTTCGCACTTTATCCCATAAACCAAACAACTGTCAATGCATTGGCATCATAGTGGATCTGATGTCAGGACCAAATTCAAAAGACACTGTCGATACGGAAAGGGATGTGCACGGTGTTTTGGAACAGGAAGGCTGGTTCCATTCACAGGCGGCAGAGTTCTACGACAGAGGTATACGAAAGTTGATACCACAATACGACAAGTGTCTCAATTATGGTGGTGGCTATGTTGAAAAATAGCTGAAGCATTGCTGTACTTGTTACCAACTGTCCGTAAAAGTGTGAGTTCTTTTTTTCTTTTAAGTAGGAAAACTTACTTTCTGGATGTGCCTCGTAAAATAATATCTAGTTCTTTTAGTCTATATTTGTACTTATTATTAACCTAAATATTAAAAGAATAATTCAAATATTATTATTCTAAGTTTAAAATATTCTTGATTAGATGTTTTGGAAATATACATTCTAGATTAAATTAAAATATTAAATTTATTTATAACTGTTAAAATTAAATCCATGACAGTACATTTAGAAGTGATAAAAATGAATGACCACTAAAATTTTGATTAAAATATTTTTCATGGTATAGTTTTACAGCTTTCCCATTTAAGAAGTTTTAATCTCTTGGTCCCTTGGACAATTTTAATCATGTGCATTAAAGCGTTAAACATTATCCCCTTTAAATCCATTACTACCTTCATAAAAGGCTTTGATACATTGAGTTCCAAAGATTTCAATAAAGTAATCTGTTTTCAGAATACTCCTGATTATACTTACAGCAGGGCTGAAGAGTGCAAAAGGCTTAACACTCTTCATCTGAAAAGTAACAATTAGATGAAGAACAGTTGCTAGCGTATGTTGTATATACACAATGTGATTGCTTGAGGCTTTCTGACTTAAAGCCATGAGAATTAATGGAGTTCGTCCAGAGTTTTCATGGCCCTCCCAAAAATGCTCAGCAGGAAACTTTGGCATCTGTGCAACTTCTGATGGAATATTTGTCTGAAACACAAATAGTTACACAAAGTTTAATAATAATTTTAAATTACGCAAAAATGAATTAAAATAATACAAAATTAAACAAACATACAAACCTCTAATATTATATGCAGAAGCTGACAACAAAAGTCAAGGAAATTTTCCAGGTTAACATCACTCATTTCTACATCCTGAAAATATATATTTTAAAAATTAAAATTATCGACCAAAATATTATCACTTACAAAAAAAAAAAAACTTTCAACAAACTTCTTAATATTCAAAGACATATAACTTAAAGGCTAGATATTTATTAATCCTTGAAGTAGACTCCTAGACTGTAGGAAAATAATTTGTTGTTAATACCACTGATAAAATTGTCGTTGTAACAAAAAATAATTGATGATTAAATTTAAAATTATCACATACGTACCTAATCTATTATTTAAGCCAAATATAAAAGAAAATTATTTACATAATATCTAAGTTCAGTGAAAAAACATATCAAAACAATGAAGAGGATATTTACATAATTTAAAATAAGTAATGGTTAAATGAGATGGTTAAAAGAATGATGCCATAATGCTTAAAAAAAATGTTATTTTCATCTGCTTATAATGTGATAAATTGGTGAATTTAGCTTCCAGCTCTTAATTAAGGAAAGGGCTTGAAATAATGGCATTAAACGCTCGGAAAGGGGGGATTTCGAACATTTTAAAGACTTGGTTTCAAACGTTGCTAACCCTAACTCATCAAGAATCCAATATGGATGCCCCTATCCATTCCAGGTCCAACAGCTTCATAAATTAAAGGACAGACAACTTAGGCTATTATTATATAGGGGATTGAAAGCACCCAGTCAATTTTTAGCCATTTAGTAAATATATATTACTGCATGAATCTAATATACAATGTAACCATGAAACCTAAGTTATTTCTAGGCAGTAGAGCAGGGATCTATCACATGTATAGTGCAACTCCATGCATCGAATTCCCTTTAAAGTACCCCCATGAGCAGTGAATGCAATCATCACCACAAAACAATGAGGCAAACCCTTTTTTTATCGCATTGTACTAATTTTAAATCTAAATAACATTAAAATTTATGTTCATTCTTTTTTTTTAATCTAATTTGTTATTGTTTTACAAAATTATAATTTAACATTTTGTATCAGTTTTCAAAAAATTTTCATCCAAATTTACATAAATTTAATTATTTGGGATATTCATTTATCTCGGATAAGGCATTTCCTAACAATTCTAGTTAATGAAGAGTCTAGTGTATTTAAAATATTTGTGTAACTATCTGATTTGTCAAACATAATAAGCTACAAAAAGTTTGATAACACTTTGAAATACAAATACTCAAATTTTTTACTCTGGTTTCTATTTTGTATTATAAAACACAATTTGTCTATTCCCCCTTTTGCTGATCATCTGTAACATCTCAGCTTATTAAACTTATTATAATAAAATAATAATAAAACTGCATTTTGTTATTTATTACAATCTATCATGTGCTAAATATGAATACTTGTTTTCATTAGATTTAGATTTAGATTTAATGATTTAAGGTTGGGCTGCCCATAAGAGCACCAGCACTGCGACGCAAGGCCTATTGTACTGTAAAACCTCCCAAAAAACAAAAGAGTCCCAGCAATAAGTTAATAATATTAACAATTAAATCTCAAAGAGACCAATAGCTGAGATAAATCTAAGTAGCAATTTAACCGAGAAGTTAGCTAACTCCCATGGTTCAATGAAGTGATAACCAAGAAATTAAAATCTCTTGGCGGAGTAGTAATCACAATCACACAAAATGTGTAAGGAACTTTCCTCTGCCATTTGACATCCCCTACATACTGTGCTATCTGTGATGCCAATAATGTTAAGGTGCCTCTTGAGGCAACAGTGACCTGTCAACAGACCAATGACCCTTAGCTCTTTCCTACTGAGCTTAAGTAGCTCCTTAGCCCTCATTCAGGGATACCCCTGGTTAAGCTCCTTAGCCTGCCTTTGATTACCAGAATTAAGCCAAGCCCTCTAAGTCTCCTCCATTAGGAGATACTTAACAGTCTTTCTAACTACATTATGAGGAAGACCAAATACCAGTTCCAACCCAATGAAAGGCAGCTCAGAGCTGTACTTAGTGAGATTATTAGCCATTTCATTGCCAAAAATACCACAGTGCCCAGGAACCCAGACTAGGGTTACCTTATTAACCATAGCCAGTTCGTTGATGGTCTTATATCATTCCCACACAATTTTGGATGAGAAGCAATAACTGTGCAAGGCCATAAGTGCAGCCTGACTGTCAGAGAAAATCTTTAATCTCCTGTTGGCAACCCCTCTTGTTAGGCAGTTATTTGCACAAACAAGAATGGCAGCAACTTCAGCCTGGAAAACAGAAACTAGTCTGCCCAGGAAGAATGGGTTTGATGTTTCTGGTAATGCAGAAAACACCAGATCCAGTAACAGAAGGCGTTTTGGAGCCATCTGTGAACCAAACCTTATCAGCAAGTGTAAAAAGCCTTTTAGGTTCCTCCCACTCTTGCCTAGAGGGAAAGACAACATTATGGTTGTCAGTAAAGTCAAACCTCTTGAACATCCAGTCAGAATTCATCATAAGAGAAGGATGTTGGTAATCCGAGGATTGAATTTATACAAAGACTTTTCAGAAGTTTTCCACAGCCCAAGAAACTTTAACCTTCTGGAACATAGTATTGTCTTCATCTCGACCTGTTTATGTAGAGGCAAAAGTCCTGGGAGCAGATCAAAAGTTTGTGAGGGAGTAGGCCTCATGGCACTAGTTATAGTGACTGTAGCCATTCTCTGAAGACTAGCTGGTTTTCATAGTGTAGTAAAAAGAGTCCCACCAACCTAAATCTGACCCTGATATTAAGCACAATAAAATATACTTACTTTTCTACACAGCCTTTCTTTGGGAGTTTTTCCAACCTATATAAAAACAACAATTCATTGAGGAAATATTCAAAACATTGAAGATAATGCTATAAAATTATAAAATGTTATTAAATTTATTGCAAAAATGTGATTAAAAAAGTAAAATTCATTTAATTATTTTTAGTTATATTATTTAATTTAGTTATTTGTATGTGAAGCTAATAATGGCATCATTCTCAAATTTAAAAAAGAAAACAATTGATTTTATTCATGTGTTAATTAGATATTCAAAACACTGATTAAACATATATGCCTCTTTTCTGCAATACTTTAACAATTTTTTTTTAAATATAGTATAAAAACACTTCTATTTTATAGTTTAAAAATTTGAACATAACACATCATTTACCTTTTCCATAAGAAGAGCCAGAGCTTCAAATGTTTTTAAAACACATGTTTTCCACATCATGCAAGCAAAACCTGAAAAAAAAAAGGTTTGCATTTGTCCTAAAATTTAACATGAGAATTTTCTTATACCTTAATAACAAAAATAAGAAATACAGGTATGTTTATAATCTGGATTGATCCAATTATATGCTAACTTATGTCTTTCACTAAACTGATGCATTTTAAGTATGAAATTAACTGTGTGTCTTTTAACAGTAGAAAGACAGAAGCAATCATTTTGACTGCAAGTAAATATCAAACTCACATATCTCCCTTGCTCATTCATTGATTTCCTGTTTGTTCATTGACTTTTCCTAACTACTAATATAAAGCACATGCGGATAAAAAAATTATATATTTTTACTTCTTAATACTATAAATGTATACAAAAAGACAGAAGTAGTCATTTGGACTGCAAAACAAATTTCAAATTGTCACATCTCCCTTGCTCATTCATTGATTTCCTGTTTGTTCATTGACTTTTCCTAACTACTAATATAAAGCACATGCGGATAAAAAATTATATTTTTACTCCTTAGTACTATAAATGTATACAAAAAGACAGAAGTAGTCATTTGGACTGAAAACAAATTTCAAACAGTCACATCTCCCTTGTTCATTTATTAATTTCCTGTTTGTTCATTGACTTTTCCTAACTACTAATATAAAGCACATGCGGATAAAAAATTATATTTTTACTCCTTAGTACTATAAATGTATACAAAAAAGACAGAAGTAGTCATTTGGACTGAAAACAAATTTCAAACTGTCACATCTCCCTTGTTCATTTATTAATTTCCTGTTTGTTCATTGACTTTTCCTAACTACTAATATAAGGCACATGCAGATAAAAAATTATATTTTACTCCTTAATACTAGAAATGTATACTAAAAAGACAGAAGTAGTCATTTGGACTGCAAACAAATTTCAAATTGTCACATCTCCCTTGTTCATTTATTAATTTCCTGTTTGTTCATTGACTTTTCCTAACTACTAATATAAAGCACATGCAGATAAAAAATTATATTTTTACTCCTGAATACTATAAATGTATACTAAAAAGACAGAAGTAGTCATTTTGACTGCAAACAAATTTCAAACTGTCACATCTCCCTTGTTCATTTATTGATTTCCAGTTTGTTCATTGACTTTTCCTAGTGATTTATAAAGAACATGTGCATAAAAAATGTGAAACTATAAATGTATATAACCAGAGAGCCTGGCAGCAGTCATTTTAACTGCTGAACAGATATCTGAATCTATGTTGTGTTTTACATTTAATTTTTAGTTATTTTCAATGGAAAGTTGAATAAATGAAAAAGAACTGATTGAAATACATTTCAGTTTTTATTTTTAAAGGTATTTTAATAAAAAAATTTGTGCTCTATGGCATGGGAACCTAAACATTTTATATGAAACAATGACTTACTATAATTTCAAAGAAATCCTTTAATATTTCTGACTCGATTTGAATTTCACAAAATCTAAAATACTTCAACTAAAATTGCTCTAATATCAGAAATTCAGAACTCATCTACTGAAATTTGCTTATTTTTTCATAAAGCAGGCCAAGTCAGGACCAGTAAAATAAATACTGGAACCTGTTCTATTTAATTCATCAGCTAGCTCAGCTAACAGAGGTAGATTAATATCAACCACTGCTGGTATATATACCAATATTATTTATCAATAAAGTTTGGAAAAGTATACCTTTTTAAAAATCAGCTAATAGTAGATACAAGTAAATAGAAATTTACAGGCTTGCAACTGCTGAGGTACTTTGAAAAAGGTGAGAAACGTGACAAATAATACAGAATAAGTGACTAAACATTGAAAAAAAAAAAGGGATTTTTCTCTCCTCTTGATTACAGATGCTATTATTAAGATTTTCTATTTATTTTAACTGTAAAACAAATGATTCATGAAATACATGATTTTAGCGTCAAATCCAAAAAAGGATAAAAATTTTGTTCAACACAACTCAACATTGCTTTTTATTCAAGAAAATCTATAAATTAAATTTATATACATACAATACATTAATTTTATAATCACAATTTTCTGCATATATTAATGATGTTTTGATGAGAGTATCGAAACAAAAATTGTGAAGTAAAAGAAAAAGGGAAAAGTGTGCTTTGACATAAGTTACTTTAATGTATTAAATGTACATTTCAGTACAAATGTACATTTCAGAAACTTCTTTACAGCTGTTTAATCACTAAATTCTGGAAACCATATGACTAATTACATTTTAATAAGAAAAATAATATTAGAGCATCACATTTTTGGTCTTTTATTAATATTTTTTTATTAATTCAGATTTTCTTTTTTCAACAACAGAAAGAACCGGAAACTAGATCAACCAGAAATCCAGGACGGGTCTGAAATAGCCCCACGGGGTGATGGTACTTAGAAAGACAGGTGGGTCTGAATAGCCAAGTACTTGTAAGTTGTCATTGCGTTCGCCAAGTTTTTCCCTCCGACCAATAGCTGTACAACCAACAATTCAATAATGTACTTACCCAAGGCCATCTGCCAACATATGAGAGCTGCACATGCAAAATAATACAGAAGGTTTCTATTCAATCTTGTAGAGTGATTGTAACGCTTGCGCTAAGAACAAAATACAGTTCAGTACATTGTCAGACCCCGTGATACACCATGAAAAAAGTGACTGTTTTCTTAAAAAAGTGACTAAAAGTGATCAATTATAAAAAAAAGTGACTAAAGGTGAGAAAAGTGACAGAATTGCAAGTCTGAATTTACAATAAGTTTGATATTAAAATACATTTTGAACACTAACACAAAAAATCAATACAAAAATCAGATTTTACTAATTACCATTTTTGATTACTGCACTTCCAACAAAATTCAAACAGCTGAGAGCTAATCCCAAATGATTAATAGAATCTTTATTTTTATTCCACTGCATCAGATGTTCCCAGCAGCAATTAGCCAACAGAGCATCGTGACTCAGACTGTGGGGAAATTTCTTTCTTACATCATTTAATATTCCTATAAAATGACAGTAACTACATTAGTATACATCAAAAGTACACTTCCAGAATAAATTATTTGGTATACACCAATAGTGAGCAAATGCAGCTTGCATGCTTACTTTGGAAATATATTTATCCATGATATTATTGTAGATGGATCATCAATTTGTGAAACAATACTTATTAACTAAAATTATTAGAAATGAAAGAAGCATTGCCAATACAGAAGAACAAATCTACTTTATAAGTGAGTTTGGGAAAATTCTAATTAGAATCAAAATATATGCACTTTCTAATTGCTCTAATAGTTTTCTTTAAGAAAGCTATTTGCTGCTTAATTTCAATTTTTCGATTGAACTTATTGGTGTGTACTCCACAATGAATTTCATAAAATCAAAATAGCATAAGCTAACAAATTATCATTTTACAGAACTTTAACAGATGGTTCTTTTGCCCATTATTTAAATTTTATCAACAAAGGTTTTAAACATTTAATAAAATTCTTACTTTTAATTATTTTATATTTTCGTGTATTATATAAAACACTTGTATCCCATTTTATTTACACAGAAAATGATTTTATATATTTAATACTATGTAAATATTGTGTGGTTCTATATAAGGTATATAAATTGGTAATGAAGTTCTCTTTCACTTCATATGTGCCCACTGCTGGTATATATCACAAAGAATATACCTAATAAAAAGTCAGTAAACGGATTCACTCTGATTTGAATATTTCTTAATTTCATACTTAATAATATAGAATAGCAGAGAACATCATGAGAAGTCAGACATTATCAGAATAAATTATCTGAAATATACAGAAGTTGGCATAATAAATCAACCAAGAACAAAACCTTTTAAGCAATCAGTAAACACAATTGTTTTGATTTGAATATTTCCCCTCTACTATCCCCCTTTTTCTTTCTGGCTGATAGCTAATTGAAAAGTTCCACTTGCAATGGTAAACAATGATTTCACCAACAACAGATATCCAATTTCATTAAGTATGTCAAAATATGAGATGGAGATAAGTGTTATCATCCTTAAAATACAAAGGGTGTTCATGCATGTTTGTAATGACTTTGCCTGAAAGCAGAGCATTTTTTAAAACTTCAAAGTTGATTTTGTTCCATTCCTCCTTCACAATCTTCCAGAGTTCATCCAATCTTTTGGGATACCGCTTATAAAAAGCTTGTCTTAAATGTCCAATGCAGAGAGATCCATACAAAACTGCTCAGGTGACTTGGGTAAGATGCATTTAAAGGCCATAGATCAATTTCAGTTTACCCTTTTCAAAAAATAGAGAAGTAAATTTATAAGTATGGCTTGTAGACTTGTCCTGGTGGAACTTAACACAGTGAAGATTGTTTAGATAAAGAAATGGAATTTCTTCTTTGAAAATAGGTGTCAAAACCTATTTTGACAGTAATTCCAGTTACTATTTACATTTTTTCTACTTTCTTTAAGTTTGTTATAAGAGAATTGAACAATAACCCTAAAACATTTAGCAAAATTTTCCTTGTTTTCTCTGAACTAACATTTTAAGTCTTTTTCCCCCTCTGTATTAAGAGTAGTATATTGATCTTTTTCTATTGCAATCAGATAAGTATATCCAAGCCTCATCAATTGTAGCTATATATTTCTATATTTTACCTGCCACATAATAGTCATACAACAATCTGCACATAGTCTTATGCTGAGAAACTTGTTTCAATATTAGGTACTAAGCATTTAAAAAGGAGCTTTAAAGCTCTTTTTTCAGATTTTATCATTCATCGTTCACAGTTCTTACAGAACCACAATGCCTACAAAGACATTTAAAGATTTTGCAATAGCTCTTTGAGGGGCTGGAATTTCTTTTAAAACATAAGATGAGACTTTAGATTGAATAACAGAATACCTTTGTTGAGTATACCTATTTTTGCCTTTTTCCCAGTCAAATGTAAACTTTCACATTTTCATCTTTTCTTTTTATTAATTATGTCACTTATTTTATTTATAAGAATATTAAAACCATGTTTTCATATCATTTTATTGTAATGAAAGAGTTAATATTATTGTAATGTAATTAAATATTATTGTAATTTTATCCAGAAAGCACAAAAATATAGCCTTAGATGCATTGTTCTTTTTTAAGCGACAATTTAAAGCAAAGAATATTTTTAATGCATCAAACAATATTGAAACTCTATTTCAATTTGATGCCTGCCGTGTTTTTATTTAAAAATTTAAATTTATACAGAAAGTCAAAATTGCTACAAATGTACTATGTGTAAATAACCTCTATAACTTATGGTGTATTGCCTAGAAATGAATCATTTTCAGTTCAATCAAGTACAGATCAAATGACCCTACCCTATTACATTAGATGACTGAAAGAGCCTTTACCACAACATTGAAAAAAGTGCCAGAAAGACAACAAGAAAGAAAGAATTCTTTATTATAAATGAGATCTTGGAAAAGGTAAATTTTTTAAGAGAAAAATGTCAACTTGAATATTGTAGTAGAAGCTACTGTATGTTTCCTTAGAAATCATTGAGGAAGAAACCTTCTAATGTTTGTAAGTGAAGGGAAACAACTTTTTTTTCTTTGTTTGTTATCATATTAAAAGCCTTTGAATATTGTTAAGACTATTCTTAATAAAATATTTAACACAAAATTTCAGATAAAGGAAAACAGTTTACCAGACATGTTACACCAGAAAATAATAGAAACATCGCTTAATACAAACATGAAGATAAATTTCTCCTGTTTAGACAAAGTAAATATAGTACAAAATGATAAAAATTATACACTGTTTTCACTGGTGACTTTTGACTTAAAAACAAATTTATCCCTTTTCCAGAACTGGAAAAGTCAGGTAGCATGTTCATTATAGGAAATGGCATGTGACATTACAGATGTTATTGCTGTGTGTGTATATGTGTGAGTATGTGTTGGTGTATAATATTGTTAGGTTTGGTTTGGTTTTGAGTGCTACACCCTACTGTTTTGCTCATGAGCACTAATAAAACTGGGACCTACTGCTTAAAGCTGATTCCGAAAAGCTACAGACATCCATGCCATACATAAAAATACTAATTAACTTAAAAAGATAAAAATATTATACTACAAATACCAAGTAATAACTTTAAGTGTTTATTGTCAAAGTCATTCTATATACATTTGGCTACTTTGTCAGGTAACAGTAAAAGATTTTTTTCATCCCTTCAACTTTGTCTTAACCCTTTCATAGGCCATTTATTTCCCTTTTGAACTCCTCCTACTTTTTTTGTGTTTTATTAATAAATAAACAATAAGAAATATATTTTATTTTGTCAAATTACATGTTTATATCTTTTGTTTTCTTATTCAAATATTGCATGATATAGACGGTTTTATGGAAATACGACAAGAAGCACCAGAAGACTTTTTTTATTAATTTCATATATAGGCTTTCCTTTATCTTACAATACTCCAGTCTAATCAGAAAACTTATTATTCTTTTCTTTTCAAAAGTTGCCACACCACAAAAGAAAAACTAAAATAAAACTAATGACAAACGATAATATTTTTAAAATAAATATTAAAACCATTGATATAAGCAACAATATTTAAATCCTAGAGGTGATAAGTATACCCCTAGAATCCTTTACAGTCATACAAAAAAATTAATTTAATGGTAATTATTTACCATGAAAAGATTAAAAGCATGCTGCGCTGTTTAAGGGCACATTATATTATGTAGCATATAGCAGGCTCTCTTAACTTGGGCCTCTGTGATAAATTTCCTACATCATTTACAGTTGGAAATCAGCTTTGATATATGATTTACTATACTGACTGAGCTCATATTATTTAGAATCATATACTTTGATTGGAAACTAGCTGGGCACCTTTTTTCTTGATGAATACCCATCTATAAACTGACAAGCTAATACTATATGGAATATTAGCTAGTCTTTAGATCATAAGTAAGCTATCTTTAGAAAGATATGTAGATGGTAAATAGTCTTTTCAAGGCCTACAAAAGGATTAAATGAGGTTCAACTATGTGTGTATGAGTATGTATATATGTATATGTGTATATATATATATATATATATATATATATATATATATATATATATATATATATATATATATATATATATATATATATATAAACATGCACATAAATATACATATATATTAACTTGTTTACCTTTAACCATGATCAAAGATTTACAATCAGGTTTATCCTCTAAAAATTTTTGGGGAATGGAAACATCATCCATATTAGTATCTGAGAGAAATGATGATAAAACTGCAGGTTCTAATCCAACAGACACAGCCCATACAGCAACAAGATCAGTCACAGATCCTGCAATAAAGATTCAATGTTAATTTGTATTTACTGCTATCATTTAGTCATAAGCTGACTTAAAATAAATTATCAACAATTTACTTCAACATCCACACAGTTTAGAGGTAGATTACCATATTTACTCACATATAATCAAGAGCCAAAACATTATGATCACCCCTACATTTTGCAATGAACTTGCCTGGATGACGTGGAAGGCACATGATCAGGTGGAAGTGGTATTTAACTGCTGCTGGAGAGTCTGAAGAAACATTCTTCACTTACTTCTGTGTGTGACGAGAAAGGCTGCAGATCTAAGCGATTTTGATAGAGGGCAGATTGTAATGGCTCGGAACAAGTATTTCCAAAACTGCATGACTTGTGGGTTGTTTGCGATCTACAGTTGTTAGTACTTATGCAAAGTAGATGAATGATGGTGAAACTAGCAGTAGAAGACATGGTGTTGGACGTCCACATGCTATCAAAGAAAAAAGTTGTTGGAGACTGTCTCGCATGGTGAAGCAAAACTGGAGTGAGACAATGGCTCAGCTGACAACCCAATACAATGCAGGGCCAAGTAGAATAGTATCAGAGCACACTGTTCAGCAGACACTGTTGGATATGGAGCTATGCAGCAAACATCCCACTTGTTATTGACAGGTGGTCATAATGTTTTGGCTCTTGAGTGAATTACACACACTTTTCTTTAAAAGGACCAAAAACTCAGGTAAGTATTATATACAGAGTAATTTTTACTGATTCCTGTATTGGCCCAATATACATATAAGTAAAATCAGGTATTCAAGGGACAAAATAAAAAAGTAAAACTATTATTCAATAATATTGTTAAATCTATATTTTGTTGCTATTGAACTTATTTTATACAAGACTGATAAGCAAAATTCCACTTTACTGATGCACATTGCATAGTTTGCCATTTAAATACTACAGTATAATTACATGTTTTCTCCATCTTCCACACATTTTATGTAAAATGAAGAGAAATAAGGAAAATGCAGTCCTTTATATAACACCTCCTAAAAAAAGAAACCCTCTTCAAATTCAGTCCCTACAGTCATATTACAATAGCCCCCCCTCCTATCATATGACCAATGACAGCCTATAGCAAGCATGAAGAACTTTTTTAAGAATGGAGTCAGTCATCTTAAATCATTGAGTTCCCATCACCATTGGTTTACAACCTAGAAAGTAACTTACATGCCAATTTTCAGGTGTGTATTATACACAATTTTGGGTAAATAAGTCACAACTTATGTGCTTGTAAACACATAAGCTGCGACTTATTCATTGCAATGAAATTTAACATCTGCAGTGTATCCAAGATGACATATCTGAAGGAAATTTACTTTTTCCTGTTATGTACCCCAAAAATGTTTTACAAAAATGGACAACAGATCAGAGAGAAAAGGGATTACCAGTGTCAATACTTAAAATTCACCTTCAAGCAAAAATAACTGCTAAACAATTGGGAATTACATATTTTGTTGGTGAACCTATAATCAGATAAGCTTTCATTTCCTTTTTGTCAATTATTATGTGCATGCTACATGCCAGGGTGGCTTATCTAATGAACTTTTATTTTCTTTTAGTCAATTATCACAAGAGCAACATATATGCCAGGGCAGCTTTTGTACCCAAAATTATATAATACAAATGTATATAATACAATTTACTAGTGTATAATACAAGTTAATAATACCCTTTTCTACAAATGGTATCAATGATAATCTAGGATGCAATTAAGGACAGTTAAGTAAAAAAAAAAAAACTATTGAATATATGTAAATGGTTTCTCTTAATACATATTAATGTCTACACTAAATACATATTAATATGACATTGGTGGGACTTAGTCAAGGATATAGGCAAGGGAGGGATTTAGGGGACTGGTGCCCCTCTGAAATTTGTTTCTCGGAAAGAAAGTTGACCATGTGTGTAGGGGTGTCATCTACCTAGCTGTGCATAGTCAACAGTGTGCTGAGAACAGTAACATTCAGTTAAACAGTAGGAGCAAATTGTATTTGACAAGTAAGAGCAGATTAACTAACACTTTTAGCAACTCATCACAATATTGTTGCACAATCGAAAAAAATTGTGAAAATTTTTGTCAAAAATTTCAAAAAAAGCATATTTTATAATACATAGGTAAAATTTTGTACAGTTTTATTTTCTTTCAAAATTATTATTTTTCTTTGGTTAACTTCTGTTTTAAGTTACTACATTACTCATTTTTATAAATTTGTTTATTATATCATTTTTTAATTATTTTGATATTTTAAAATCCCATTGTATTATGATGATACTCATTAGGAGTATACATGCATAAGAAAACCTGTAGTTTTGTTGAAGTATCATTCACAAAAACAATGTCCCCCAGCAAATATAATTTCTGACTACAGCCCTGGACTTAGTCTACGTACATGTTATTTGCAAAACACTTGTACTACCTGCATATGTACATTAAACTTGTAAATACAAACATACACATACCTAAACTGTAAAACAATTATGTGAAACTGCATTCAGACAGTTATATTACAGTTATGCCATATAATAAAAGTGTATGCATTATTCCATATCTACAAGCATTAACAATGTAAACTATACAAATATCTACCTATCAGAAATGTCAAATTTTTCACTTAGGAATAACAAATTTTAAAATAAAATCTGTAAAATCAATAGTAAAAATAATAAGTTGATTACACAATAAAAGAAAATAATTACCTTGACCTCCATTCAAAATGGTTTCAATAGATATATTTACATCTTTGACAACTGCTTTCCCATATGGCTGACTCTTCAAGAGTATATTGAGCATTAGTACATCTTCCAACTGCTTTACTAAGAGATTCCAATGTTCCAAGTCAAGTGAGACAGATTCCCAGTCACTCTCCCCACTTTCGTCATGCTCTTTGTCTGCATTCTTTTTCTCCCCTCCTGGTTTTTCATGTTCAATATGAAATGAAGCAGCCATAATTACAGATACAGATCGGGCAACGACAGCACCAATGTATGCAGCAACATTGCCTGTTGCTTTAAGAAGGGCATCACGAACTGAAGACCACCAGGGAGAGACATGCTCTGAATCAGAACTCACTAATTTTGGATCTGTTTTATAAAAACATAAAATGTTAATAATCCAATAAAAATATAACTCTACAAAAAATACTTAATTTTCTTCCAAATACAATTAACATTGTTCAAATACTATCCATGCAATTCTACATGCATGAAATACTATGAAAATTAACACTAATCTTTTTAATAAATAATCATTTGCAATTTTCTAAGGAAAACACCTATATGTTTACATATTTACATGCCCACAGCATATACTGTGCTTCCATAATCCTGAAAACCAAAGTAAAAAGAATGAAAATTTTACAATTTTAGAGGGATGCAACTTTGACTAATTTTGGATACTGTGAAATTCCAAAAATCCACAGAAAAAGAGAGAAGTTTTCTTTTCTGGTAAAAGAAGAAGCTTTTCTTGTATGAAGAAAATCAAAACTAGTTTTAGAAATAGACTTACAGAAAAGAAACTGAAAAATTTAATGCTGATTTCATTACAAGGCCAAATTTAAAACAGGCTGGTGATGTTTTTTCTAATGCAAAGAGAAAATTTTGAAAGGGAGGAGAGAAAGAGATAAAATGAGTGCAATTTGCATATACATAATTACAAATAAAATAAATTTTTCCTTATTTTCAAATATGTATAATATGTATTACATTCTTAATTAAATAAATATGTTTTACCTTTAAAATTTAAGGATTTTGATTTTGAATGGTGAAATTTTGCCAAAAGTAACTGCCATTACATTATATTCAAAGTAGTCAGAAAATCAAAATTTAAATTACCACTTAAAGAACTGATATGTTTCATAACTTGCTGTAAATTAATCCACTTATCAGCATTTGGACAGAAACCTGCGTCAGAAACCCAGTGCTTTAGCAACAGGAGCTATATTAAAAAAAGTATACAATTTATTATAGTAGTTATTGTAGCAATTAAGTACAATACATTTTATTGTAGTAATTATTGCAGTATTTAAGTATAAAACTTAAATTTAATAAAACAAAAATTAAAAATAAAACACAGCTGCCTTAAATTCCTAACAATTTAAAATATCTTGGAGTAACACTTGATAAAAACCTCACTTGGAAACGACATACACTCAATATTAAGAATAAATTTCCAGCTGCTAAAAGTGCCTTTTTTTCCTTAATTGCTCAAAATAGTAAATTGAATAACAAGATGCTCATTTATAAATCTTATTTACATCCATTATTAACTTATGCAAGTCCTGCATGGTCATATGCAGTTAAGACTCACATTAAATCTTTATCTGCTACTTACAACATCATCATTAGGCAAATCATTAATTCACCATGGTATTACCGAAATAGAGAGATTCAAAGGGAAATTGATCTCCCCACTCTTCCAAATTTTCTCAAAAACTTAGCTACTAATTTCCACTCTAATATTTGCATTGATCATTTACTTGACTTAGCCCAATATGACCATGTGAATCCTGCAAACTCTAATGATTGATGAACTCTTGATGATGATGAACTTAGCTACTAATTTCCACTCTAATATTTGCATTGATCATTTACTTGACTTAGCCCAATATGACCATGTGAATCCTGCAAACTCTAAGCAGCCATTAGCCGTCCTTAGCAGAGTACTTGATTAATTCTCATTGGCCCGCAACAGCCAATCATTTTTCACCTTGTCTAGTACTGAATCCCTCACTTTATAAAAGTAAAAACTTACACTTTGCTTGTTCACCCTCTTGAGAGCTCTTCCTTTGCTCAAATTCTATTGGCTCTCAGGAACCAATCAAATTGGATCTAGCTTTTAGCTGGATCCATTCTCTCACAGACGTACTTGAAAGTTTGTCCTCGCTCTAATACTTTACTCTTATATTCTCTTAGTATGAAAAAAAATCTATTACTTGTCATTAACTTAACTGTTGTAACTTTTTGTGTATTTTTAGTGTAACCTTTTAGAGTAATTAATGTGTTTTCCCCATCACCAAACTCATGAACCTTATCTCTTTTGTTTTAACTTTTAACTCTAACTTTATTGCTAGTAACTCGGTTCTCATTATCGTGTTGTAATTTTCTGTTATTTTTCATCACCATGCACTATTAAATGTCATGCTATTTACTTTACTCGTACTTATAAAA
Organism: Pardosa pseudoannulata; assembly: GCA_032207245.1. Lineage (NCBI taxonomy): Eukaryota > Metazoa > Arthropoda > Arachnida > Araneae > Lycosidae > Pardosa > Pardosa pseudoannulata. The sequence continues at coordinate 100,056,768 of CM063509.1, forward strand.
CTCCCCCTAGACTATATCTACTCGACGAGGTAATTAACTGGGAAAACTCCGTAAAATACTTAGGTGTAACTTTAGATAAAAAACTAACCTGGCGTCCTCACATAATGGAAATTAAAAATAAAATGATTACTGTATATACTTACTAGCAACTTATCTGGGAGAATTCCACTTTCTTTAAGAGCAATTTGGAGAGTGCTAAAACATGAGCCAACATGAATGGAGGAATGAAACAGGAAACCCCCTGAGAGGAAAAGACATAATATATAAAATGAAGATACTTCTAAATAAAATTAAGAAGTAATGCAGTTTTAATTACTCTCATTTGCAAACAAAGTTGATAAAAATCACAATTTTTTAAAAAAATTAAAAAAGTCGGATTTTTTTATTTAAATTGGACTTTTATGATTTAGATCAGATTTTTTTTTATTTAAATTGGAGTTTTTTGATTTAAATCAGATTTTTTTTTATTTAAATAGTATTTTTGAAATCTAAATTTATTTAAGTATAATATTTGATAGAAGCAAATTAAATTGTTCAAGTTAAATGTTTAAATCAATTAATTCTTTTTTTATATATAATAAAAAAATACATATAACTAAAATAAATATATATAATATATAAGAATAATTCATAAATCAGTAGAAAATAATTACTTGCAATATAGGATTTTTTGCTTGTTTTAATTATCTATATCATAATTTAAATAAAGGATGCCTCGTGTCAATTTATACATTTTACTCCTTCAACCATAGAATTATTAGAAAGATGAGGGTAGACTAAGGGCTAAGTAATCACAATAATTTTTATTTTTTATGAAAATTTTACAACCAACTTTTTATTTTGTGACAGTGGTTAAATGTTAAATGATTTATAAATAAAAACAAGTTTAGCTGCTTTGTTATTTCAGAATTCCAGAATTTTTCCCAGGTTCATAAAAATAAATAAATAAATAAAAGAAGGGGGATAATACTTATTACATTTTTCGGTGCATTTGTTTTTATTTTTTAGAGGCACTTAATATTTAAAAACTTGGAGCATTCTTTTCAAGGTATGATAATGAAAGTTTTACTGTGCCAGTAATTTTTTAATTTAAAAGACAAAAATAACATTTGACTGAGAGATAAGAAAGAGATAGGGGAGAAGAAATGAATAGCAGATAGGGTGCTATTTTAATAATACATGGACAGACAGGGTGTAGCAGCCTCCTGAAACCATCTGGGAGCAACTCTGGGTTGTCAATATTTTCTTATTGTGCTTATTATTAACAGCTTTTTTTAAAAAATTCAATCTTTAAAAATTGATATAAATCAATGATTTTTTTTTAAATCAACTGATTTAAATCATGATTTAAATTCCGATTTAAATTGCTCAACCCTGTTTGCAAAGGAAAATATATATAACTAAAATGACCATGTTGGTTATACAATGACTGTTTTTTAACATAATTTTCATAATTTTATTAATAAAATTGAACTTTTATAAATAAACATCTTAAGGTATTAGAAAAAAATTGATTAAAGACAGATTTGAGTCAATTAAAAAATCCTATGATCCTATGATTATCCTATGATTCATAAAAAATAGTTTGAATATTTCTTTTTTCAATGCAGTCAGCAGTACAGATAAATTTTTATGTCAAACACGGCTGCAAAACTATTATTAATTTAACCCCACTCAGGGAGCACAAGTACTCTAGGAATCGTACACAAGTCACATAGTACCTGCTGAGTCCTGATAATTTAGAAACAGGGACCAGGCAAGTTAACCCCTGGATTGGCCTGATGCCTGCAGAGGTACATTTAAACTTAAAGAACACTGTGACAACAAACCTACTGTTCGACCACAGTTTGTAAGGAATACTGATAAATGGCCAGGAAAGGTAAATCCACTTGAACCAGCTTAGAAGGGTTTTTGGTTTGGTTTGGAGCTCTACGGTATACTGTTTTGCACATGAGGGCTAATGATATCAGGACCTACTAATTAAAGCCGATTCCGAATGGCTACGAACATCCATGCCATAGGGGGATTCGAACCCACGAACTCCGGTACCGACGATCAGCGCCCTAACCAATCGGCCAGAGTTTGGCAGCTTAGAAGGGGAGAGGGTGTTAGCGGAGGGATTTTAATGCATGTGATACGTTCTTGCATGCTGTGGCTTTTTTCACAAACTTATTCTTAATTATTTGATTTGGTAATATCTTTTTCAGATTGTTTCTGTAAACACAGTACTAAGAAGTACTGTGTAACAAACAAAATGAAAGGAACATCCAAAAATAAATTACTTCAAAAAAAAAAAACCTCTAAACATTTTATTTATAATGTGATTAAAGCATGTGATGAAAAAGCAAGTATTAGAAGTTTAACAATTTCAACCATGAACGAGTTATTATGCTGACAGACATTTCTCTATCAAGTGTAAAAACAAGCAAATAATGAAGATAATCTAAAATTTTGTTCATTGAAAAAATAGCATTTTTTAAATGATTCATTTTAAGTTTAAAAAAATTCTTTCTGTAAACAAAGTATTTCTTTAAAAATGCATCTAAATAATTAGGCAGAAAGTGTACTCCTTGCTGACATGCCTAGCAACTAATGGATGCACCTGTTTCCACCTCTAAACCGGATGTTTACATTTTCATTTGATTGGGGGTAGAACAGTATTTTATGTGTCCCAAAACCACTAATAAACTTTTAACGAATAAAATTTTAAAAAGCTATGTCTACATGCCACAAGCATAATCCCATATACTTATTTTCAAATAAACAGGCTGTAAAAACAAAATGTTTTAAAACTTTTCATGAAAGGGGATATAATAAAGACTGTATAAAAGATGAAGGCAAATACCTAATGCTTCAATTTGTTTCCCAGAAATTCCTCCACTCAAATCAATAGTGAGATTTTCCAATATAATGTCTTCTCCACTTTTGATGAGATGAGTGTCATGTACGATAAAGCAGCTGACAAATTCTGAAAATGACATTTCTGTGGCATTATCATCAGTAAAACGGACTTGCCGCTTTAGGACAGGCACAACAGTTTGGTGAAGAGTTACTAGTGATAAAATGCGGCCTACTTCAGTTTCAGAAATACAAAGACTACTGGCATACATCTGAAAACAAAAACATTGAGCTTAGATATAAAATTGTTGGCAGAAATAATTAGAAAACCAGCATCTTAAGTTTTTACATAATACACATTCTATTTTGTGAAACATTTCCATAAAGAAATATTTAAATAGATTATAATATTTCTCAAATAATACTACTGTATCATAGCCTTAATTGACAGCAAAGATAGTGGCATCACCAAGATGTATGTGCAAGATTAGTGCAAAGGTTGTAGAAGCAGATGTTTTCGACTCAATGTTGTTTTGCTGGCACTGAATTGTTATTAATGTAGTATGTTCCAAGTAATGGGCTATGATGAATACTTCAAATAAGATATTAATATCAAGACATTACAATTTGAATCAATAGACAAAAATATCCTAGCTTTAACTAAAATAAGTTAAAGTCTATTTGAGTAGCACCACTAAGATACAGGTGGAAGATTGGTGCAAAAATGTTGGAAACAGATGTTTTTAACACAATGTTGTGTTTATTGCAAGCTACATTAGTATAGTACTCATCTCAGTATATATTGCTATTGTATTACTATTAATGCAATATATTCTTAGAAATGAGCTGTGGGGAATATTAAAATAAAAAATAAATGTCAACACACCTCAATTTAGATAAATGGCATTAAAACATTCAAAACTTAACCAAAATATGCCAAAGTTTACTTCAGTGGCATTACCAAGATGCAGGAAGAATGTAAAAGGTGTTACTGGTGTTAGGATCAGATGTTTTTAATCCAATGCTGTTCCGTCATTGCAAGCTACATTAGCATTGTATACTATTGTATTACTATAATGTGTTCCAAGAAATAGGCTGTGCAGAATACTTAAGATATGATATAAATGTAGAGACATTACAAGTTAGATTTGACTTGAATTTGAGCATGTGGTGATTATGCAATAACAACTAAAGTTGTTGCCTCGTTTTGATTTGCCAAAGATTGACATTATACGCATCATTTCTGATTAAGGCCATTGACGTAATGTTCAGTCTTTGTAAATAGTGTCTTGTATATATTATAAATATTGTAATGTATTTTCACATATTATTGTAACACGAATTCATTGATCTGTATTGATATTTGTTATGAGTAAAGTTTTATAATTATCATATTTTTATTTGTGGCAACACAACATCTTTTTAAATATACAAATATCTATAATGTATGTATATGTTGTCTGCCTTTATAAGAGTCAGTGTGACAGAAGCAAATAGCTTGGTTGCATCAAAGGTGCTGCTGTTTGTTTATGTAACTTGTATGTACTTTCAGTATTTTAGACTATTGTAACGTTAGTTCAATTTGATAGCCAGAGCTCTACGTCATTCATTATATTATCTTAATTAAATGCCTGTGTCTAAATCTAGTTGTTTTATATAACTGCACCATGTGAATCCCTTCTGAGCATGGTTTTATATATGTGATCCCTGTGGATACTTCTTTAAGAATCGTTGAGCCATAGCAGGGGTCTCCATAAGCCCTACATTATACTGTTTTACTACACAAGGGCTAATAAGACCATGACCTACTGCTTGAAGTCAGTTCCAAATGACTACAAAAATCCATACTTACAACAAGACTCAAACCTGCAAATTCCTGCACCAAAGAGCATTGCCCTACCCATTCAGCCCTCACTCAGCCACTATAATTTGAGGACATTAAAACATCCAAGCCTAAACTGAAATATACCAAAGTCTACTTCGGTGAAGATTGGTGCAAAGGTGTTGGGAACAGATGTTTTTAACCCATTGCTGTTTGTTGCCCTACCATTAGCATTGTATACATGTTAGTATGTATTGCTTTAGTATGACTATTACTGTAATGTGTTCCAAGTAATATATTATGCTGATTGCTTCAAATAATATATAAATGTCAAAATGCAAAAATTTGGATCAATAAGCATTGAAACATCCAAGCTTCTACTGAAATATATCAAACTCTACATAAGGAAAACTTGTGAAACAGATATTACAAACAAAATCCAAATGTTAGAGGATATATTAATAAGAATAATGGGAATAGCTGATATATATTACATTAATTTTTTATTAAGATAATATTTACCAATTTTTTCTTTTACCCTTTGTTTCAACTACAAAATGTGAATTCTAAAAATATAGTAATGATTTTAAGTCTAAGGTCAAGTTATAATGGTAAATTAACTCAGTAAATCAAGCACTATATGATATGTATTAATGTATCATGTATGACATGTTCAAAGTAGGTAAGCCTGGAAGAAGACACAATAGGTTGACTTGAACCTCCCTTTGAAAGATTGTCTGCTAATTTATTACCTCTAATTTCAACATGGGATCCACTGAAAATAGGTGTGATGCTAAAGGAAGATTAATTTTAGCATGAGTAGAACAAAAAGGCTTGATTGATGCCCTATGCAGGTCCAATTGTGAAGATGTTGACTTGAGCTGCAGCTTAGTATTAATGTATAGTCATTTGGATAAACGAGGTTTGTTCTTTATCTAAAGTATGCTAAATTAAAATCTACTTTTACTTTATTAAAAAAATATTGCTTTGTTACCAATTTTTAAAGTTATCATTTAATACTATTTCAAAATGCATAATTCTTGTTTTAAGGCTGAGCATAGACAACAAACCAATTGAGTAAATGTATATGCATATCATGTTTATCCTATTGACTATACAATAACACAGGTTTGTTCCTTTACCTGAACATCTACAGAAGGATCAGTAGGAGAAGCTACGTCAGGCTTTGCATTTATTCTGCTAACTGTAGTATACAGCTTCAGTAATTGTAGAGCCCGAACACAACTCTGTTGTAAAAGCTTAGCTTCATGATCTGTTTGTAGAGGATCTGGAAGAATATAAAAGACATATATATACATTGGAAATAAAGAACACTATGTCACAAATTTCAAATTTTACAGGAGAACATACTTTTTTTACAGATTAGTTTGAGATGGGTAAGTCTTAGTGAAAAACTTTACAATTTGCTTATACAGATATTTTTTTCTAGAGTATGTTACAATAAAATGGGGGGGGCAATATTACAAAGTGTAGTAGAAGATATTAAAAAAAACAGCCCAGGAAAGTAGAATAAATTAAAAGTTAACACAGTATGAAAAAGTATAGAAAAGTGTAGAATAGTTACAGTGCAGCATAATAAAATACAGTACAGTTAGCTATAGAAATGTAAAATCTTATATATTAAAATCTGATTGTAACTATCTATCTATCTATGCTTGTATGTGCGTCTATCTCCATGAGAACCGCCGGACACAGTAGGGCACCGAAGGTACCAAAAGATGAGAAACGATCCGAGGATGTCATTTCGCCAAAATGTCAGCAAAATGGCATAAATACACAAGAAGGTTAATAATCCCAAAAGTAACAATAAAAATATTTAAGGACTTAAATACAAATTTTTTAAAGATTTTTAAATTTAGAAGAAATTTAAAGGGTGAAAACAAATTTATAACGAGTTTGGCATCTGAATAAATCTTCGCAAATTAAAAAAAAATGAGCAAACATTGCAAAACCCTCCAATGACAACCTATACTGCATCTTGATATTATCTATATATGTAAACAGTGTCCGTTTGTGTGTTTTGTTTATGTACATGCTTATGGTTTTTTGTAGTTTTTAAATTTTCACTTCCGAACTAATATTTCTTCCTTTGAATTTATATCCCATAGAATGACAACCTGTAAAAGTAAAATTCAAGTTAAACAACATATTTTTTTTTTTTTTTTGCGATTTTTCAAGAATTAAAATTAATTTAAGTTTTTAATAATGTCACAATTTCATTAAGTATTACAATTCTATCACATATAGTAACTATCATAAAGTTTTATTTAGTTATTTAGTGTCTTATTTAGTTTAAGGCTATATGATAGATATAAATAAAAATTGAATTCTTTATTAATGACTTCAAAAATATTCGATTTTCACCATTTCTTGGTGCTCCAGTACACCATAAAAGGAAACTCTTTTCTATACACCGAAAGGAAGCGTAAAATTGTGTATGTAATAAAAAAAATCCTTCGTAGTAGGTCATGAAAACATTTTTTAAAAAAATGAAATTTAAGGACTAAAAATATATTTCACATAAATTTTCACAGTAAAGACATTAAAAGCATGAATATCCATAACATAAAGACATTTGACTCAAGTGGTAGAGAAGGTCTTGGAATTTAGCATCTTTAAGCTGCGGTTCCCTGGCAAAAGAGGGAACATAACATTTATAACTGGGTTTGTGTGTTGTTAATAAAGTATCATATTCATCAACATTCTACAGCACCCGAGGTTTATTTGACATTTTTTATGAATGTGTTTATCTACAGTAGTGGTTATAAAATTTTATTTGAATGGATTTATTACCCAGACCGAAGGTTGGGTGCAAAGCAGCTAGTATAATATAAAATCTGATTGTTTATTATAACATATACATACCTTGTTTTCTCAAATGACTCAACAAAGAAGTAACAACTTCTTGTACTAAGTCTACAGTAGAATGACGACTGCTTAATACATTTTCTAAGGCCTGTCATAAATATAAGTTCATTAAATTTTATAAGTTTATAAAACAACTTAAAATAAAAGTGAAAAATTAAATCTAGTACTTTTTAGTTAATTTCAATTGCATAATTAAGGTTCAAACAAAATAAAATCATTGATTAAACTACAAATATCAATTCTGTTGTTGATGATGCTTATCTCTAAAAAGATCTGACAGAATCAGACCAGATTAAGGAATCCATTGATAGAAAGAAAATTGATGACAATTGGGAAAGAATAGATGTCATCCCAACGACACTCCAGAATATATTCAGGAGATGCTTGATAGCATTTAGGGCAAAGAGGAAAGGTTTTGTAGCCTACAGAAAAAGTGATACATTTCAAGTGACCAGTGGCAAGGCATGTAAGGCAGATGTTACATTTCCTGTCACAAGAAAGGATCAGAAATAACCCCTGCTTTCTACCTTTGCAGTTGTAATGAGAGGGAGATGCCAGTCAATCAGTTTTAGTCCTGGTTTTTTCCCAGGAAAATAGTTCAAAGTAGGTAAGCCTGGAAGAAGACACAATAGGGTGACTTGAACCTCCCTTTGAAAGATTGTCTGCTAATTTATTACCTTTAATTTCAACATGGGATCCACTGAAAATAGATGTCATGCTAAAAGAAGATTAATTTTAGCATGAGTAGAACAAATAGGCTTGATTGATGCCCTATGCATGTCCAATTGTGAAGATGTTGACTTGAGCTGCAGCTTAGTTAGTATCCAACAGTCACCAAAATTAGTTTTGTTCAAAATGGACTCCAAACCGATCTCAATGGCCAGAAGTTTTCTTAAAAAAACTGAACAGAATTTGGGATTACATTAACACAAAGAGTATCTGTGATGAGAAGTATCGTGAATATTCTGATACCAATTTGATTATCTATTTTGCCACTGTCAGTAAAAATTGCGATGTCAATTGGAGAGATTTTATTAATGAAATCTAAGGCTAATTCTTTAAGTAATTCAAGCAAGCAATTTTCCTTGTTAACAGCAGTGGAAAGGTTGTAATTGAAGTGAACTCTGGAAAGATCATCAATAGGGTTCAAACCAATCAAAGATAATGTAATTCTACATTGTTCGCAATTAAGTGCTGCAAGTTAACAAGCCTAGTGGGACTGTTTTTCTTTAATTTCTTCAATTAATTAGATATTTAGAAGTTTAATTGCCCTGGCCAAAACTGGTGAGTTTATTGAAATATTTGACCAGATTGGCCTGTCTTCTGATACAAAACAGTTGTAAATCTTCTTCAAAGCGTACTATATCTGAATGACTACTGTGCCTCAATCCAGTAATAATGCAAGCAGCACTAAACTGGACTTTTTCCAATTTTTTCAAGTTAGATTTGGAAGTACAACAGTATATTAGTCAGCTGTTTTCTAGAATGGGTCTAATGACTGCCAGGTAAATAGTTCTAATGGTGGTCACAATTGCACCACAGCCCCTATAAGCAATGTACTTGAAAATGTGTAAACATCTCCTAGACTTCAAGGCAATATGTTCGATATGTTTGCCACTTGTAAATTCTCTGTCTAGAATGAAATGAAATCCAAATATTTTGGATGTTTCTCATAAGTAAGTTTCAGATGATTAATTATCAAAGAAAGTTGGTAGTTATATAGGTGCTTATTGGTAGTAAGGAAGGTAATAATTGATTTGGTTGGATTAAAACTCAGCTCCTCTGCAAGATCAATTTTTCTTAAAATAAGCTGAGTTTCCAATTTGCCTATGATATATATAGATATTAAACTTTAACCTCTATTGTATACAGCAAAGTATATATAAGAAACAAAATTTAGAAAAAAATTATATTGAATATGAAATTTAATTACTCAATTTATTTTAATTTACAGTTTAATAAATTTAACACAACATTTCATTCTTTAAAGGCTTTTCATATACATTTCAAAACTAAAAACTGTATTTAGCACCTTAAATAAAAAAAAATTAAACAAACCTGAATTCTTGTGCAAGAGGTTCTCATGTCCCGCAAAATTTTTATTATTTCAAATGTTTTACCTAAACATAAAAGAAGATAACTGTTCTTAACAAATCTGTGAGGAAAACCAAATAAATTGCTAAGTTATGTAAATTAAAAGAATTTAATTTATTACCTTTGGTTAAATTTTTTAAGGTTAATTTCAGCTCTCGAAGCAAATGTAAATCACGAGCTCTTCTACTATTTTTTTCACTAAAAAGTATGTTAAACAATTTAACATTTTAAAAAACGACAGGAAAGTAATCAAACAAATTGTAATAAATATTCATAATTCAATGGCAAAATATATTAATACATTTTAATTTATTTACATAAATATACATTTGTAATTGCATATATGTTTCTAAAGTTCATTTTAGATATAGCTAATTTATTTACACTACGATGAATCCATTTTTAGTTTTTCTGCTTAAATGGAAATAAAACCAATTACATGTGTAAGTTATGTAAAAAATATTAAAACCTAAACAGGAGTTTCAGTGTTGAATTTCCATTATAAATGCATTAAAGATTATAAAAACAAAACAAAAAAGAATTCATAATCAGTAATATTTAAAAGGACTGTTGATAATCAAATATATAGCAAAGATTATATAAAAATAATGTTCTCACTATAGTGTGAATGTAATAAACCCATGTATATCCTTTTTTTCTTGCATTTAAAAATTATTACTGTATGTAATTCACATACTTTATAATCCAGATTCATTATGTGAAAAATACTCACATTCTTCCATTTTTATTAAATCTCTTCCTTCTACAAGAAATTCTAACATTTAAATTTTTCTATCTCTACTCATATTTTTTATTCCCTTCCAAGTGCTATTTATCTCATTACAATAGGAATACACAAAAGCGTTTCACACATAGCAAAAATGAGAAGACATTGCCAACACCCTTTTAATGGAGGAGTGGTTTGATATTACTCCACAAACATGACTTTCCTTGGGCTGGGCAAGGTTAACTCAGCCTTTTATCCCTTCAGTGGGTAGACAAACTGAGGAATAAGCATGCTTGGGAACTAAACACTGGGGGCTCCACATAAGCAGGGTTCCCACTCTTTTCCAGAACAAAAATTAAGGACTTTTTAAGGACTTTCTAAGGACCAAAGTAACTTTTTATAAGGACCTACTTGAAATATAAGACATAACGGCATAAACCCTATCTTCTGAGGAACATATTTTAATGATTATGAACCAGACAAGGCATGTTCAATAAATGCCCTACAATATTTCAGAATTAAGTTTTTAAAAATACCTAAAAATTAATATAAGATAAATCTATTTGACAAAACCTAATTCTGAAAAATGTACATCTTAAGTTTTTTAAGTGATCAAACTAAAAATAAATTGTGAATAAAAACAATGTTATAAACAGTACTTCCTGAGGATTTAAAAATGACTGATATATATATTTATATAAGAGTTTATATATATACTAGCTGATTATATCTGGCGCTGCCTGGGAAAGAAGAAAGTTTTAGACTTTTCTATTGCATTCAATGCAAGGAAGATTAAACTTCCATGAGTAACTGAAATATCTATAAACCCCCATCCTCCATACTTCAATTAATTAAAATCTGCATGACTGTTAGCTATTGGGAAAGGGCATCTGCTTTATACTTTAAACTTTTTAAGTATACAAAAGATTATATATTTGTCATATAAGAAAACTGATAGGAAATCACATGAGACTGTGGATCTCATCGATGGAGAAATTGATCACATTCCAATTTAAAAATTAAGGAGTTTTTAAGGACCTTTGACGAAAATTGAGTAGCTTTAAGGGTCCTTAAAAATGAAAGCAAAAATTAAGGAGTTCTTAAGGACTTTTAAGAATTGTGGGAACCTTGATAAGGTTGACCACCAAACTGGGACATATGTGTTGCACTCCAGGGCTGTTGGTTTCAAGAATGGAGACTGGCACCACAGGCCATGGACCCCAAGTTGGGCTGTAATGCCAAGGAGTTTAGTTTATGGAACCTGGCAGTAAACAAAATATTATACAATAAGAAGGTAAAGAAAAGAAATAGATATTTCAGTTACACAAAGAAAACTTTAAAATGGTTATATAAACAGAAATTTAAAGTCTTAAACCTGCACTTTATATTAGCATGTGTATAAATTCTTTCTCGGAAGAAACAAGTGTTACATTCCACTCTAGAATAAAAACAACCATAGCTAGGAAACAATTACAGCTAAGCAACAATCAAATTCCCTATTTTACACACAAAAAAGAATGTTGCTATAGAAGATATTTTTTTTTCAATACCTATTCATGTCTCTTTTAATTTTTAGAAATTTCACTATGTTTTAGGAAAAGGGTGAGAAATTCTGACCCATTTTTTTGCAACGAAAACCCTGAAAAATACCTGTTTGCACTGTAAGTATTATGATTTAAAAAATAAGATTATTACCTTAACACTAAGTGGAACGGAACAACAACTTTCTTCAAAATACCATCAACATCCAAAAAGTAACATGAAGACAGATGGTTATTGAGACTAGATGTAACAACATTTCCTCCCACCATGGCATAGCCTGGACAAAACAATCTGAAATAGTATACGATAAGATGGTAAAGAAAAGAACTAGATATCTCACTAGCACAAACAAAACTTATAATTATAGAAATTTAATGGCTTAAAGTTATAAATCAATAAAAATTTACTTTTGGTTGAAATTGCTTACATGCAATGACTAAAATTAGGTAAAATTTGTACTTAAAATAGGCTAAACCTAACTGTGTTTAATACTCACCGGCCAGTTTTGCCAACATTAAAAGCAGCTACTCTAGGTCCTTGCTGAGTACACCATACCTAAATTTAAATAAAACAGATTTAAGATCAAGACAAATATTAACCCTCTCACTGTGCATGCCGCGATTTCCACAGGCAACATAGATGTAGCAAAATTTGTGTAACCCACGATTTCTGCAGGCATGCAGTTTAGCCATCTATTTAACTGTGGAGCCTGCTCTTTCCCTGTTTATTCTTTCATTTTGGCTTTACTGTGATTTTTAATTGTTTATTTAGCTGTAAACTATTAGATGGCTTTAATTGTCTGCATTTCTGCGAAATATAGAACAAATTTTTGCAGCATTTTGAGCATGCTTTTGACAGCTGAAAGATGTCTGGTAGGAAATGCTTCGCAAGTTATATAAACTATACCCCTGACAATATTTCTGACACTGATAGCACTTTTGAATCTCTTTTCAAGTATATTGAAGATAGTTATAGCGAAACTGATGAGAATTTCTTGAATTTCTCTGAGGATAGTGATGAATCTGAAAATTCATTTTCTATTCAAAATGTTCGACAGTGGTGCAAAATTAATAAGTAAAATATTCCACCGGCTCCTGCTTCATTTCCTTTCATTGGAAATCCCAGACTAAATTTCACTTTGGAAAATAATGCAACTGTTTTGGTCTATTTTGAACTTTATTTTGAAGATGTTATGTTGCAAATAATAGTAAAAGAGACCAACAGTACATGACAGTAATAGACCCATGACACTAACTGCTCGACACTTTGCAAGCCATTTACACTCAAATCCCATCAAGAAAGAGCCTTGTAGATAGAGTGCTGTCTGTTTTTTAAAAAACTGAAGATGGAACAAAAACTTCGAAAAGAAACGCGAATTTGGTGCAAGGATTGGGTAGGACTTTGCATCGAGCCTTGTTTCGAAATTTATCTTACATGACTTCATTTTTAATAAATGTTTTCTAAGTCTTTTGCATTTTTTAATTAGTATATATGTTTTGCTTTTATATTTTATAAAATAAATGATAATTTAACCAAGATTAATTTTCAAAATTTAGCTTTTATATCATTATTCTTCAATTTCATTATTCTGAACACCTTTTATTTAGAACCTAATTCTATATTTAAAAAAAACTTTTGCGAAAATTTTTTGTATATTTTAACTTTAAAATGTATATAGATTTCAAATATGTCATTAAAAAAAATACGCAATTTTTGAACCTATTTTGATAAAAGAAATACGCAGCGAGAGGGTTAATTAAAGTAACTCTGCCCATTATCTTTTATATCATATCAGATACAATTTCTCAATTAAACAATATTCCTATGATGTTACAAATATCAGGAGATTCCAATAGTGACTATAAAATGTGGAATTTCAAATAAATCAGCAGCCACAAACACTCTTGGGATTTCCAATGTTGTGTGTGTGTGTGTGTATACATCAATGTCATAGGCAGAAGTTATTTTCGGAGGGCGACCAAGGGGAAAGGCTTTGTTTTTTTTTGAGTAAAACTACAGGTTTTCTTATATGTATGTATATACCTAATGAGTACCATAATACAATGTGGTTTTAAAATAACAAAATGATTATAAAATTATATAATGAACAAATTTAAAGCTTACAATAAGAAATGGAAAATCTACATAATGAATTTAAAAGTAAAATTAACATTAAAAACCATTTTTACATTTATCCATTTAAACTTGTCTCTCATTTACCTATATACTAAAATCTAGACTAACGTAAAAAAGTTTAAGCTATTTTAGAATCTGTGTCAAAATATTCATTATGGAGCACCTCAAACAGGAAGACGATATACAACAGATTATGGAAAATGATCTTGAGATGAAAAGCCCTAGGGGATAGGGGTAGATAAAAGCCTACGGCTAAGACATTTATTGACGAAGCAGTATCTTTCTCAGAACATTGTTGTCTTTTCATAATTAGGCAGATGACACACCCACACACATGGTTAATTTTCTTTCCATGAAACGGTCTTTTAGAATTTTGGAAAGGGGCTGGTCCCTTAAATCCCCTCCCTTGCCTATGGCCTTGGTATACATATACATGTTACAATGCTTTTAAGCATATGACAACAGTAGGGATAAACTATTTTAGGTATAATTAAAAAAATATATGCAATTAGTCCCTATAATTTTATTTCCCCAGGCTTGCTGGGCAAAAAGAGCTCTTAGTAGAATGACTTGCAATCAAGAAACCAAAAAAACAAAGTCTAAAGAATACTGGGACTTTACATTTTTTGAGAATCAAAAAATGCATCAGTCTACTAATTATCTTTAGAATGCAATAGTTCTGCATAGAATGCTCTAAGAATATACACATTTGTTGTTGATGTTAGCCCCACAGAGAGTGAGTCATGTGATTTTGCTCCCATGAGGCTTACAATCTATCATCAATTTTGGGAGACCAATCAATTTGGAGTGAACCTTCATCACTTAAGCTAGCTTGAAACCAAACAGGCAGCAATTTAATTAATTATTGCAAAAACAATGCCCTTTTCCTGGGATAGCTGAAAAATGTGTCCAGTGGACAGAAAATTAGCATTTAATTTTGAAAGATGGGTAAAAAGAATTTAAGCCATAGAACACTCCTTTACTGAGATTTTACGGCTAGGTATTAAAAAATAAGGGAAAAGAAGAATTTTGGATATCTATTTTAGGGGTAATAATTCTGATACATTGCATGCATATATATATAATGCTTATATCCTTTTTAGTCTCACATGCATTGGAAAAATTATATAAAAAAATTATGTAATGAAATTTTTATTATTACCTTACCTCTGTTTAAAATAGCATAGTTAACTAAAAACCTTTTGCTTTTCTATACAGAGTATTAAAATAAAATCTAAAGGGTGCAAGGAATCATGTTCCCTACTGTTCTACATATACATACAAACATATATATATATATATACACACAGTGAAACTTTTCCGAGCGGCCACTCCTGTATAGCGGCCACCCTTCTAAACGGCCAATTTTTCATGTCACAGATTTTTCAACTCATAGACCTAATGGTAAAATAACCTGTATCAGCGACCACCCGACCTCCTCTAAACGGCCACAAAGTGCGATTGCCCCTTCCATTTTTCGGGAAATTCTACTCAATCCATGCTTTAATTTTGAACAAAAAAACTCAAAGTCAGGTTTATGATCGGATATAAGACAAAGGAATAACTTGAGAAATCCATTCCCACGGTCACCCCCTTTTCTAAGAAAGATTAAATCTGTTATCTCTTTTGTATTCTCCCCACACACTTCAGATAGAGAAGAACCCCTATTGCACCATCCATAGAAACTGAGGGAGGAACTGGACAATCAACGTTGAGGGTGTTCTAGGGCCTTTGTTTGGAATTCCAATCAGTAAAGTTAAGGAAGAATTGCACCTTGTCAGCAAAAATGTCACTCACACCAGTTTTATTTAATTAGTTGGTCAGTGATCTGAACAACGATGTCGAAATGCGTTTTTCTAAATCTTAAGCAGAGCACTGAAGTTCTGCGTGAATATGAGAATGACAAATCAGCAAGAAAGTTAGCTGAAATATTTAACTGCGGAAGAATGGAAATCAACAAAGTCATCAAAGAAAAGAATTTGATTTTGAAGGAGTACGAAGACTACAGAACAAGCAGAAACAAATTGTAGCCTTTTTTTTTTTTTTTTAAATGTAAAGAAGCATGAAATAAAGTACTGTTTTCTCTTTAGATAAGTTTTAAATTTCATTTACATAAGGAATATATGTCAGATTTGTTTATCTTATGCATTAAAGTAATTATTTTATAATAGTAAATAAAATCCACCAGAGCGGCCAACCCCTCTAAGTGGCCCAAATATTTTCAGTACGGAGGGGTGGCCGCTTAGAGAGGTTTCACTGTATATACATAGATATATATATGTATGTACATATATGTGTATATATATATATACATATATATGTGTATGCATATATATATATATATATACATGTACATATATATATATATATATAATGTGTGTATGTGTATGTATATATATATATATATATATATATAATAAATATATATATATATATATATATATATATAATGTGTGTATGTGTATGTATATATATATATATATATATATATAATAAATATATATATATATAATAAACATATATATATATATATATATACATATATATACAACGCATAATAGAAATTTCTGAGGTTAATACTTCCATGGAGTTACAGATGTTTTATCTTATTTCTAATATAACTAAGATAACTTACCTCTAATATGCCCCTTCTAGGTGCATAAATCACCAAGAAAAAAACCCTTCGTCTTTTCTTTATTTCTTGTTTGGGGTCTTTAGTTATAGCATCTTCTACTTCAACCCAGCCACATTGTGCATCTCTATATCCTGCAAAAATCCCCAAAGGTTATAAATCTATATTAATACAAACAAAAATTTGAGGATCTAATTTAATTTACATGAACTTAAAAACTCATTCATATATACATATAAACAATATAGTTACTGCAATTTAAGCTAAAAAGACATCAATAAGAAAAAAAAATTAACTTCACAAACCTTTCCACATACGAACGGCAACACCTTTAAATACATCAAACAAAATAACTCGACCAAATGCATCAGTTATAGCAGCAAGACACTTATTAGGTGAAAGTGCTATGGATAGGCCTTGTCTTCTTTTATCATACAATCCAAACCTAAACCAGAAATAGACATCTATTACTGACTGCAGAAACTAAATTGTAGTCAAATATTTTTATTAAGATTTTTAATTACCTCAAGGGCAAAATAGTTGCAGGTTCAATCTTTGGCTGTGCTTTTTGGTCTTTCTGTTGGTTGAATCCCATAAGGCCACCCACAAGATTACTGGAATAATTTAAAGAGATTTAGGGGGGAAAAAAACTGAAAACTTTGTATTTAAATATCTCAGTCAGTTTTTGTCACAGAAAAATGGAACTTGTACACAGGGTTCCCACTCTTTTTCCAAAACAAAAATTAAGGACTTTGTTGCGTAATTGACGTTAGTTGTCTATAGTGCCAAGAGATGGTGCCAGGTGTTCCAAGAAAAAGAGGAACAGACTATGTTCTAAGGAATGTTGTTTTTTGATTTTTAGTTAGTTCTTAGTTATGTAAGTTGTTGTGAGTTCTGTTTTTTGTGTGGTATATGTGTGTTCTTTGTCTAACGGGGAAAAGTGCTAAGTCCCCTGTAAATATGTCGTGCTGTGTGTGGAATAAAATATAAAAAGTCCTAGTTTTCGTTATATATATGAGTTTATAGGTGTAGATTAAAGGTCCCATGGATGTCACTTTACAGTGGATCTCCTATTCCAGCATTACTACCCAAGTAAACACGCTTACATTGTTTATTTTTCTGGTACTCATCCGTTTGATATGAGCAAAATGAGAAGCTTATATGAGATGTTTTGTGTTATGGTAGATTTTTTAGAGCTGAACCTGCATGTAATGTCGGGTAGACATTCCTAGGTTATTTCCTTAATGTTGGAACTTTGTTTTTCCATTAGAGATATTTATTGTTAAAGAGACTTTGTTCCAACAGACTTTTTAAGGATTTTTAAGGACCAAAGTATCTTTTTATAAGGACCTACTTGAAATACACGACATAACAGCATAAACTCTATCTCCTGAGGAACATTTAATGATTATGAACCAGACAAGGCATGTTCAATAAATGCTCTACAATATTTCAGAATTAAGTTTTTAAAAATGCCTAAAAATTAATATAAGATAAATCTATTTGACAAAAACTAATTTTGAAAAATGTACATCTAAAGTTTATAAACAGTACTTCTGAAGGATTTAAAAATGACTGATACGTATATTTATATAAAAGTTTATATATATATATATTATATATATATATATATATATATATATATATATATATATATATATATATATATATATATATATATATACTAGCTGATTATACCCGGCACTGCCTGGGAAAGAAGAAAGTTTTAGACTTTTCTATTACATTCAATGCAAGGAAAATTAAACTTCCATAAGTAACTGAAATATCTACAAAACCCCATCCTCCATGCTTCATTTAATTAAAATCTGCATGACTGTTAGCTATTAGGAAAAGGCAGCTGACTTTATACTTTAAACCTTTTAAATATACAAAAGATTATATATCTGTCATATAAGAAAACTGATAGGAAATCACATGAGATTGTGTATCTCATCAATGGAGAAATGGATTACATTCCAATTTAAAAATTAAGGAGTTTTTAAGGACCTTTGACAAAAATTAAGTAGTTTTAAGGGCCCTTAAAAATGAAAGCTAAAATTAAGGAGTTCTTAAGGACTTTTAAGGATCGTGGGAACCTTGTTGTAGTGTTACATTTCTTAGGATGAGTTTCAAATTTTACTAAATAAAATGATAGGAAATGGAAAAATGCATAAAAGATTAGATTTTGTACTTTTTTTTTAAATTGAATTTTTAATTCAGAAACAGAATAAAAGAAATATTTATATTTAAATCTCCTTTTAAATTGTAAATATGTCTCCAACCAATGATTATGAAGAAAAAGGCCAGTGAAGGACTTTATGCATGCTGTATATAAATATGTAGCCAGAAACAGAAGTCAAAATTTTGGGAGAAAAAAAGGAGAAAAAAAAAAAAAATAGGAAGTTAAATAACTATTAAAAATTAATGTTCTGATTTACTTAAAGCAAAAACAAGTGTCTAAATATAAAATAAGGAAGAATCTAAATAACTTTTTATTAATATAAACAAGTACTCAAGTTTCCTAGTAAAAAAAAATATTTAAAATAGATTCAAATCTGATGCTTCTTCAATGTGCCAAATCAAAAAAATAAATTAATAAATAAATTCATCAATACAGTAGAACTTTATATTAAACTTTGAGGAACCATATTGTTTGTTGTACTTGAACCTTTAAGAAAAATGCTAGATCTCACAAAATTATAACTTAAGATTAATATTAAGATTTGCATAAGATTACATATTAACTTATATAAGATTATCTTAGATATCTTATATCTTATATAAGATTTGCATATATGTAAAATATTCTCTTTAATGATTTTAATTGACTATAAACAACTTAACAATTGCCTATTAGAATAACCAAAAATGTAGACAAATACAAAACTAGTTTTGGCTTTAGTTATTGCTTATTATTTTAATACTGAATTAATTTATAATCTTCTACAGATGTGATGCCAGCCAGTATTAAGATAATTTAAGGAATTTCTTTGTCCAATACAACAAAAAACATTTTCTTTCCTTGAGTGGGTGGACAAGATGTTATTGATTTCATGCACTTTGTTTTCAAATCTAGAAACATATATTTAAATCTGTTTTCATGACTGCAAAAGAGTTTTATGAAAAAAAAAAACTTAGTGAATGACTGTAAGAATGGATCCTTCTACCTCCTTCCTAAGATTCACTATAAATGTATAAAATGGAGATTCACCATTTATGGATAAATTAGCATTCTAAACAAAAGGAAAATCATGCGATCAAAATTTTTATTTGCTATAAGTTGATTTGTTACAATAGGGATTTCAACTGTACAGCAATAATTTAAAAACCATTTCAAATAGCAAAGCTTTAAAATGCACTTCTAAACAGAACTTGAAAACTTTGTAACAGCAAAATTTGTTATTAACTAGTTTGTAAAATTCTATCAATTTTTCTTACGTTTATTTATATTTAATGTTTAAAAAATAAGTATAAGTCTAATTTTTTTAAATGAACAATTTCAAAATTTTTTTAAAAAGTAGCAGAATCAAAAGTTAAATATTAGAGGAAAAAAAAGGAGGAAAATGAAGAGGGAAAAATGCAAAGTAAAGAACAATTTCAGGAACAATTAAAGAACAATTTTCAGGAATAATAATTAACAAATTAAAATAGATAATTCAAGAATTTCTAATTAATAGTTACCTAGCATGATAACTAGAGATAAAATTCATAAGTTTGGAGGCAACAGCTTGAACAACGTCTGTTAGCAATAACTGACTGCTGCCCTAAAAAACAGAGAAAAAATCTAGCTAAAATTCAAGAAAAAACTATCAAAAAATACATGCAGTAACTAATTGAATAATTAAACACTTCCCAGGTTTTAAGCACATCATTTTGCTCTTTTTTTTTAGTATTTTTAATACTATGAAAATTAACTATATATTTCAATATTAATTTTCATTTTTCCTTTGTTTTTTAAATGTTTATGCTGTAAATTTTGACAATTAAGATATTAAAATTTTGGTTGTTCTGAAGTATATGGTACCAAAACTTGGTACTAATGTTGAAACTTGAGTTTAACTGCAATCAATAAAACATACTTTATTAACTGTAGAAAGAAATGGTTCAGATTGTTTTTGTTTCAATAAATAAGAAAATTAAATTGAAGGATCCAAATATTAAAAACTGATAATGTTATGTTCGAAATATGAACAGTATATTACTGTGACATAATAAAATTGATAATCCAGAATGAGAATTGTGAAATAAGATAAAGATTATATAGGGTGAAGTCACCAACAATTTTGTCATAAAATGAAGTGTACAATAGGGGGGGGGGAATTGCAGCCATAACCAGTTGGTGTGATAAAGGAAGGATCTGGTTCAGTGATAAAGGATACTTATTGATGCAGTATTGGTTGGATGGATTCCTTTCATTCTCTTCATTCTGCAGTCTCCTTGACAACTTAAGAATAAAAAAAAAATCTTTGAACAAAATCTCTGGAAAAATCTGTTTTTGATCGCATGCATCCTCTTTTTGATAAAAATATCCTAAGCTTACCACTAGAGCACTATAAAGTTTTAATTGGTTAGACCCTTTGCCAGAGGGCATGGACTGTATCTCCTATGGTCAGTTTAGAGTAGGGGTTAACTCTTTAGCGGACAGTGGTTTCTCAGCAAAACCAACTGTTAAACATTTTTTTCTTTATTTTATTTTATTTTTTTTTTTTTTTTGAGAAATTTTGTTATTTTTTTGACATTTAAAACTTACAGTAAATGACAGTACTACATTTAATTTTTTTTTTTAATATATGTATTTAAACTTGCTGTACCTGGAAAGTTAGTAATTTGATTTTTTCACTCATGACCCCAAACAAAAATTTCTATTCCAACAACACTTATAAATTGTTAAACTATCTATTTCACTTTTTAAGAACACTTATTGTTCTTCCAATATAATTAAAATTTTAAAAAGTATAATGTTCACGCTGTACAAGGGAATGGATTCGTCAATTCCCCCTCCCCCTCAATCCCTCCTACGGTATCCTCTAATGGAAACTCCTCTCAGGATTGTAAAGAAAAATTTTAATACATTTGGCATTTATAAGGTTCATAGGTAATATTTATAAACTATTTTCATTAAATACCAAAGAGTTTATGTAGGTGACCTATAAAGGGTTAAAAGAGGGAAAGCAGAGTCACACGAGGTTTTTGCCCTTCATTATACATCTAAAAGCCTCTGAGAATTTTCTTCAGGCATAATGAGGACTTTTGAGTATAAGTTAACTTTTGCACTTTTGATGTATCGCATAACAGAATGTGTTTCAACAGTTTATTTCTTAAACAGTCATTTTCAGAGTTATACAAAATCTCTACTTTATTTGCAGGTTTATTTACTCTATCCTTACACATATATATTGCACTACTGACTACTAGAAAAAGATTACTAATTAAAAATATTATTACCTCTGATGCATGATAATAACCAACATATGGATTACATCCAGTAGTTAATAACAAAGAATTTGATGGTACATTAGGTTTAACAGCTCCATAAAATCCTTTTCTAACTGATTCTGTAACTAAATGATCAAAGGGTGTCGTGGTCATAACACCTGAAATATTAGATAAATTATTGTACTAAAAATTACCAAAAATATAATAACTAGGCATATATATTTTTCAACAAAGAATTTTTTAATTTTATAATTTTACCCAAATATGTTGAATGTGCATTTGCAAGTTTTATACACAAATATATAATACTTCTACATAAAACTGAAGCATAGTAACAGAAAATCCTCAAGGTTTAAATTTTTTTTCTCCTATACATAGGCGGCATAAATACACAAGTGTTGAACTTCAGTACAGATTTTCAGATGAATGGACATATATAACATATCCAGGGTTCCCACTGTTTTTCTAGAACAAAAATTAAGGACTTTTTAAGGACTTTCTAAGAACCAAAGTAACATTTTATAAGGACCTACTTGAAATACACGGCATAATGACATAAACTCTATTTCCTGAGAAACCTATTTTAATGATTATGATCCAGACAGGAAAGTTCAATAAATGCCCTACAATATTTCAGAATTAAGTTTTTAAAAATACCTAAAAATTAATATAAGATAACTCTATTTGACAAAAACTAATTTTGAAAAATGTACATCTAAAGCTTTTTGAGTGATCAAACTAGAAATAAATTGTGAATAAAAACATTATAAACAGTACTTTCTGAAGGTTTAAAAATGACTGATATATATATATATATATATATATATATATATATATATATATATATATATATATATATATATATATATGTATGTGTATATAAATATATATATATATATATATGTGTATAATATATATGTATACTAATTTATTATACCCGACGTTCCCTGGGAAAGTAGAAAGTTTTAGACTTTTCTATTACATTCAATGCAAGAAAAATTAAACATCCATAACTAAATGAAATAAGTACAACACCCCCCCCCCCAACTTGCATGCTTTGCTTAGTTAAAATCTGCATGACCGTTAGCTATTAGGAAAGGGCAGCTGACTTTAAACCTTTTCAGTATGTGAAAGATTATTTATTGGTCAAATAATAACTAAAAAAAATTGTCCCATAAGAAAACTGATAGGAAATCATGAGACGGCGGTGAATCGCATTGATTGAGAAATTGATCACATTCCAATTTAAAAATTAAGGAGTTTTTAAGGACCTTTGACAAAAATTACGGAGTTTTAAGGGCCCTTAAAAATGAAAGCTAAAATTAAGGAGTTCTTAAGGACTTTTAAGGACCGTGGGAACCCTGATATCCTAAGAGATTTTTCTTATAAAATTAGAATAAAATATTTTCATCCCATTTTCTCACATACATGTTCACATTCCTGAATTTTGAAATTAAAAAAAATCCATTTAAAAACTTACTGTAAATAAATCAAAATTAAGTAAACTTAGCACACAAATGTGGAGTTTTACACTGCAATTAAAAACAAAATAATGTATGATCACAACATATAAGATGGTAGTTAATGCAACCTGACATATATATAAAAAAAAAACCTTGTAATAAAAGTAACAAAATTTTTATCTTTATTGAAGCTTTAAAGCTACAGTAAACATTCAGTTAGTGAATATTTGGGTAAAAATCTACCATGTATATATATGAGTGTATTGTAAAAAGTAACTAAGAATGAGAAGCAAAAATAGTTTTATAAATTTCCTGCATCCTGTAATGAATAAAATTATTAAGACAAAGGGAAATACAATGAGTAGTAATAATAACTTCAAAATGTTTTTTCAAAACAAACATTTTTCTATTTTATGAATACTTGAAATATTGCAGGCAAATTTCTAACTATCATTTCTCTCTGAAATTTACCAACTATCTTATAACATATAAAACCACAGTTAGTTAAAATTTAAAATGCTTCATAATGCAAAATTTGTTGATTCTGACCTTAAAAAAAAATTTTATAGACATTTCATATACTAAAAATAGACATTTTTATTATTTCTTCATTTAATATTTTTCATGAATGATTACTATAGAACTATGTTTATATATACTTGATGACATATTTACCTGCAGCTTCACAATCAAGTAGCTTATCATGCTCATGAAAACCCCATTTTTTATATGACAAAGGTGGAGGCTGAACAACTTCTTGACGTCCTGCAGTAGCTGAAATCAAATAAGTTCCCAATATTATTCATGTACTGTTACATGGAGGTAAAGCTATATACTTTAATATTTATATATATGTAATAATGGGGCGTGTTGCTTACAATATTTCTGTTTGGTTTCAAAATTCTATATCATAATTCTTAAAAAATGATGGCATTTTTCTGGTTTTGGGATTTATACATAGCACTCTGTCAGTGGGATGGGTTTTTAGATTTCACAAGAACTTTCTATGCGGCATGATTGGCTGTCTCTTGACGTCGATTCTGGTTTTAAAATGTTTTAAATAGGCGAGCACCAAGGTTCAAAGGGTTGTTCAGAGATTTTTTGACTTTCTGTTCCTTGCTAACAGGATGCCAGGTTCAGATGTGTGCTTTGTAATTGTAATCATGTAAGACCGTAAATAAATTAATTAGTTAGTCAAAGTTGGGGATATTTTGCTGTTGGTGCCTCTGCATGCTACACTCCAAAGAACAACAGTCTAGTGTCCCATTCTAGGATTGGGGCACTGGACTCAGCTGTTTCCATAGTGGACTCCCAATGGACATGACTAATTCTGCAGGTGTTGATGTGTAAGGCTATGGATTGTCACAAGAAAGTCGGCAGGATTCGAACCTACGTGGGAAGATCGCAATGGATCTTCCTGTGTAGATCCATATGTAAAATCCTCTGCATGTATGACTATCTTTCATTTCTAATGTACAAAGACTTGGAAATATGGATTTTACTGGCCAAAATTAGAAAAATACTAACAGAATTTTAAAAATGCAGATCAATTTTAATATAGAAATTGTAAAATAACATTTAATTTTCATGTAACTATAACCTCTTTTTTTCATTATTCTGAAGTAATGTAAATTATAAGCTAATTTTGGAATCAATCTGATAATAAGTCAAGTTTTAAAATGCAATGGGTTCAAGACTGATAATACTAAAACACATATGAAAGGCTAGAGGTCATTTACTATAACTTCCCTTCCTCTCTTATTAGGGTGATGGCCTGCAGTATCGGAGTTTGTGGGTTCAAATCCTACTGTGACATGGATGTTCATAGTCATTTGGAGTTGGCTTCAATGTCCCAGTCTTATTAGCCCTTGTGTTGCAAACTAGACCCTAGCACTCCACACCAAACCCGTCCTCTCTTACACACAATCAGATAAAAACACAATATATATATATATATATATATGGGAGATTTATTCCCATGGTAGAAAAGATGCAAAGGCTCAACTAAAATGAACTTATTTAATTAAACTATTTACACATTATATACAAAATTGGTGTCTAGGGAGAATTAATATAAAACTGGACATTAGTGCCCGTTTGGCACAACATCAACACCGGTCATGGTGGTCAAAAAGAGGTCAGCAAGAAGTACCATCTAACTCAAGTCTATCAAAAGTAAACAAAATGTTCGTTTCTTCTTGTAGTTTCCGCAGAGTTGAGTTATTCTTTACTTCTCCAACTTTGGCCATCCTGCAACTCAGACGTCCTCAGCCATCTCCAACCAATGAACAGAACTGCTGGTCTTCAAGATGCAAAATCCATATTCATATCCATATCCATATCAATATCCATAAACATATAAATATCACGCAAAATCCATATCCATATCACGACCACGGTCCACAAGATTGTGGGAGATTTATTCCCATGGTGAAAAAGAAGCAAAAGCTCAACTAAAATGAACTTATTTAATTAAACTATTTACACATTATATACAAAATTGGTGTCTAGGGAAAATTAAAATAAAACTGGACATCAGTGCCCATCTGGCACAACATTAACGCCCATCTTGGCAGTCAAGAAGCGGTCAGTCAGAAGTGTCATCTAACTCTCGTCTATCAAAAGTAAACAAAATATTTGTTTCTTATTGTAGTTTCTGCAGGGTTGAGTTATTCTTTACTTTTATATATATATATATATATATATATATAAATGTGGGGCATTTTTTCTTTTATCAGCATTCTACCATACAATCTGCTAGTTCTCTTTGTCATTTTGTATTGTGGGAACACCATACAGGTAGGGTAGCATCACTCCCTATGAGGGAATCAAACTCAAGCCTTTGGGAAGAAGCACACAATACTAACCAATCTGAGCAGTGTATATATTATTAAATGTTATGTATAACAAAATTATATCAAAATTACAAACAAATTAAAAGGGATGGTAACACAAAATTTATACCTCTAGCTAACTGGTTTCTACAAGCTCTTAATGTCTGAAAAAGACCAAATCCATCGATAGTAACAACAACAGTGGAAAAGACAATCACAAGTTCATCTGGCTGAAAATAAATAAGAATTGAAATAAATATGTGCTAAAATACAGAACACATTTTTTAAAAATGTAAAACATTTCTAAACATTTAATTGCACAAAAGAATTGCCCTTTAATATACTAGGGAATTAGAGGACAAAAATCTTCATACATGCAAAATCTGGCTGGTTTATGTTTAATACCCAAATCATTTCTGACAAATATGAATTGAGAAATGTCAATAAATCTAAATTATTATAGACTTCACAGCGTTAAACAAATGTGAGAATTAAACAATCTTGAAGTTACAGTCAGTCCTCATTAGTCATCAGAGATCAGATGTCATTTTAAACATCACAGGATGCCATGTGTGAAAAAAAGAAAACTTTGTGTTAAAGATATTTATTTGGTATTATATGGACACATCTGTTAGCTATTAGGAAAGGGCAGCTGACTTTATTAACCTTTTCAGTATGCAAAAGATTATTTGTCAAAAAAGTTTTCTAGCTTGTGACCATAACAAAGTACTAACAAACTAAAAGTATTTTCATAATTTTTTAAGGATATCAAGGAAAGGAATTTTGAATTACTACAGTAATATACTGACAACATATATGTATTTGAGGATTTTCTTGATTATTAATACTCCACTTTTGGCTAGAAAATGTGAAAGAATGTTATGAACATTAACAAATATTTTATATATTCTTTTACCAGTACTTATCACCTGTACTGGCCTACTTAGAACCAGTTTTGGGGCAAGTTTAACTCCAAACTTACAAAACCAGAAAGTTTGGAGAGTATGGCAAAAACAGATAGGAAATCACGTGATGATGGTGAAACTGATCAAGTTCCAATTTAAAAATTAAGGAGTTTTTAAGAATCTTTGACAAAAATTAACTAGTTTTAAGGGCCCTTAAAAATGAAAGCTAAAATTAAGGAGTTCTTAAGGACTTTTAAGGACTGTGAAACCCTGGAGAAATGAATACAGTTTTCTTAAAAACACAGAAGCTGTAAGCAAAAGCTATTTTACTTTATGAAAGGATTTTTAATAGGATTACTATACCTAATAGCTACAAGTTTAAAACATATAAAAAAATTATTACTTTATCTCTGTAAATTGCTTGACTTCTAGACATTTATACATCTACATGCTATTCTAAAGGATTAAACGTTCAGATAAATACTTCTCCAACGAATATTGGTAATTTGTAAATGTTCATACTGCATATCTCTGCTAATAAACATCCTTTAATGGATAACTATTTTATCTTTTAGTTTGCAATGAACATTCCCTGCTCAGCCTTAGAATCAAATTTTATTTTTATTCACACTATTTTTCCAATCAGTTTCTGTTACAAACACAAAGTTTGAGCAAATTACAAAATTTTAAAAACAGTAAAAGTTAGAAAATTATTATTATTATTTTAAATCTCACCTGATCTGCATAGTTAGAAAAATGTTGAGGTACATGTGTTTTGCAACGTAAATGGCCTACAGGCTCCTCATGCAATTTTTGGGAGAGAAGAACATCAGCATTCTGGAAGAAAACATATCTCTTAATATTTTATTTATTTGCATATAAATGAAATAACATAAACATGACTAAAGTTATTTATATAAATAAAGAGGAGTGTCTGCATCTATAAACTCAACTGTACAGAAGTAATAAGAGCAACAAGCATGAAATTTAGTACAGATTCTTCATGACATACTATACACTGTATGAAACATTTCATTCATACTATATGATTCATACTTTATAAACATTCATTTCATACTATATGAAACTTTAGAAGCCCTTTTCTTGAAATTTGAATTAGTTTCCTTTATTTTATATTTACTTAATTTCATGGAGGTTTTTTCCACATCTTCTCTCATAAGCATCAAATGGGCAACCATACAAGCCCAACCTACATGTAACCTTAAAGCTTAGAAGATAAGCATTTAAAAATATATACACAACATATAATATACACACACATCCAAATTTTATAAAATTTCTAATATATACACCTAAAAAATAAAATTTCTTTTTAAAATTATGACATAGGGACTACAAGCCACAAAAATTTATACCAGCTAAAAATTCAAATATCCTCCTTTATTTAAAACACGAACTATCTATACAACAACCAATATAAGATTTTTTTTCCAAGAATTTTTAATGCTCTAATTTCTAAGAAGAAAACAAAAAAATTTCATTTTAAAACTATCATACAAGAAATGCTGTGCTTAATGTTTTTAAATATATAGCACTTATAAATATCCTTCTTAATTTAATAAAAAGAACTATCAAAATATAACCAATACATAATTGCTCATGAATTTTTAATTCTAAAATGTAAACAGCATGATCATTTTCAAAATTAAAAAGATTTAACATTTAAATTAAGTCCTGCACTGAATATTTTTATTTTAGCAGATATGTTGGTTCTTTTTAATTAATATCACAAAAAATGTATGTACTTTTCCATTAGTAAAATATATAGTCAAACCCAGTTATAGCAAACCCCACATTTAACAAACTTTTTAATACAATGCACATATTTTAGTCCTACCATTTTCCTATAGTTTTTCATGTTAATTTATCTCTTTACAGCAAACCTCTATAATCTTATAAACCAGATATAACAAACACTTTCAGTCATACACTGAATTTTCTTTTTTCAACATTTTACTATGACTCTTTTTCAATAGAATTTAATCTCTAATTTCATAACAAAATATGATAAAATAATAATTCTTTCCATTCAAACCGAGAAAGAAATGTTAATGGAATCTTTTATTGCACTAGATAAAGAATTTCATAAAATTTTCTTGGAATTGCATCACAACTACAATTATTCTTTTATCATAACAGCAAGTAACTCCTTACGATAAAATTCTTTTTCTACTCACCATAGTTTTTATTATATTTGATTCTTGAATCAATTAAGTAATTAGTGGAAATTAAATTTACTAAAATTTAATCAATTTTAGTGAATATAATTCATTAAAGATCTTCAGCAGATTTTTATGGATTTTTCAACAAAATCAGTATTGAAACACTTAGCAATTAATGAGCATTAATACATTTTGTCAGATGCAACATTTTGCTCAATGGTTTAAATGTAGCAGTGTTCTCACTATAATATGAAAATGCAAAAAATTGACATATTTTCTTTTTTTCTTGCATTACCAAAATTATTACTGCACAAAATTTGCATACTTAATACAATAAAGTATGAAATTTTTGAATTTCAAAAAATTCATGCACTTTTTGTATTTAAATTAATTAGCTTCATCAATCGTTATATTCGTCCATTTTGGTTAAAAGTTCATTCTATCCAAAATTATTGCATTTTATTTTTTCTACTTCTATTCTTATTTCTTGTTTCCTTTTTGACTGCTATTCAACTTATTACAACAAAAATACACAAAAGTGTTTCATACGTAGCTGTAATAAGTAGACATTCTAACACCCACTAGACAAGGGTAGACTGTCATTACTCTGTAAACGTGACTTTCTTCTTTTCTTTCGAACCTGAGAATAAACAATATACACTTCATATTAGCACATGCAGAAATTCTTTCTTGGTATAAATAAATGTTACATATCCCACTGTAGATTAGCACCACCTTAGCAAGGATGCAATTTTGCAACAAATTCACCATTTTATAGACAAAGGAAATCTTAGCTAATGGAGGGGGGGAAAATTCTATTGCCCATTTCTCTTAATTTTTAGAAATAGCACTGTTTTGGAGAAAAGGTAAAAAATTCTCACTTTTTTTTCTGTGAAGAGAACCTTGTGTAGTACACCAATGGATACGAGTGGATCGGGACAGCCAATTTCGGTCTACAGTTCCAGGAGAAAATCACTTGATTCACTGGCGCCATCTATTTACTAATATATTAACTAAAATTATTCAAGTAATACTGTATGATTTTGGCCAGTTCTTGTATTATTTTATTTCATTTTTGAATATATTTTAATTTAATTCTCTATTTTCTCTTTTTTATTTTTTATTTATTTTTTTTTGCTTGAATTTTAAATTTTTTATTTTCATTTTTGTTAGTTTTTGTTGTTTTAAGTTTAAAAAATTAAATTTTTTCTAACAAGTGAGCTTGAGAAGTGCTTGCATCATTTCTAATATTTTATTTACAATTTTGACAATTTTTAAAATTAATTTTTATTTTTACTGTCAATTTTTTTACTATCATCTTTTTTTATTTTGAGTTTTTAAAATTAATTTTTGCTATTATAAATTTTATACCTCAAGCTGTCTATAATGGGCAATAAACAGCCTGATTTTTAAAGATAAAAACAATGTTCTGAAAAAAATGTTATTCAATATAATAATATAGAAACTTACATTTTTCTATCATCTGGTAAAAATATGCAATCACAATGCCTTTTTCAAGCAATTATGTTTGTTCTCAGTTTATTTTAATCGAGAGTAAATAGCCTGATTTAAGCATGAAAAAATTACTTTTTGAAATATTCAATATAGTAATTACAAGATTATATTTTTCGATCAAAGAATATTCAAGAATTCTTTTTTACTCTTTACTAAGTGAAATAATTATTCAATATTGCTGTATACTTTTGAGAGAAATAGTAAAATTTAAACTTGTGAATATTCTTTGATAGAAAAATGTCAGTTTCTAAATTGTTATATTGAATAACATTTTTTTAGAATAATGTTTTTATCTTTAAAAATCAGGCTGTTTACTGCCCATTATAGACAGCTTGAAGTACATATAATAGCAAAAATTAATTTTAAAAACTTAAAAAAAAAGATAATATAAATTAATTATAAAATTGTCAAAAATGTAAATAAAATATTAGAAATCATGCAAGCACATCTCAAGCTCATTTCTTAGCAAAAATTAATTTTATAAACTTAAAACGACAAAATCTAACAATAATGAAAATAAAAAATTAAAATTAAAGCAAAAAAATAAAACGAAGAAAATAGGAAATTAATTTAAAATATTGACAAAAATGTCAATAAAATAATACAAAAACTGCCCAAGATCATACCAAATTTACTTGAAAAGTTTTAGTTAGTATATTAGCAAATAGATGGCAATAGTGAAACAAGTAATTTTCACCTGGAACTGTAGCACCGAAATTGGCTGTGCCGATCGACTCGTCAATGGATACAGTTAACAAAATCTTTGTCCTTTCATGCATAATAACTGTAACTCTATACATGCCATAATAAAATATTTGAAAATCTTACATTTTGTATAAATGCACATTTCGACCAAATAATTATTTCTAGATTTACATATGAATACATACCAGTTTCATATGAAATTTAAGAATAATTGCATAAATTCATCAAAGTATGAATTGTTTTCTCTATCTACAGAAGCCATGTAACTATTGAATATTAAATACAAATTTCATAAATGGCTATCTAAACATGTTTTTATACGGAAACTTTATAAAATATTTTCATTGCATATTCCTATATTATAATTTGTGAGATATTTATTTCTTATATTTTCAACAAGAGTACAAAATCATACAATCTTAGTAGTCTGTCTAGCACTGAAAATCTGTACAATGTAAAGTGAAAATGAACAAGTTGGCAGATATGTTTTTCCATATTATAGAATATTACAGTAGAGAAAGCTAACTAAAACAGAAACTTTATACAAAGTTTTTAGAAAAAAATACTTAATAATACCTCTGTATATATCCTAATATACCCAGATGAAAAGCCAACAATTATACAGGTCCAGTCAGCTCCACCTTGAAGACTCCTACATAATTAAAAAATAATTAATAAAATCATTTGAATCACTGGGCTAGAATTATAAAATCATTGATTGGTAATCTCTACCTTTTCTGAGAGGCAAGAGGTAAACACAGCAAACTCGTAATGTTTTCATCTCTAAAATAACAAAAAAACAATTTTATTTCATTGAAAATAAAATTTTCACGAAATGTGAAAACGGTACTAAATAAATTTACATAGTTATTCAATACTCGTTATGTATCTAGGATAAAATAATACATAAAGATTTTTTATAAATTTATACACATAAGAATGTTGATTCATTATATTGCTTATCTTCCTGTTAAATACGAGGCGCATCCAGAAAGTATGTTTCCCTATTTGAAAGAAAAAAAGAACTCACACTTTCACGGACATATTTATTAGCAATATATTTGTTCCTAACATAATTTGTTGCGGACATATTTGTTGAAAAATAGCAGCAATGTTTCAGCTATTTTTCAACATAGCCACCACTAGAATTGAGACACTTGTCATATTGTGGGATCAACTTTTGTATACCTCTGTCGTAGAACTCTGCTGCCTGTGAATGGAACCAGCCTTCCTGTCCCAGAACACCATGCACATCCCTTTCCGTACCGATAATGTCTGTTTGAATTTGGTCCTGACCGAAGATCCACTATGATGCCAATGCATTGACTGCTGCTTGGTTTCCAGGGTAAAGTAAGAAATTCAAGTTTCATTGCCCGTGGCGATCCTGTCAAGGAACTCGTCGCCATCATCGTGATACCGCTGCAGAAATGTCAGTGGTGCTTCTAAGCGTCAAATTTTGTGTTCGGGTGTCAGTTTCAGCTCATAGGCCTGACAGAGCTAATGACAAATTTCAATTGGTGCAACGCTTTGTGCATTCAAGATCACCAACAGAACACTGCAGGCGGTGGGAGAAGGAATTAAGAGTTTCCATTTCGGACCACTACTACCCCGCTACTGAAACAAATTGGGACTTGTCCAGCTGGCATATGATTAATACATCATAGATCTGTTACGCATGTGCAATTTTCATGGCTAATTACGTTTACTTTAAAGAGGAAAACATCGGGAAACTTACTTTCTGGATGAGCCTCGTATGTATATATGCATGTTATATATAGAGAAATTTTACAGATAGTTATCCATACATTAAATATCACATACACATACAGATATTGGGCAAAATAATAAAAACAACTGTGAAAGAATGCAAATTTTTATTAGTATGGAGTTGGGCCACCATTGGCTCAAATTACAATTTTTATGCAGCATAGGTTTGATAAAGATTGTGCACACAGTTTAAGGGAACACACAGCTGGTCCTCCTGCAGTGTGGTCTTGAGTGTGCATGGTGGATGAAACTAGAGCATAGACTCTAAAAAAACCTCACAAAGACTCAATTAATATCAGAAGACTGGGGCTACCCTGTTCAGATGTTCAATTTCATATTATGCTCATCTAACATTTTAACACAGCAAGTCATGTGCACTACACATTGCCACCTTGGAATATAGGATGCTCTCCAAAAAATAAGAGTCTGGAGCATAGGGTATAAATGGTCTGTGAGAGTACAGCAGAAATGATCACCTGTGACCTTCTCCCTCAAGACTATGAGTATCCTCAAGCCAGAATAAGATATCGCTCCTCATACCACCAAAGAGTCTCTTCCATGCTCTACAGTATGGAATGTGAAATTCATCTACCAATGATCACCAGACAAACACACATCTGGTAGTCTGAAATGATGTAAATGATGATTTGTCAGACCAGATCACCTGTTCCAATTGCTGTTATGTCCAGTTTTGGTAGGCACTAGGACTTTTGCTCTGCAGATTCTACAACAACATTGACAGCTTTGGGATGGCTACTCTGTGATTAATAATCATAGCATGCAGCTCCCATTAAATAGATATAAGGTTCTGGAAATGGATGTTCATCTTGGAGGTTATCTGCTGAGGTGTAGTCTTACTTTTTGGTCAACTATCCTCTTCAACAAATGTCTACTTCGACTTTCACCCCCTGTTCTGCTTTGAAAATGACACCTTTCCCAGTGATATATAGGCTGTCATACTTCTTAACACAGTGGACTGAAACACCCATAAGGTTGGCTCTTCGAGACATGGATGCTCTAGTGAGGTAAGCTCCAATAATCATGCCTCTTTGCACATTTAGCAGAATCTTTGCTGAGAACAGAATTTTCTCATACAACTCTCACACCAGCAAATGTTTAACTGATACCTTCCCTTATTCCACTGCTAGATATCAAAATATTGCAACCAATGATGATGATGCATTGAATAGTCAATGTATGACACACTTTAATATGGATGTTCCTATTATTTTGCCCTACACCTAAATGTATTACTGGTTCAATCACAGATATAAATATCTAGACCAGGGATGGACAAACTTTTTCAGCCGCAGGCCAAAAATCAAAAGAAAATAAGTTTGGGGGACCAAGATAAATTTTTTTTTAATTTTAAAAATAATATACAAGTACCTAACAGTTTAAATACGTTAATGAGATGAATGAAATTGCGATTTCATTTTTAAAAGTTCCTTATACTGAGGTTCGAAGATAGATGTACTGATTTTAAGGAATGATACTAAATGCTCATCTGTCACTCTACTTCTGATATTATACTTTCTAACATTCAAAGTTGAAAACACTTGTTCACATATAAAAAGCAAATATACCACTGATCTTCTGTGTGTGAGATGATAAATGTGGGATATAATATTTAAGCAAAGTAGAAAAGGAGATGGATATATAATGTATAAATACATATTTAATTTGCCTCGGATTTGCCTTTGACCGGCAACTTAAAATTCTATCTGTGGGCTGGATAAAACTTTCCAGCGGGTCGGAGTTGGCCTGTGGGCCTTAGTTTGCCCATCCCTCATCTAGACTATAAACAAGAAACAGGGAATGCTATAAAAATCAATTGAAAATCATACTTTTCAGAGGTTAATTTTCCTTCATAAGTGGTAAGAAATTTTAGTTTTACATCACTTTCTTCAGCAGCATCCCATTTAGCTATAAAAAAATGATGAAATGTTAAAAAAAATACAGCTTGAAATATTTATGAAATTTTTAAGTATAATTTATAATTACAATTAAAAAATACTGCATGTTGCCCATATGCTAATGCTAATACATCTGCTGAAGGTGAAAGAGAAGAAACACAATCCTGTAACCATGACTGATCTTCCC
This sequence comes from Pardosa pseudoannulata, assembly GCA_032207245.1. Classification (NCBI taxonomy): domain Eukaryota; kingdom Metazoa; phylum Arthropoda; class Arachnida; order Araneae; family Lycosidae; genus Pardosa; species Pardosa pseudoannulata. The sequence continues at coordinate 100,092,359 of CM063509.1, forward strand.
GTTTCAATTTTATAGTTTCACTTAATTTTTCTTCTGGTGAATCATCGAAGTCCCAGTTACTATTCCAAGCTTCTGCTGAGTAATCATCTGAAATATAAGAATAGTTTTAAATGATCACAGTACACACATATACTGTATAATATTTTACAGTTGGTAATATTCACAGACATCTAACAATATCTGACACAAAGACAGGATTTAGTTTCAGGCAGGGCCCGAATTAGATACTTTTGTGCCCAGGGCTCAATCCAATTTTTGTGCCCTCCACCCCCATGCAAATTTATAGCAACATATTATCATAATTACAGTCATATAAAAATTATAACATTAAATTAGCAAACAGATTTAAGAAATTAGCATTAAAGTAATATTCAAATTCAAAAACACCAAATTTTTCATTTTACGTAATCATTATTATCTCTGTTTAGCCATGCTAAAAATTAAGGACTTTTAAAGACCTACAGTGACCCACTTTTTTATTTTTATCTTGTCACACTCACAAGCTCTGTGGTGCAGAAAATAAATAATAATAGAATTAAAAATAATTTAAATTGATGAGATGATTTAATGGTTTATAGTGGAATGTTGCTAATAATCTGTTTTATAAATATGCAATAACCCATAGGATAAAAAGAGCGCCAGGTTCATTGAGGGAATTAATTATCAAATAAATAACAGTAAAATTAAAGTAAATAGGAAACAATAGAGTTCATGATAAACACAATTACCGCGTACAATAATTTATTAAAACTTAACGATGGTAGCATATGTTTGAAATTTTTTCCCACTTAATATGTTTCAAGCACTCGATTAAATTTTCGTACCCAGGGCATGTGCCCCAAGTGCCCATGCAATAATCAGGCCCTGGTTTCAGGAGAGGCTCAAACTGGATTGAACCTGCACCATCATAATATTTCACCATTTTTAAGAAAAAAAAAAACATTTCAGCAAAAAATAAATAGAATTTGGTATTAATACTTAAAATTAATAATTACATTAAAAACTTGTAAAAAATTTTATATTATATGTAAATATCATAGGCATCCATGCAGAGTCATATATCATATGTTTCAGCAAATACAAAACACAATTTGAAATAAAAATATTAAAATGAAAAGTAGATAAAAAAAATTTTTTTAATTTCATTTTAAATTAAATTTGATTAAATGTATAATTAAAATAATTTTTAAATTTGTAAATGCACTTTTATTTATTTTTGTACTTTTATTTTGAAAATATACTTTTGTTAAATGCAATACAGCAAACTCTAAAATTTTGGGGAGGCATGACAGGCTCAATTTTCCCCTCCCCATCTCTGGCTCTAAGCAGTGTTTATTAATACAATTTGTTATAACTTAAATGCACAAGTTATAAGATTCCAGAAGTGTTTTTACAACCATAGTCAATAGCAAAATTATAAATAATAGAAATTATCTATTACTTTATTCAATGCATAATAAAATAATGGAAGTAGACACAAAATAAATAACTTATTTCAGTAGCAATGCACAAAAAGAGAGCATAGCAAACAGATTTATTATGGACCTGCTAATTGCACATTAAATAACAATTATTAACACTAATTAATAACATTATCTGTGCCATATTTATGTTGGCTTTGCATTTAAATCTATATTCTGACACAAAGGTCTTTAATCAACTCTTAATGATATCCAATGTCAAAAATTATTCTACTGCATTGTTCTAATTTAATCTGTTTGTATTTATACACAACTACTATTTTTTTAACAACTACTTGTATTTTATATAAGTTATGCATTAAAGTAGTAAATATATACTAGTATGGTGAGCTTAAATTAGAACGCTATTATATACAATGGGGTCACAGAAACTATATCAAACTACAATACAATGTAATTATACAATACGTGTAACGTATCATATTAAGTTATATATATTAAAGAACAATTTAAAAAACATTCTTTAAGCTATTTAATAAATACAAGCAATAGTGACAATAATCCTGACAAAATTAAATAAAGAAAGCAAATAAACTTCAGATACTAATTTAAAAATTCTTATACTTTTTAAATGGGAAAGAGATTTTAAAAGTCCATAATTTCGAAAATGAGTGATGTAAAAACAATACATATTATAAACATTATGATAATATAAATTTCATATGCTTCAGATTGCATATCTGTTTTAAGAGGGTAAAATTGAACAAAATAAATTTAATGGAATGTACCCAAAATATTATATAAATTAAGCAAACAGAAAGAAATCGTTTATAATTGCGTGGCATTAAAAACTAGATAACAATATTTTGGAGAAAGATTATCAGACAAAATAAGCACCTGGAGTAGACGAATCATCTGAGAAAGTAAGTGCAGATTTTACTAACTTAATATTTGCTATCAATGCACGTTTACTTAAATTACACGACATTTTATTACAGGGAAATTTACAACACAGAACCTAAATCCATGACAAAATAAATAAACAAACCCGTGAACTACGATTGTTTCGGCCACGCTAACTCAAGTTGACTTTCAGCCAATAAAAACGAGTTTCAAAGGACCAATCCCAAGCTGACTTTAAATTATCAAATAGATCCTACAAAGTATTTCTTTGATCAATGGACTACACTCAGAAGTAACATTGCAGGAAGTTACTTTCAAAGAACTTCTTGTTATTTTTTTATAATGTAGAATATATATAATGAGTTATTAACGTTAATTTAGTGAGTTTAATTCAACTGTTCACTCTAAATAAGGCGATTTCATGCAGCAGGGCACATTTCAACTTATGACAATTCTGGCTTTAATTTCAAACGGAAGGGCAGTTTCTTGTTTGTCTATTGGCTATTGTAAATATAAAAATGAATGTGAAGTACATTATAGTAGTTCGTGACGTTATGACAAATTGCTCTATTCCAGTTTCTTCCAATCCTCCTCCAAATAATTTTCTCGACTTCTTTCATTGCTGTTAGAATCTAGACATCTACGTCCTATCAATAACCAGGACCCAACGAGGACCAAATTGTAAGGCGCTACTCTTGGTACCAGCATTCGCGAGTTCGAATCCCGCTGCTAGTACGGATGGTCGTAACCATTCGGAATTGGTTTAAATAGTTGTTCCCGGTCTCATTAGCCCTCATGTAGTTAAACAGCTCTAAACCGAAACTATCAGTAACCACAGATTATCGTATTTTGAAGGATTGAAGTGCCTCAAACATTGTCCAACAACTTTGGAAAATAAGAATAGTTTTAAGCGTTTGTAAAGTAACTGTTAGGTTCATTTTCGGAAACCCTATGTTTTCATAAACATAGAATATGAATAACCTGTAGTCCCGGTCTCATTAGCCCTCGTGTAGCAAAAACAGTGCACCGTAGTGCTCTAAACCAAACTTATTAGTAGCCACAGATTAGAGTAGTTTGAAGGATTGAAGTGCCTCAAACATTGTCCAACAACTTTGGAAAATAAGAATAGTTTTAAGCGTTTGTAAAGTAACTGTTAGGTTCATTTTCGGAAACCCTATGTTTTCATAAACATAGAATATGAATAACCTGTACCATAAGCAACAGTTTTTTAAAATGTCTGTGTATGTTTTTGAGAATACCTGACTACACTATCAGAAGACGAAACCCAAATACAATACAAGTAATGTCATTTTTGGTGGGAAGGGAACGAACGCTTGTATACCTCCAAATAAAATAAAATCAAAATAGTATTAAAAAAGCAAAGATAATGAATCAGCGATATTATAGTAAGGTCTTCCAACAATGATCAGGAACAGAATGTAATAACATTAAAAGAAAATTTATGGAATTTGTTTTTACTATAAAGTGATAAATATAATAGTAATAATTAAGCGTGTTACACTGGACAAAAAAAATCTTTGAGTAATGTCTTTGCCTGTAAACAAGTACCTTTACTTCGTATGATACCAGCTGAATTTGGCAACCCTAAATTTTATTTCACTGGACAAATTCTGCATAGCTGCCAAGAATGGCCCTCCATACATGTTTCTAAGGATTTTGCTGATGACTTGCCACGGATGACACAACGAATTCACAACCGCTCAGCTAAAGATTGAGTTTTAGAAAGTTCAACTTTGAAAGTAAGCTGAAAAAAAGGTGTAGAAATGTCCTGACCAGTTAAGGGACTAAAGAAACAAGAAATGCTTATACCGTAGCATTTCAGGAAGGGAGTGACTGGGCATTACGAGAAATTTTCCAGGGTGCAATGTCTCCCTTCAATTTATATCTAAAAAAATAAAACAGCAATCCTTACATTATTATATAAATACATGTGAACAGCTATCCTTATGAGGGAGGAAGCTTATAACCCACCCCTTCACTATGCCACTAGGGAGTGGATTACATATGTCATTATATTTAATCCACTATGTATCATAACATTACTAATAAGTCATTTGGAAAGCCTACATCAATATTTTTTGTCCATAACTCAAACCTATTTTTCTTGATTAAAATATTGCCCTCGTTTTGCTTCAAACCTGTAGTATTTTATTTTTGTTGTAAGAGAAGGCTGTTAAAATTTGGATTATAGAATTTTAGAAATCTCGAGATTTCATCAACTTATCACATTCTTATTTTATTGTTAAAATTAAGTATACTTGATTTTTTAAAATATAAAATTTTCATTGTTTTGTTTGCATTTTATTCTCCCATACAAGAAACCATGTAACAGTGTCATTACTAAGGAGAGTTATATCATATATCTATAAATGACAAGAAATTTCTTTATAACACATTTTATTTATTAAATATATTGTTTATTATTTTAAATAGATTTAAGTTGAAACTTTCTATAAGAAACATGGCTAAGAATTTATCAATATTGCTCAATTATATTAAAAAATAAAAGTAAATGTAAACATATATATGATAGTTACAAATTATATTGAACTGCAGTCAGATAAATCCACATCATTCACTAGTATTAGATTTAGATTTAGGGTGGGGCGGCTCACAAGGGCACCAGCACTGCGGCCCAAGGCCTATTGTACTGAAAACCCCCCATTCACTGGAACAAGGAGCTCCAGCACAAGGTTAAGAAACAATAACCATTAGATCTCATTCACTAGTAGAGTCCAATGCATATTTTTAATATTATCTTCTCTGTCCCAGACATCGGGGAGGATCGACAAATCTTCTATTTTATATAAACTTTAGGTTGACACTCACAGAAATTATATTTAAAAAAAAAAAATTCAAACCTTAGAAAAAAACACTGGAATAGGCAATAACACTTTTTTAAAACCTTTATTATAAGTATTCATATCTATACGGTTTTAAATTAAAAAAGTAATATAATCACAGGAATCTCAGACTATTAGCATTTTAAAAGTTTTAATGTTGTGAAAAGTTTTATTACAATGAAACATTTTAATTGTTTAGGCAACCAAACTGTTCTTATTACTTGATGTAATACAAATTGCACTGGATATTATTTACATATAGTGGACATTAAGACTGTGTCATAAGCAGACCCTATGTAGTTACATATACCAGGAGTGCATGAACCAAACTGCAATGAAAATCAAATATCACAATCAAACCAATTCCAACATTCCACATAGCTATTCTGCTGCCACCAGTTCACTACAATTCCTCTTCTAGACCATAATCTAAAAATGGCAGAAGTTATTTATCTCTAATTTTATTAAAAAATTTGTAGCAGTATAACAATTTCTTACTTTCAGTTTTTCCTTCAGATATAAAGCCTCAAACTTCTCTACCTGAATTTTACCATAGTCTAACTTTCAAACCAGTTTTATTGCAACTTTTAAAAATGATGACATCGAATTGGCTAGAACAGTGATGGCCAATGGTTATTTTAAATACTAACACCTAAAAAAAATTTCATTTACTGAGTACTTAATTTCATAGTTACTGAGGATTTAATTTTTAATCCTTTTACATCAGCCCATAAAAGTCATGCAACAGTAATGGTAGTTCTACTGTACAATGAAATCTCCCACCTTTTCTAATTTGTAATTATATGTACCAACACAATAGGTCACAGGAGAGTGGAGATTTTTTTTTTTTTTTTTAGCAGGACCAAGTGAAAACGTTATTGTTATCATAAAACAAAACAAGTATTTTGACTTTTTTTTTACGGTAAAAACAGTAACATCCACTTCATTTCTCAGAGCAGGGATAAAAATGTCGGACATCAGCAATACTAAGAGAATAAAAAAATTGATTTAGAAAATCTAAACAATTAGGTATTGCTGCATTCTATTCCTGTTATTACTAAGAAATAGATGGGAATATGGACACTGCAAAGAGGATTCAGGAGGTTGTAAACTTTCCAAAAGGATTGTTGAATACATATTACATAAGGATTGTTGCATAAATTTTAAGTGAGGGCATTCGGAGATTTTAATAGTTGAGGGAAAAAGGGGCAGGGAATCACAACATAAAAATCGTGATATTTAGACCAATATGAAAAAACTCTGTAGTCTCAAAACCAATGAGCCAAACATAAGATTCTTTCCAGCATTTTAACATTATCATGCTTTAAAATATATTCAAATGTAAATAGATAACAATTAATTAAAAAGCAAAATTTCCTTTTTAAAAACAAAAATAATTTTACATGCAAGGATTTAACAAATTCTACTGCAATTCATTTTTATTATTTTGAATATTTCTACTTAAACTGCCATAATTTAAATTAAATCTACACTGAGCCTCAATTTAAGAATATATTCAAATTTAAAAATATTATTAATGGCTTTTACAATTACATTTGCTAATTTTACTACAAACTTAAGATTTAATTTTACAATACACAATTTTCCATGACAAAAAAAAATTTTTTTTTTTGTTAAATTGAGCTTAGGCATAAAAATATAATTACAAATTAGTAATCTGGAAAATCTGAAGGATTATATTTTAAATTAGGGCTCATGGAATATAAAAAATAAATTCTTACTATAGAGTAAAGGTTAATACAACTTATGTTCAGAGATAATTTGGGTTCTAACTGGAATTTTTGGAAAATTCTTATAGGAATTAATTTGCATTTGCAACATTCCAATGTGTTCATGGTAAATAATAATAAATTGTTATTGGGATATTTCCCTTAAGGAAAAAAAAAACAATAACAAAGTTATTCAAGAAAATGCATAAAAAACAGTTGTGTAAACGATTTTATTTACAATTATATACAAAACTATAAATTTACACATTTTTACAATTTTATGCACATAAATATAAAAATGCATAAATAGTTCTCTTACAGTAACATTTCACAGATAACATCACTGAAATAGCAAATAATATAACTTTATACATTGCAATCGTAAGTGAACCAGCAAAATACTTTATTTGTATATAGAATAATGCCTCTTATAAAAGTTTGTGTGCTACAATGCCAATAAAAAGACAGGTTTGATGCATAAGAAATTCTTTGGTACATTAAATTAATAATCTCTCAGAAGAAATTAAATTTAGGACCAATGCTTTGAATATAAATCTCGTTCCAGATAAAATATTTTCAGATAAAAGAAGGTAGTCTGTTCTATCAAATATTGAGCATTTATTGTATTTGTACAAATTGTAGGACTTATTAAAGACCACAGTCTACATCTGAATTATTTACATTAAAATATTGGGAATTTTTTAAAAAGAAAATACAGATATTATCAGAGCTTGATTAATCAATCAGTTGCCTTTTCTCTCTAGACAGCTATTGAAGCACTGCAAAAATTGATTTCATAAACACAATCTTCTCAAGTAAGTATGCACATCATAAACATCCATGTATACATACATATTTACCAATGTTATGTAAAATATACAGAAAAACCTATTTTTGTAAGATCGATAATAAAGCTAGTATGTTTGAAAATACCACAGACGTATCTATACCTCTGACATAAGGTAAAGTAATTTAATTGTTTAAGCAGTTTGTATTTCAAATTGTTCATTACATACATTTTTAAAAAATATAAATTTAGAAGAATACAAGCCAACAAACCCACACTATTACAGATTACAAACCAAATCAATTTTGAAAACTTTTTAATGTTTATCAAACTAAATGTTATTTAAAGTTATTTATATATGTTATGAATGAAATAATAATTATTTTTTTTTAAAGAAATATAATTTATGTTTATAACTGATAATATGTAAATTCAAAGTTTATCTAAATATTTAAAATTTTTAATAAAAACTTTTAAGTCAATTCATTAAAACTTCTGTATCAAGAAAAATATTTCAACTTTTTAAAAGTGGTTTTTATAATAGATTTATTTAAACCAATCTTTTGCTTTTTATTAAACTCATTGCATTACTAGTCTGTTTAGACCACAAAGAAAATGCCATACTTTAAACTGATAATTGTAGTTATGAAAAGTCTTAGATTAAATTCATATAAAGATAAAAATTAATTTACATTTTTAAAATGAGAACTGTTTAAAGAGAAAAATCTAATTAAAGAAAGAAAGACAACTCATTATAAAACAATACAAAGGAAAAACAGCAATTCATTTTGGAATCCCTAACAATTAGTAATAGAATCAAAGAATTAATTAACCGATTTGAATGTCATTCCTATCTAATAAAAATTTTAAACGTTGGTAAGCATATTAGTGGAAAATTATGCAGAAGATCAAACTGAATAATTATTTTTCTTCTTTTTACACATACAAATTCAAATATTTAACTGTTCAAACTGAATAATTTTAACAATAAATTTCCAATTAAATAAATAACCTTTAATATTTAAAGCCTAGTACCTTTAATACTGCTTATTAACATTTCTTATATAAAATGGCAAGGAGAACAAAATTTAAAAAAAAGTTTTCTTAAACTACATATGTACCAAAAATTGTCCAATACTTTTAATACTGCTTTTAAAATTTAAAAAGGAAACAAAAGAAAGAAAAAGGATATAAAATTTTATTTTCTTAGATTAACATTAATCTGTGCAATAGTGTTATCAGTTCTACATTATCAATAGCTGGCAAAATGTTGTAAATAAGAAAACATTATTTAACGTCAGAATGCTAAACATCCCTAAGTGGGAAACAAATGTTAATATATTAATAAAAATAATTAACTGAAGAATATATTATGACTAAAAATATTTTCATTTGTGATTTCAGGAACAGGCAACCTCGAGCCACATATAACTTCAGTTAAAAAAAAAAAAAAAGTGTTATATATGTATTGTAAAAATTGGACTTAATGGAAAAATCTCTGTTCAGAAATATGTAAAATAAATATGGATTTAATAAATAAACAAGGATATGAATGATGAATGAGCAGAAAAAATTTGTGCAAAACAAATATTTGGCAACACTAGACTACAAGTCAGCAAAAGCTATACTTGTCTTTCAAGGATTAAAAAAACAGAAGTCAGAATGTTTTTAAATGTTGTAAACTAATCATCATTTTCATTATCACTAGACCATACATAGTCCCGTGTTTTCATCACACCAGCATATTCACCAAATTCATCATCACCATCATCATCTAAAGACAAAAAGAAGATATATTAGTTGGTAGAGTTTAGTTTTTGATGTCAAAAGCTAATTCATAAAAGAAGGGGAACTATACATAAAATTATGTAAAATATTTTGCATTGAACTAAATGTATAATTATATTAAAAAATAAAAATTATGATACAAAATTTATCATTACATTGTGTTCATTAATAATTTAAATAGCAATTATAAGGTGCAATTTTATAAACTGCAGGAGTTTTCAACTTGCAGCCAACTTGTGGCCCATGAACTCAATGCAGCAAAAGCTTTTTGAAAAAACTTATATGGTTCTGTAGTTCTTTGATGAAATTCATTAAAATTTATAAAGAACTTTATTTGTAAAATCTTCCTTGTTTTTCTTTTGAAATTAGCATTAACAGAACAGCTGGTAGACATCATGGATTAATGTAGTTTTCACAATACTACTGTTAAGTTATTTCTAAAATTTTTCTTTTAGTTTATCTTTTAATTTAGTTCATCTTTAAATAATATTCTTTCTTACCATTAAAAATTTTTTTTTTTTTTTTAAATAAACTGATACTGTTGAGTGATTGATTTCAAACCTCAATTATCTGGGATATAACAGCCTTTTTTTAAAAATTTTTTTTACAAACTATTAATCTATTGTGATTTTCTTACTTTCTGAAAGTTATTCTTACATTTAACCTTTCAATGGGCCATTTCTTTCTTTTTTAAATTCCTCCCAGTATTTTGTGTCTTTTTATCAATTAAATAAGAACATTTAATGAAATTTACTTTATTTTATACAATTTTATGTTCATATTTAAATTTTAGGAGTGAAAAGTATAATTCCATGGAACTATTTATGGTCATACTGAAAATTCAATTGAATGGTGACTATTTGCGATAGAAAAATGAAAAGCATGTTGCAATACCCAAGGTACACCATTTGTGTTACATCTTCTACAGTAGGAATCTAATTTTTGCATATAATTTATCACAGGGCTGCCCACCTGACCGCATGAGGCCCACCAACACACATTGTGGGGCCCGCATATATTGTGCAGTTTCAGAACTGAAATCAAAACTGAAAAACATCGATTTTGACATTCCTGCCCTTAAGAAGGCTGACCAGCCTCAGTTTTCTCATTAAAATGTAAGCAAATTGTTTTATAATCCTTCTGTTCCATTGTTTTATAATTAATAATTCAACTATTAATTGTTATTGTATAAGAGGTTAGAGGTTATTGTTCAACTTTTTCAAACTGCAGACCGCCAGGTGATCAGTGACCAGAATTCTGGCCTGTGGGCTCTTTGCAGTTGGACAGCCCTGATTTATCATTATACTGATTGAGCACACATGTGAAACAGAACACTTTTTTTCTTAGAAGCCAGCAGGACAGCCTTTCCATTTTCTTGAGTAATAATGGTCTATTAACCAATGAGCTAATACTACATGAGATATTAGTTGAAGTTGGTCTTAGTGAATTTTGCACTTTTTGCAGGTGTATTTGCTATGATCATGAATGAGGGAAGTAATTTTCCCAAAGCCTACAAAAAGTCATCAGCTCCCAGAATTGCATTTCAAAACACAGAGATTTCCAACCATTTTAAGAAACTAAAATGATTAAAACCTTTAATGCATAGTATCCCTCTTTAGAAACAGATAAATAATAATTTGTAAAATTTTTGTTTTCTCAATGATATTTCCTTTAAAGTGAAGGCAGATAGCACTTATCTAAATAACCTATCAAAGTTTCAAGTATCAGTTATATTTGTTGTTTTGTCACTGAAATTGAATATCCTCATTTTTCAAGTCTTGCATAAAAAATCACATTTTAGGCAAGTACGTAACTGAAACTGTGACAAATAATTTCTATATTAAAGCTTCACTTTACAGTGTTGTGTTTGCATGTGACACAAAAAGTTCCTATCACAAAGTTTTTCTTATTTTATAATTGTCATTTTATAATGCTGTTACAAAACTTACAAATGTGCCTATTTCGGCTTACTGGCAAGACTTTTAGTAACTATATTGTTTTGTGTTGAATTTAGCATGACTAGATACTTCTAAAATTCTCAGTCAAGAAATATCTCAAAATATCTGTGAGCCTATATAGTTTAGATTGTCACTTTTTGGCATTTTGTTAGCAGGCTTCAGAATCAAAAGACGTGTTGTTTTGCCTTATTATGCTGCAGTGAATTAGCACTTGCTAAATATTAATGTCTTTGTTTGTGCATGCATTGAATTATACCAGAATGTAATGGATTATTCTATTACATTCAAGACCATAATCACAGATCATGCAATTTTCCAATCAGGGCCTGCAGACACTGGAACAAAGATGGGAATAGGAACATTTTATTTAAATTTTTAAATAACAACAGATGGCAGTTATTAGTTAGTTCATTAAATTTTCAAATAATGTTCCACAGAGAATTAACTTTCAATAAATGCTTTGTCATAATTTTACCAATAATTTGTTTAAATTTTAAAACACCAATTTTTTCTAACTATAAATATAAATTTTAGTAAAATGAAACCAACTTCTTTAAAATTTGTAATTGTCATTAAAATATCATTAACTTTTTGTTACAGTATATAGAGATACTAGCAGGGATTATAAACTGTAAATTTCAGCATATTAAATTACAGTTACAATTTTTTTTAATGAATTTGTAGTAACATCGATAATTATGCAGGTCTGGGGAAAGCATTTATTTCTTTTTCCAGCATCATGAAGATTTAATATATAAATAGATCTTAAAAACTTAACAACTAATATCCGTACCTATGTCAAAGTCCCTAAATACATTTGTCATCTCTTCTTGATAGGCAGCAACATCATAATCTTCATCTGAATAACTCTCACTATCACTACTTCCTTTTTCTGTAATAAATAATTATCATATGATTAGTACTTATCACAGGGGGACAGGGATGTTAAAACATTTAAAAAAATCAATTTTTCAATTAATATCTCAAAAAATAGGAAACATTCTAGATTATAAAAATACATAGTCTACATAGTTTTTTACAGTAGAAAGATAATTTTAAATTAAAAAGTATAAAACAATATATTTTAAGAGTTTTTTTTTCTTGTTTTGATATGGTTTTTATGTTATCACTACCTCATGCTTGATATTTTGTCACATTGTCTAGCTCAGGGATGGGCAAACTTTTTCAGTCGCAGGCCAAAAATTGAAAGAAAATAAGTTTGGTGGGCCAAGATAAATTTTTCTAAAATTTTAAAAACAATACACAAGTATTATGGTTTAAATATGTTAGATGAATGAAATTGCAATTTCATTTTTAAAAGTTCCTTATACTGAGGTTCGAAGTGATAAGTACTGATTTTAAGGAACGAGGCTAAATGCTCATATGTCAGTCTACTTCTGAAATTATTATTTTTAAGGCTCAAAGTTGAAGACACTTCTTCAGATATAAGAAGCAAATATACCACTGATCTTCTGGCCATGAGATAATAAATTTGGGATACAATATTTATACAAAGTAGAAAAGGAGATATATATAAAATGTATAAATATATGTTTCTCTTAATTTGCCTTGGATCGGCAACTTAAAATTCTATCTGAAGGCCGGATAAAACCTTCCAGCAGGCCGGATTTGGCCCGTGGGCCGTAGTTTGCCCATCCCTGGTCTAGCTAGTTATTTTGCATCTAGTGAACCATAAATAATGATTTAAGCATCAAATGATTTTTGAACATAACTTTGATTATCAGGAAATTATGTGTAACATTTATAAAATCAGATTACGCTCACAATATTAAATGCAGTATTTAGAATAATCATGAACATTTTTAGGGTAAAACATCAGCTGATTTCTTAGCAAAGTGCACTTTGATCAAGTTATAAATTAAAATATAAGCATCATTTATCAATCTCCTGTTAAAAAATTTTACGTTCTATTATTTCCCATTATCATAGTGCAATTTAATGCATTTTTCTATAATTTCAGCCAGAGAAACATTTTACATTTGTCCTAAAAAGTGTAATATAAGTATGTATTTATCTAACAGAAAGTAATTTTACTATTACAAAATAAAAATAAAATTGCAATTATAAAAAGACTTTCTCAAAACAATGCTATTACAACTTACATGCAGGATTTCTAAAAAAGTATTATATATATAGTTTTGAAATTTAATATACTCACAGATATTAGAATTATAAATAATGGATTAAAGGTACTGAGTATTAATGAATACAATTGAAAATTTCCCTTTAATTATACATTTTACATAATTATCTACTTTTTACTAACTTAACCATTTCAAACTTCACTTACAACAATCACTAATTTAAGATAAAAATTTAATGGAACATATAATATGTGGCCAAGATTGAACTATATTTAATCAATTTGTGCACAGAGAGTAAACCAGAAGAGCTGTATAAAACTTAAAATGTGATATAGTTTTAACGTATGAAATCATTAGTTACACTAAAACTTTAGATTTATACATTCATCTAACTTTGAAATCTTCAAATTTTTGTTAACAGTTTTGCATTTAGAGTTAAGCAAATGTCTCCATAACAGAAAAAGAAAAATCAATAATAACCTTTGTCTGAATTTTCCTCAGGATAGTCATTTCTCCAATTATTCTCATCATTACTATCATCATCATCTTCATAAAGTTCTTCAGAATCACTCCCCCCAAAGTATATTTCCTGTTCATTGTTCAATGAACACCTCCTGACACTAAAATAAAAACATGTCTAACTTATTCAGAACAAGATCTAACTTATTCAGAAGGTACTATAAAAATTATATCAAAATTTTCTTGTACAATTTTTTTCTAAAACAATAATATATATTATAGATTATTTGTAAAATAACTTGGTCCTGCTTTCATAAATATTGAGAAAATAAAATAAACTGGAGTTAGGTATGATACAAGTTTCACATCACCAACTTTCTTATTGAAAAGTGAAATTAGATGTAAAAGAAAGAAATGCTGATTAGTAAAACATGCTGACTAATGATCACATTTATGTAAACTATATTTGTGACAGAAAAAAAAAGAGAGAGAGAGAGAGAGAGCTTTTTTTTTTACAACTTCTTTAACTCTGGATTGCACAAGGCAGTCATTTTGACTGTTTTTTAATTTCAATTAGAAAAACAATTATGAAATAAATGACACAATTTCTTAGAATTTGGTGACTTTTTCTATAACATATAAATGGGTTTATGAATAATTATAGTTACTTCTGCCCTACTTTATTATATAATATTAAAAATTAATTTTAAACAAATTTCTTTACATATTTGTTATTTTTTCACAATGCAGTCATTTTGACTGTTTTTGGGCAATATAGGTATACAAGAAATCTCGGGCAATCTAGTGTTAATTAATTCCACGATCTCATGTATCCTAATATACCCAAAATATAGCAACCTTGTTATATTTTGGGTAAAAAAAAAGACAAAGTGACAAAGTTAATACTAGATTATACTGATAGAAGGGATAAATCCTCTAAATCAATTAATAGAATATTACTAAGTTATTCAACTCAAACAGAAGGAATTATACATATTTATGAAGCTTTTGAATAATATCAAAATAACGATTTATCAAATTTACAGTTTTGTTAAGACAATCTTAGAATAGTATGATTAAACTCTTAACTTTTTTTAATTGTAATCCACTAACAAAAACACAATGTTCAGTAAGTTCTAATAAAGATTTTTCTGGTAAAACAATAAACATAAAAATTGTGTATATTAATGCAAAGAATGCGAAATAAACTATGTACTACTCCTTGGTTTGGAATTTTTCACATCTAAAAAATTATTAAAAAAAAAAAAAAATAGAAAGGCAAGTTATTTTACCTCTGAAAAAGTGATTTTTACTTACACGTACAAAGTAAAAAAATATTGCAATTGCAAAAAATTTCAGAGCTCAGATTTTAATGGAAATATTTATTTATTTTTATGGCTGACTGAATTTTTAACCTTTCCGTGTTACATCTGTATGTTCCCCGCGTTTATATCATCAGCTTACAAAATCTAGAGAAAAAAGTATTGCAAAAGAAACCTAACAGTGCAAACACTTTTCAATATTGAAATGGCTGCATGCATGAATACTTTATAAAAGGTTAAAGAAACATTTTTGTACAATTTACAAAACCAATTACAAATGAAAGTCATAGTATACAAAATAACCAGTCTACTCAATAATGAATTATTACATCAATTGTACATAAATTAGAAGCCCAGTGGCATTAGGGTAGCACTTCATACTCCCACGACACAGGTCCGAGGTTCCATTCCCCAGACTGGGCAAGGTTGACTCAGCCTTTCATCCCTTCAGTGGGTAGACAAACTAAGGATCAATCATACTTAAGAACTAAACACTGGGGGTTCCCGTGTAAGGTTGACCACCTAACGGGAACATATGCTTCGCACCCCAGGACCCTTGGTCTCGGAAATGGAGGTTAGCACCGTAGGCCCTGGTCCTCTAAGGGCTGTTGTGCCAAGGAGTTTAGTACATAAATTATTCACTTTACACATGAGATAATTTTACATCAACATAATTTCATTCTTAAAGTAATGGATTGAATACATAATATACTTACTCTACAGTTCTATCAATAAATGTAGGATCTATCTGACCTTCAACATAGTATATATCAATCACATAATCATCAACCTTTTCTCGGATTAGAGGTACATCATTACAAGTAATAGTGCTTTCTGCTTCTTCATTCTATAAGAGAAAAAAAAATCTATTCCTAATAAACTATGTAACAATAAAGAATTTTGTATAATCATATATCAATTCAAAATTTCAATAAACACTAGGAAAAAAATAAAAAGAGTATATTAATGATAAAACATAGTTGCTGGATGTGTAAATCCACTGACTTTATCAAATAATTAAGAAAGAATGCTTTATTTGACCTGTTTTTAAAGTTCTTAAAAATTATATAAAATAATTGCATTTTATGAAGCTATTACTATCTATTACAAAATATTACAGATAATACTTTAAACATTTATAAATAGTCAATATAGATTATATACTGTAATTTCACATGTACAGTCTGTGGATTATCTGTGTTTAAAAAGCAAATTTCTTCAGCTGCGGACTATCTACTGGTTGTTCATTGCTTAAATCATCAAAATCAGAAGAGGGAAAAACCATGTTGCACGACTGGCTGATGATTAGAATTAGAATTAGGGTAGGGCAGCCCAGAAGGGCACCAGCACTGCGGCCCAAGTTCCAGCACAAAGTTAAGGAATATTAACCATTAGATCTCAGAGAGACCAATAGCTGAGATAAATTTCAGCAGCAATTTAACTGGGAAGTTAACTCCCACAGCTCGATGAAGTACTGGCCGATGATAAAATGTAAACAAAAACAAGATTCATGAGATGCAAACAAAACATTGTGTCAGAAATAAACAATGAAAAAGAAATTCAGTCCACAAAGCAGAACGAATCAGTAGTAGCAAGTAGTGCAATCTTAAATTGTGTCCTGGAGTCCGGGAAAATATCGATAGTCACTATTTAAAGCTGTAATTGACAACACCAAGTGGATGGGTTCAAGATCGAAGGTTGAGGGTCAAATATCATTTCACCACAAGGATCACTCGTAACAGTGTGTTGTTTACAAAGTTTTGACTTGCGGTAATATTGGTCATTCACTGTGTCTTTAAAACATCGTCGCAGTTTTACTGCTGATTTCAAACTGAAAGGAATTCAGAAGGTAGACAAGAAAGCAATAAGAAATTGGAGCAAGCAAAAGGATACATTTAAAAATATGAGAAGAAAAAAATCCAATTGTCTTGGAAAAATACCATGGCTTGGATTAGAAGAATGACATAGCTGGGTTCTTGAACAGAAAAATGCAGGCCGCTCTGTTTCTTCCTTTAAAATTCGTCTCCGAGGCTATGGCAAAAGAAATGATTTCAAATTTTAAAGGTGGAATAAACTGAGTCTAATCCAGACTTTTTGGCACTCTACTTAGATTTTTATTCTTAAAATGATTTAATATTGTGATACTAAAATACATGTTTTTGCACGTATAGTCTGCAGATTATCTAGTAGTATAGACTATCTGATGATTTATGAAATTTTTTAAATAAAATTTCACGACTGCGGACTATATGTGTGAAATTACAGTACATCAAAATAACTCTTAATATATTTGCATGTGGGTTGTTAATAAGGTAACACTTATTAATTTAACATATTTAAGGAAGAACCAACTCTGAATAAATTTCATTGTAAAATTGCTATAATTAACTACTTGTGAAAGATGAGTTAAAAATAAATGTTTAATGTGCAATGACATTAAATAGAGTTCCTAACTTCCTTACAAAATTAAATATCCTTCAACTACTTCAAAACGTTAATGTACATAAAATAAAATAAAATGCTTAAATTTCAAATACAGTTTTAAAGCAAAAACTTAAGTATTATCTGAAAAACATTAAAATTCCAGCAAACATTTTAAAATGATGAATTTTTCATAAGTACACAAGAAAAAACTAAAAAGTTTCATCAACAAAATATAGATAACTCTGAAGAAGTACCTGTTTTTTAATATCCTCATTTTCTTCAATAATGTCATAAAGATGAAACAACTTTCTGATTTCAGCACTTTTGCAAGAATCGTCTTCTAATTCTTGAAATTCTTCTGTTAGTATAAGCCGTCTGTTATTTAAATAGTCCATCTTTTTCTTTTCATTTGCACTTTTATGCTCAGCTTGAAGCTTTTCCCGTAAATTTTTTATTTTGTTCTCACTAATTGCAATATTTTTTGGATCTCTCCATTTGGAAACTTTGGAAGCCTTTTCTTTGGATAAAGCTGCTTGAACATGATCTCTGATAGACTCTTTCTGAAAACATTTTAACATTTATTAGAATAATACATAATCTAGTTCATTAATTCATAAAATAAGTATTTATACAAATTAAATATAAATTTTTATTTACAAAATTTTTTTGTACAAAACATATGTAGCCAAACCTTGTAATAGAGAACTTACCACAAAACAAAAAATTTAGTTTGATTGATCCCTTTTTGTTTTTAATGTTAATTTATCATTTTGGGGCAAACTTCTAAACACTCAGAAATTAGATATAATCAGGGCCATTCCTGGCAGGTATACAGCAAATGCACTGCACACTGGCAGCAAAATTTTGGAGCACAAAATCTGGACACTATCCTTTAAAGTGATCTACACAAAGAAAAATACGATATCCTTTGAATTTTTATTTTGTCCACTATAACAAACTTAATCCAGGAACATATTTTAGTACAAGGTTGGCATGATTTAAATCAGTCGATTTTTTTTTAAAATCATTGATTTAAATCCTTATTTTTTTCACTTCTTTTAAAACCTACATTTCAAAGACAGGAGAATTGGAGACAGTAATACCAATAGGTAAATAAGTATAAATAGATAGCATGTGCTTTCCAAGAATTTAGGGATTGTTCATCAGAAAGTATATAGTAGGGGTAGCTACAATAACTGATTATGACTGGTGGTTTGGTTTGGAGTGCTACGGTCTACTTTTTGCAACACGAGGGCTAATGAGACCGGGACCTACAGCTTAAAGCCGATTCCGAACGGCTACGAACATCCATGCCACAGTGGGATTCGAACCCACGAACTCAGGTACCGATTGGTTAGGCCAGCAACCTAACCAATCGGCCATCGTTCGGCTAATTATGACTGGTGGAATTCATTTTATGTAATGGGAGGTAAAGAGTATTACAAAACTTGAAATCCAGTTTATCTACCAAACAACAACCGTGGCTTCATCTGCTAGAATGGAAAAACAAGTTTTCTTCTTTTGGTATTGTTCATTCTAGCCTTCGTAACAAATTAGGAGTGGATAAAGTATTGAAACTAGTGTTTTTATTGAAACAGTTAAATCCATAATTCGTTGCTTAAAAAATATTGAAATAATTGTGATTTTTTTTCTTTAATAAATAGTTTGTATTAAGAGAATATTTAATTTGTTCTTTAAATTTACATCTTATTTAGTTTGCACTATTCAATTACAAAATAATGGAATGTATTTAGTTAAAATTTATATATTTAATTTTAGGTAATCAGTGTGTAGAATATACTAGATAGATAAGATGTTACTTCGTATAAAAACTATTTTATGTATATTGCAAAAACAAAAACACAACAATAATTAAAATTAGAATTCAGAAAAATAAAATAAAGTATCTGGTTTAAATCAAATAAACCCGATTCTTTTTTTAAAAAAAAATAATGATTTTTTTTTCAACCTTGCTTTAAAGTGATCTATACAAGGACAGATACAATATCCTATGAATTTTTATTTTGTCTAATATAGCAAACTTAATCCAGGGACATATTACATCCCTGTATCCATATAAAAAGCAATATATTTTTATTTGTTTAATATATACAGCTGTCTAACAGAAAAAGTAAACCATCTTATCTACTAATCTTTCCAACATAACCGTTTACCTGGCCCTAGATATTTGCCTTTATGCAATGATCAGGACCTTAGATTAATATATTGGTACTATTTTTATAGTAGAAAAAAATTAATCTTATAAACTTACTTTTAATGAATATTATACTTTATTACTACATTTTTGTCAGTAAACAGCCATAATTCATAAGCTAATGCTCTTCCTTGAGTTGACCCCAACATTGCAGTAAAGTTATGTTATCTGTCTGTATTGCCAGCTATATTAGATTGATATCTTTATCTTTAGATTGTAATAAAAAAGAAATTAATGCCTTACCAAATAATAAATAGGCAATGTTAAAAGGACTAATAATCACAATAGCTAATGCATTTTTATGTTAAGAAAATTAAATTACAGAACTGAAATATATGCGACGAATTTAAGAGATTATTTTAACTCCTAGTAAAATTAAAAATTAGTACTGAATATGTGAGAAATACTTAATCCTGGCATAAATTGAATAAACCAAGATACAATCAAAATATTGCACATTTTTAATTACTGTTGTCGAGATTCAATATATACGAAATATTTTAAATACCAATATATATATGTTGAATAGATCGGAATTTAAAAGTAAAAATACACGTGTTATGAAGAATCAAGTATAAGGATCATTTGAGAATTTAAAAAATTTAATCCAAAGTAAGTAAAAGGTGAAAGTCTTACTAAATTTGGATATTTTTTAATGTGTCAATCGAATAAATGAAGAAAGTTATTATAGGAAGGGAATTTTTACAGTTTAAGATTGGACAGTAACAGATTATATAAGTAATAAAGAACGACTTTCCTTAGATTTTACTGGAATATTCAATAACACCGGAAAAACATTAACACAATAAAATTTAGATATTTTACTGTAGTATCCAATAACATTGAAACAACACAAGTACATTTAAACTACAATTATTCTTTTTTTATATTTAATACTAGTTAAT
The DNA here is from genome assembly GCA_032207245.1 of Pardosa pseudoannulata. Classification (NCBI taxonomy): domain Eukaryota; kingdom Metazoa; phylum Arthropoda; class Arachnida; order Araneae; family Lycosidae; genus Pardosa; species Pardosa pseudoannulata. The sequence goes on from CM063509.1 coordinate 100,113,240, forward strand.
AATAGCTTTTGGAAATGGAAGTTAACATACTTCGTTATTGATAGTAGCAGCAAATTTGAATATAACTTCATTATTATCTGTCAATTCACACTTTGGTTTTTTCAAAGCAATGACAAGTCCCTCGGCAGGCTCGTCGCATGCTTTCCGTTTCAATCGAATAATTGCCGCCATTTCAAATTCAGAGATTTCTTGTCCAGAAATAAAATTGTATTGAATAACCTTAAGGATAAATTTACTCTAAATTATTCCAAAATTATTTCTTCAAATATTTTCAGCTTCTAACATAACTGGGTTATAAAACACGCACAAAATCGTTACTGAAATCAACAAACTCGCCGTGGTTTGTTGCGTCATGATATGACAAAAATTTGTATGAATTCACTTCATTTTAAAACCGTAGGTGAATTTAGCAATATCGATATTAATGTCCATATAATATCGATGTGTAAAATTTTGAGTTTAATACAAAATCCTGTCATTCAACCAAATAAAATTTAGTTATTGATTAAAAATTATTTGTAATTAAATTTAACAATTTTTCATTTGTCAATATTCAAGAATTTAAAGAAGTTCAAGAATTTACTCTCCTGTTGATTGTTATCTCTATACTGCTGCCATCTAGCGAATAAAAGAAAAGTTAATAGAAAACTTAAATTTACTGTAAGTTTTTCTTTTTGGTCTATAGAAAGAGAGAGACAGAGCAAATTAGCTTAAAATTTTAGTTCATAAGGGAAATTTTTGAAGAAATTTAACAATTTGAAATAAAAAATAAATTCAAAATTTCAGGAATAATAGGGTACGAATAATTAATTACATAATGAGAAAGATAAGTATTATTTTATTATTATCATTTAATAAAAACAGAAAACTGTTTCGATTTTACTGATTCACAAAGTGCACACGGGTGTCTTTAAAATCTCTTTAAAATGTTTAAAATATATAGACACTCCTACACAATATATTTCTTAAAGAATTCATGATTAAAGAATAAAAGGTAATACGTTAATGTTTCGTTTCTATTCACATCTAAGTCAAAATTTCAGAAACAGACGAGATCCCAGTATTTTTAATCCATATAAAAGTAAAGGAAATAAGATAGGGTTAATAAGAAAATAAATTATGAAGATTTTTGCATGCATTTCATGTATTTCAGTACTAAAAGTCTAAATGGTCGAACTTTGGAGATACAAATTCGAACATAAAAAAAATGAATAAATATATTGAAAGGAAAGTAAGAAAAAGCCATTGCCATATATGAGAGGCCAACAAGTAAAGGAGTGTAAAAAATACAAATTTGGTGATAATAACTGGTGAAAAGTATAGGAATGTATACTAACATGGCAGGGGTAGACAAGAGGCGGCTCGAGATGGAATTCACAAAATCAGTATAGCAGTAAATATAATATTCTATTAATTCATTTGTTTTTATGCATTTATGTATATTTCTAAAGTTTTTCTGTTCTGCTGTTAATTTAGGATTAATAAAAATGGACGGCTTGCATACAATGCAGGCACGGGAATGAAAAACACTTCCAATGCAGCACAGCAAGCCCAACCCTATTGTTTAGGACTCGATTAGGGGAGGAAAAAATATATAAAGTAGATAGAAAAATAAATTCTATCTGTGTGATTTTGACTTTGAATTAGTTTTATAGAATTTTTACTATTGTTACTTACAACACTTTGCTTTTTGTTGCTTCATATATAACCCAAACTACTAGAATCACGAAGATGCGATGAAAGCAAATTCTTCACATTAGATGTTAAATTTCATTCACTTTTTAAAAAAAGTATTATAAAATTATTTTATTACTTTATTTATAAAATATGCTGCTTATCCTAAATTATATATCTCGGAAGCAATATTTCCACACTCTTTTACAGTATATCAGATAGCAAATTTAGTTTGCAGCAGACTTGCAGCAGTATTGCTTTGCAAACCTGCAAACGTGCAGCATGACAAGTCTGCGAGTTTGAAACAAGACTGTAGCTAGTCTAAGACTTTTTGCTTGCTGCAAGGTTGTCATGACAAGGTTGCCACAGTCTTGCAGCAAAAATAGCATTGCAGAAGAGTGGTTGCTTTATGTTTAGTTTAACTTGAAGGAGTTTTGCTGCAAGTTTGTCGCGTCAAATTTGTTATGACAAGATATTATCCAGAAAGAATCAAACTTGCGGTAAGTATGCATGCTATCTGGTATTAGATTTTATATGTAATTTAACTAGCATGTTGAAACCTCAACATATATATATATATATATATATATATGCAATACATCAAAATTATTACACTTTAGTATGTCTCAAATTCTCCTTCTCCCATTCTTATTCTTTCAAATCTATTTTCTCAGCCACAAAATATCTTATCGGAGTGTCCGCGACTTAAAATTCTTTCAACTCATTTTCCCAATTGGGGAAAAACTAAAACTAAACTAAAATGTAAAAACTGAAGAATCTAACTTCAAATCAATCTAATTCCTCCGTTGTAAAACTATTCATGAACTGACATAATTTTTCCCAAGTTATAAAAACTAGAAAAATATGGCCATTTAAGAAAAATAATAAAGATAGTATTAAAACAAAATTTTTTGCATACCGTAATTGATAGAATCCTGTATCATTGAACACTGATAAAAAACATTTACTAATTAAAAAAAAAAAACTTGTTGCAATTTTCAAAAAAGGGCGGGGTGCATATGTACCTTTGTACCCACCCTGGGTATGTCTCTGCACACCAGGGTTTTAATGAATTAATTATTATTAGAATAGTCTGAGCCGCGGTAGCTGAGATGGGGAAAGGTAACAATCTCGTAACTGAAAGAAGGCGGTTTCAGGGCTTGAGCCCGTCGAAGATCCGCCATGTTCTTATGGCTGACTGGGGCACATAAAATATGTTCATGGTCACAATGTCCTACAAGCTTTCAAACGATACCTCGGAGGGTGGCAGGCCAAGCCTGGGGGTCTTCTACTTGGTGCCTGCTTCTAAATGAGGACCCACTTTAAGCAAAGTCGTTCTTTCACCTAGCGGTGCTTATCATAAAAAACGAAAGGCTCGTCCCTAGCCTTAACTTCTTGCTTGTGAAATATATTTGAGAAAAATTCACAAAAAGTAAAAAAAAAAATTTCTGTTTAATTTTGTTTTTACTATCATCAAAATGTTAGAAACAGATTATTTTTGAAAAAAAAAATTAAACGAAATAACGACTATTTTCAATTTTTTTTCACATATATGGGAAATGTTAATGGATTATAAAAATTTTTGCTCAAATCACAGCAAAATAAATCAAATGACATAATTTTCAAGATAAATATAATAGACTAATACAACAATATTATTATCTATATCAACTTCATGAATTCCATGTCCCTCCGATTCCTTTGAATTTTCCGAATCCTTTACCGAGAAATAGCTAGAAATGGTGTGAAACTGCCGAAATTTTGCGGGAAAGTATCTCTATCTATTCAGAAAATGGTAAATTAAATATTATGCATTGAACGAACCGATTTCGGGCTTCACGGAATTAAAATACAGTTTTTATCTCTTTCTCGAACTCATTGTAATGTCACTGGATCCTCGGGTAGTGTGGGTGTCGAAGTTGTAGTGACACGACGAACAGCTTATAACAATAACAACTTTTATTCTTGACTAAAATATAAAGCTATTTACAAATTTTTTCGAATGGAAATCACAGGGCTCAGGTGAGCTGGTACGGACCTAAAAGTCCCGGTTCGAGGCGAACCTAAAAAACAATCTGCGGTCAGGTGCCCGACAGATATACGGTTGCACTATTTGGACTCCTTGATTCACACAAAACTGGTGATTCCAAAAAACTCCAAAAAACCGTTCTCTCCCTTTTTCGTTGTCAATCTTCCTCCGGCGAAAACTCGCTCCTCCTGACGTCACCTTTCCCCTCTTCACACTGGCTTTTCCTTTCCAAGTCGCTGTCCTGCTAACCTCCGATTGGTTCTTTCGTTAGCGCCTGACAGTCTGTCTTTCCCGCGTCAAATCCGACCTTCTGATCACCTAGGACATATCAAGGCTTGTAGAACCGAAAATCTTTTGTAATTTAATGTCAAAATTCCAGACCTAATGTCGCCTTGGCCTGGGATTCAACAAAACCTCTTTGTGAAGCCAATGGGGTGTAGCAACGTCACATCAGGTCGGACATTCCAAAATGAACTCATTCGCGTTTCCCCGAACTCAGTTCGGACGTCATAGGCAAGGGGTTAATTTGAATAGACTATGGCTCACGTCTTTGGCTTGTCCAAGGGACATATGTAACAACAACAATAGAATAGATTTTCCTAAAAAATAAGAGACAGTCACTTCTATCATAAAGCTCATTGGCCATAGTGGTTAGCCCCACCCACGGTTGTAAGATTCATGTACGTATTTCACAGACTCCTCACAATGATGATCAAAATACAGGGTAGGGAGCAAGTGGAAATAACAGGGGTAAAAAGAGCTTTCGGCAAATTTTGGAAACGGTAGAATTGGAATTTTTTTAATGAAAAATGACGAACTGACAACACAAAATAAGCATGTCTCATTAAAATATGTTTTTTCAGATAATTAAAGTTATTCTAAAAATACTGTTATGTACATTTATTTGTTTTGCTACAACTGATTCAGATGAATGGTTATGTAATACCCGTTTACAACTGTTGTCAAAACTATCTACTTATGTTGATGTTGTTACATATCCTTCTTGCCTAACATCAACATCAGATTCGCTTACGGCTTCCGTTTTTTCCAAACACCCATTAAAAGATATTTTTCAGATAATTAGAAGAATATTAAAAAATACTGTTATGTACAGATATTTGACTATATTTGACAGCTCATTTATATTTATATTTGACAACTAACTCAGGTGAATGGTCATATTATGCAAATTTACAACAGTTGTCAAAACTCTACTTACGTTGCTGTTATTGCCTAACATCAACATCAGATCAACGTACGGCTTCTGTTTTGTCCAAACACTCATTAAAAGATATTTTTCAGAAAATTAAAAAGTATTTTTAAAACACTGTTATGTACAGTTATTTGTTTTACTACAGCTGATTCAGATGAATGGTCTATAATATCCGTTTACAACTGTTGTCAAAACTATCTACTTATGTTGCTGTTGTTACATATCCCTCTTGCCTAACATCAACATCAGATTAGCGTACGGCTTCTGTTTTTTCTAAACAACCATTAAAAGATATTCTAAAAATACTGTTATTACAGTTATTTGATTATATTTGACGGCTAATTTATATTTATATTTGACAAATAACTCAAGTAAATAGTCATATAATACTAATTTACAACAGTTGTCAAAACTATCTACTTACGTTGCTAATTGCCTAACATCAACAACAGATCAGAGTACGGCTTCTGTTTTGTCCAAACACTCATTAAAAGATATTTTACAATCAATTAAAAAGTATTCAAAAAACACTGTTATGTACAGTTATTTGTTTTACTTCAGCTGATTCAGATGAATGGTCTGTAATATCCGTTTACAACTATTGTCAAAACTATCTACTTATGTTGATGTTATTACATATCCCTTTTTCCTAACATCAACATTAGATCTGCGCACGGTTTCTGTTTTTTTCCAAACACACATTAAAAGATATTTTTCAGATAATTAAAAAATATTCTAAAAATACTATTATTACAGTTATTTGATTATATTTGACATATTTGACGACTAATTTATATTTATATTTGATAAATAATCAGATGAATGGTCATATAATACAGATTTACCATTGTTGTCAAAACTATCTACTTACGTTGCTGTTATTGCCTAGCATCAACATCAGATCAGCTTACGCCTTCTGTTTTGTCCAAACACTCATTAACCCCTTCCGGTATGATTTAATAATGAAAAACTGTGCATGAAATAACCATTTAATTTTTATTCAAAAAACTTGTTTCATTTTACAATGAGGAATTTGCACATGTGGGGGATTCGAACAACTTAGTGTTTTTCTGGTAATTTCAGACTCGTAGATTCCAAAAATGTTCTCAAAAATGTAAAAAACTGGGTCCATCATTTAAAAAATTAATTTTAAAGTTAAGCGAAAATCACGTGACATCAAAAAGCTCCGTGATTGGTTGTGATGTCATCGTTCATGCAGACCAATATTTTTGTATTGCTTTTAAGCGCGCACTATTTTCCGATTTTGTTTTGCAAGTTCCTGAAATTTTCTAGCTATCAAAATTTATTTTTATTTAAACCTGAAGGTTTATTTTATCGATCTAGATAGCTTAGTTATCTCAATTTGTCATAAATGTCTCTTCTACCTGGATTTACCAATAACAACTCAAAATTGACAGCATGTCTGTTTTCTTTCTTCAAAAACCCAGATTTTATAGGAGCAGAAATAAAATTAAAACAAATGTGTAAAATCATTTATTATATTTTTTCCAATTTTACTTAACATGTTTAATACTTTATTCATGCTAAAACACAGCTTTTGTTTGTACAAAAAAGTCAAATATTATACATATTTTCATATACATACACATTTGTAGTTGCATTGTTTTTTATAAATAGAGACGGATGTAATATTAAAATAAAAAATAAATTTTTTGTTGACTTTTTAGCTTCGTGTTGCAAAAAGTAGACCGTAGCATTCCAAAAAAACCAACAAAATCAATTCTTAGATATTTTAAATATGATGAAAAGATTTAAAATCTTTAAATGGCTTTACTTAATTATTTATAAGTTTTTAAATAACAATACAATTTTATTGCCTTTAAATATAATGTCAAATTAAAAAATGTATACAATTTCTCAAATAAATTTAATTTTTTAAAGTAATATAATTAAAGTATTTTAAAAATATTATACTTTTTTTTCAAATTAGTCACCAATTTAATCGAAAAATATCACTATTACATTTGATACATAAGAAAGTATGCATCTCTGAAGAAAATATTTATAATACTTGAAAATACATAACTTTAGTTATTTATTAGATAATTATATGCTATTTTATATGTTTTTCGATGTTATTTGCTTATAAAATATTTATTGTACTTGAACTGTGATAATACTCGAAAATTAGCATTTTAAAGTTAAATAGCATGGTTAATCAAAAATCCTTTTAAGTATAGATGTTTTTATATACTTAATTGTTCTATAGTAATATTTAAAACAAATGCAAGCATTTATTTACCGAAAAATGGTCTTAAAAATAGATATTTATATGATAATTTGAGGTTTAATTTCTCATCCCTTTTCATCTCAGTTGTCCAGATTTTATGTATGTTCTTTTACGCTAAAAATATCTTCTCATTGCTTAGTTATTGTATTTTTACAGAGTGGCACAATACAATATTTAGAGTATGATTTTTTAATGCCAATATACAAAAAAAATGCATTATATGCGATACTTTACACAAAAAACAAATTTAAAAAGTCGCCTTTTAACATGTAAACAGCATAGGCTCGTGTTTACATGAACGATGACGTCACAAATCAGATAAAGTAGCGTTTTACGGTTTGTCCGCTATAAAACCCATTAGAAATCACTCATTAAATGAAAGAAAAATAGCTACTGTGCTTACTTTTTTGTCTTTATCGTTTATCAAAAAAAACTTGTTTCCTCATTCTTGCATATTCTTAATTAAAATCCACTTTTTACATAGTGTTAAATAATATCAGAAACAGTAAAATTAAGAAAATATCAAAGCAAAACATTAATAAGGTATACAGATAATAGTCTTCAAGCTAGTGGTACTTTTCAAAACAAAGTGCAAAGGGATTCTTAATTGTTTACACCGCCAAGTAGTCTCACTTTTAATTTGATTCTTGTAACACACACGGCATTTCTTAGTAGGTTTTCTTTTATTCTGACTCATTAATTTGGCAATGACTTGTACCAAGAAATTCTAAGTAAACAATATGCAGTATTGACTTGTGCTTTTCACAAGTGATAAAAGTGTTGCCAAATTCAGTACACTATAAATTTTAAACTAAATTAATTATCATATTTAACAGTAACTTTAATCGCATGACGAGTGTAGCTCGTCATTGTGCGGTATGGAATGAAAAACTAATGACGAGCTAGACTCGTCATTTTACCGGAAGGGGTTAAAAGGTATTTTTCAGAAAATTAAAAAGTATTTTGAAAACACTGTTATGTACAGTTATTTGTTTTAATACAGCTGATTCAGATGAATGGTCTATAATATCCGTTTACAACTATTGTTAAAACTATCTACTTATGTTGCTGTTATTACATATCCCTTTTTCCTAACATCAACATCAGATCAGCGTACGGCTTCTGTTTTTTCTAAACACCCATCAAAAGATATTTTTCAGATAATTAAAAGATATTCTAAAAATGCTGTTATTACAGTTATTTGATTATATTTGACGACTAATTTATATTTGATAAATAATCAGATGAATGGTCATATAATATAGATTCACAATTGTTGTCAAAACTATCTACTTATGTTACTGTTATTGCCTAACATTATCAGATCAGTGTACGGCTTCTGTTTTGTCCAAACACTTATTAAAAGATATTTTACAAACAATTAAAAACTATTCTAAAAATACTGTCATGAACGGTTATGTGTTTTACCACAACTAATTTAGGTGAATGGTCATGTCATACCAGTTTACAACTGTTGTTAAAACTATTTACTTATGTTGCTGTTATATATTCTTCTTGCTTAATATCAACATGAAATCGGTGTACGGCTTCTGTTTTGTCCAAACACCCGAAGCACTGCAAGGGTAGAATTAAATGCCTATTTACCATGATACCATACGTAAGTGGATCAGTGGCGTAGCTTGTAAAGTTAACTGGAAATTTTGGTCCCAATTTTTATGATCCAATTAATCTGATATTATTTAGTGTTTGGGTGTTCAAATTATTCTGAGGTAATCATTTTTTTCACTTTTTAGAAATTTCTGGTGTTAGGATAATTGTATTTATGTGTGCATTTATATCTGAAATGTTATTTATTTTCTCCAGTTTTTCATTATAGATAAATATTTACTTTCTTTGTAACCTAATTTAATTTTGATTGTAATCTTCAATGTAAGACCTCCAGCTTTATTGTATAAATTATTTTGTTGAAACCGAACATATTGTTAAATCAATAATTATTTTATATGTTGGAATTGTTTTTAGTTAATATTTTTTTTCAAAGTATTCGGGGTTATATAGTTTAACACTGTGTTCTTTATATGTATATAACTAGACCGAGACTATGGCTTGTGGTGAGGTCCATTTTCCTGTCGATCCATTGCTTTCTAGTTAATGAGTCTGAATCACAATGTTGCATGGATTTTCGAGCAGTTCGGAATCGACTTTAAGCAGTAGGTCCCGGTCTCATTAACCCTCGTGTTGCAAAAGAGTAGACCATAGAGCTGTAAACTAAGGGCCACCAAAGTCGTTTAATGGCTAACCGCGATTAACCCATGGTGCCAACCAATGGCGGGACGCAATTCTTTGTTTAAACAGAGATTAATGATGGTTAGCCGTTAAACGACTTTGGTGAGACCGGCCCTAAACCAAACTAAACCATTGCTTTCTATATTCATAAACTTTCCAGTGATGAGCATGAGCTTGTTTCCTGTCAAATATATACCACAATCTATCTTAATTCGTAAAGTAATGCATCATTACTTAAATATTCACATAAAATCAAAAATTTTCATGTAGATTTTCCTGAAAGAGAATTTTCGATAAATTAAAACTCTGCTTTTAGGGCATTTTCATTTTCTTTAATTCAAATTAAAAGTGTAAAGACCGAACGATGGCCGAATGCTTATGGCTCTGATCTTTGGGACCCGAGTTTGTGGCTTCGTATCCCACTGTGGCATGGATGTTCTTGCGGTTCGGAATCAGCTTTAAGCAGTAGGTCCCAGTCAGATATGATAAAATCATTAACAGAAACAGTTAAAAAAAAAAAAAAACACTTAGAAACAGCAGAAGTCCGCGGCCTCACATATCAACTGGAAAATATCATTTAAGCATATTACTTTGTGATATCTATTCCTTAATATTTCCACTCAGTAAATATCTGAAGTCAAACTCTATTGATATAAAGCGCGGAAAATTACTTCAACAATACTTATGATGAGCTGATGCAATTAAGAAATTTATTTGATGAAATTAAAGATTCTATTGTAAATAACTTACTCATTCATAGGGAATAAAATTAAAGCAAAATCTAAGAGATTTTGCCCCATAAAAATTCACTTTGATGAACTATGCACTCCATTTTACAATAATTCAGAATAAGTAGGATTAGAAATAAGATCTTGGTCAGTTTTAAAATTTTTATCTTGGGCTCTTGCCCCCCAAGCTCTAAAATCGCCCTGCAGTTGCGGGTCCATATCTAAACCTCTGAGCTAAGCATTCCATTTTACAATAATTCAGAATAAGTAGGATTAGAAATAAAAAGTTCTTGGTCAGTTTTTAAAATTTTAATCTTGGGCTCTTGCCTCCCGCCCACCCCAAGCTCTAAAATCCACCTGCAGTTGCGGGTCCATATCTAAACCTCTGAACTATGCACTCCATTTTACAATAATTCAGAATAAGTAGGATTAGAAATAAGATCTTGGTCAGTTTTTAAAATTTTAATCTTGGGCTCTTGCCTCCCGCCCACCCCAAGCTCTAAAATCCACCTGCAGTTGCGGGTCCATATCTAAACCTTTGAACTATGCACTCCATTTTACAATAATTCAGAATAAGTAGGATTAGAAATAAGATCTTGGTCAGTTTTAAAATTTTTATCTTGGGCTCTTGCCCCCCAAGCTCTAAAAGCCCGCCGCAGTTGCTTGTCCATATCTACACCTCTGAAGAAGATCAAATTTAATACTTTAATACCTAGAGTCTCATTTTAGATAACCCTAAAAATAGTTTGTAGAATGTTTATGTTTTCTTAGAACAAGTTTTCTTTTTGAGAATAAATAGAGGGCAATCTGATAAACAATCTACAAAATTTTCAAGTAATTTCTATTATTTATAAATCTTTCATTTGGATCGACACTTTATGAGTTTTCGAACAGTGCACATAAATTTACTTTTTTGGCAGGTACATAGACTGGAATCATAGTAATTCTTTTATCTATAATAAAACTTCATTTTACAGTACTTTTTTTTTTACACGTGACACCAAATAAATCTTTTTTTCAGGAAGTTTTAGCTTTTTCATAAACGGCATCCTATGATGTTTCAAACGATAGTTAATCACTACGTGGCGTGCTGTAGTATTCAACGTTGCTTAAACTCTATTTTTATTTTATTCTGTGCAGTTCATAATAACCTAGATTTAAGATATGCATCGATATGTAATCGACAGAAAAGACTAGGGTATTAAAGGATTAAACGAGGCTTTACAAATGGCAACGAAGGATTGTAATACTTGCTTGTTTTATTTAAATCAATAAAGGATTAGTTAACATTTTTAGAATCTTTTAGTAACATCCAGATGTTCTTATGCCAATTAATTTTATTACAAATACAATGAGTGAACTAAATTTGTATACTTCAATTGTTCAACGTATTTTTATAATTTTTTAATAAAAATATTAAACTATTAGAATCTTTGAAAGGATTTCGAACACAGTTAAACATTACTTAACACATTGTATGCGGGACGCGTACTAGTACGTTTTCTGACGATTGATACTTGAGCTCGGGTCACGTACTAGTACGGGTTAGTGTAACAGCATGGTTTGTTTGTGGGTACAAAAATAACGGTATATACAGGAAAATGAAGCCGAATGTTCTTGTCTACTACATAGATTCTGGAAAAATTTAAACAAATAAAAACTAGTTTTTACATCAGTCGATGCGGAACCACAGAATGGGGAAAAATTAAAACTATATACTACTATTTCTATTTGATTTTTCATATTTACGATACTATTATAAATTTATCCACAAAAAAAAAATATATATATATTTTTTTTTACAAAAATCTTATGGTTGTTATTTATATATTTCTATATATTCGTTTATATATTTCAATATAAAATACGAAAAGTTTGTTGAACAATTAAATAGTTTTCGATATTTGTTTATATAAATCATTATAAAATACGAAAAGTTTGTTTAAAAGTTAAATAATTTTCGATCTGTTGAGATTTAACTGAATAACTAAATTTACGAGCAAAACGCTCACTCCCAGTACAATTCTGCTGCGAAATGTACCCGCACACAAAGTGTTAAGCGTTTAAAAAGGCACAGTCTTCTGCTCTTATTCCAAAATTAATCTTTCCAAGCAGTGTATATTCAGTTATCTTAGAGGCAGAGACGTAGCTTAGGCAAACTAGGGGATGTGCTGTTGAAGGTTAAAACCAAAATGATTTCGCGCTGTTCGCCAAGAAAACCTTCTTACAGGAGTCACCGTCTGTGTGATCAATACCTGCTGCTGTTTTAATTGTTATTGGCTAAGGGCCGGTCTCACCGAAGTCGTTTAACAGCTAACCGCGATTAACCCTTGGCGCAAACGAATTGTGGGACGTAATTCTCCATTTAAACAGATATTAATCGCGGTTAGCCATTAATCGACTGGCTCTAAGGGGCTTACTCTGGACGTTGCGAGTCGAGTCGAACGTTCGTTTTGACGTCACTTTGACGTCAATTTGATCATTTGCTCACATAATGTCCTCAAGCTGACGTCAAAATGACGTCACAACGAAGGTTCGAAACGAACCGCGTCCAGAGTAAGGGCCTAAGTCTTGGCGTAGTGACATCACAGCGCGGGAACTACAAATCATCTGCTCTAAAGAATGATACAGTCGGTCTCTCTGCCGACCTAATGTTTAATGCCCTTTGCTGCTATCTGTTTAACAGAGAATTTAATCTAGAATATAACAAAAAATTAATTTAAACATTGTGTACGCATTAGCATATATCCAACGTGTTCATTAATGGCGGTGGCAGGAGGTTTGTCTTCGCAGTTCTCAAATAATACCTCTGGAGGTGGGAAGCCAAGCCTGGAGATCTGATGCTTGTTCCCTGCTTTTAACGAGTAAATTACGACATCAGAAATGGGTACACTTGCCCACTTGGCGATAAAACTCTAAAAATAGTAACTTTATTAGTTTTAATTTTGTGAAATTAAATTGATCGGTTTCGGTGAAAAAAAGGTGATTTCACCAAAATCAAGCCCAATTAAACTCGTATTCTATCATTTCCGTTTAGAGGACGTTTCTTACTGATTTACAGTATCATTCTTCGACAATTCGCAATGTCCTCCAAGTTTCCAAACTATACCTCTGGAGGTGGCAGACAGAGCCTGGAGGAGTCTTCTACTTGGTCACTGTGTATCAATTACGAGAAGCCACTTGAGAAAAATCGTTTTTTCACCCTAAAATGAAAGGTGCACCCGTTCTTGAGGTTTAACCAATCTTTAGCCCTCGTGGTTCTTTGCTAAAGTTGTTGTCTTATGCCACTTGGGCCGACCAAGCACGATTACGCCGGAGGCTACTGGGGAAAGGAATGCGCCTTTCTTTTTAACGAGCATCTCAAGGGTAAAAGTACGACTTATGCTCAAGTGGGTCCTCATAATTTTGAAGCAGGGACCAAGTAGAAGACCCATAGGCTTGTCCTGTTACCCTCAGAGGTATTGATTGAGAACTTGGAGAACATTGTGACCACGAACATATTTTACGTGCCCCAGTCACCTTTAACGAACACTGTAGATCTTAGGCCGGCTAGAGTTCCGAACCCGCAGCTCTCTTAAGCTGGTTGCACACACAGCGGATGTTTTACCGTCTCCGATTAACGAAATCAACTAATCAACGTTGTTGATTTTTTTGAGCAGCGACGGTAAATTCTACGCTCGGTAAAAAATCTCCTGTGTGTGCAACCAGCCTTATGAGAGAATTGCCTTTGTCGACTGAGTTACCACGGCTCTCTTTGCTAAAGTGAAGCAACTTATTACCATTAGCCAAGGACTAGTCGCATACGGATTCTTTAGGACCTGATATACTTTAGGACCTTAGGTAGACTTTCCTACACCATAGGAATTAGTAACAAGAGCCAACAACTGAATGAAAGGTTAAAACTAACCCTGCTTCTCGCTCTGTTTCAAAATTTGTTTCAACTTAAGCCCTGTCTTACAGTAAATGATCCTTTCTAAACCGCGACGAAATACTATATAATTATACAGAAGATGAAACTGGTTAGTATTAATCGATTACGGTGAGACAGAACAATATTGAAATATAAATCTAAAACAGGATAAAATATGAACTATCTCAACTCTCCTTAAAACTACATTTTAAAACTTGTCAAAAATACTGTCGTCTTTAAAACGTTCGAAATCCAACCCTTCTTCTCTTTCCGAGCGTTTAATGCCATTATTTCAAGCCCTACTTTCCCCGGTTAAGCGCAGGTGATTATATTTATCAATTTATCACATAATAAATAGTTAAAAATAACATTTTTATCTTGCATTATGATGTCATTCCTTTAACCATCTGACTTAATCATTTCTTACTTTGTGGCTAAGCTATATTTGTGAGGGTGGGAATCGATAAAAAAAACATCTTTACAGTGCAAATAAAGTTTAATAACATAAAATATTACCTTGCACACAAAAATAATAAACAAAAAAATAGAGTTAAACAAACCAAATCTACATAATTCAAAATAGTTAATACAATTAGGACCTGAGGTCAAAGGGTTGCAGCGCCTCTGAAGTCCGTAAGGCCAACTGTTTTGGGGAAGTCTTCTTTTTTCGTGTGTGTTTTTATACAGGTGGCAGCACGGTGCTGTGGCGAAGTACATTTGTTACAACTTTAAATTATTTAAATATCGTCTGCATTATTTTCATACGTTTTATCACTGAACTTAGATGTTGCGTAAATAATTTTCTTTTATATTTGGCTTAAATAACAGATTAGGTACATATGGGATAATTTTAAATTTAATCATCGATTATTTTTTCTCCTATTAGTTATGTGAAACATCTCAACTCTCCTTAAAACTGGATTGTTAATATATATCTGCTACTTTGAATGACACTAAAGAAAAATAAAGAATAAAAAAAATAATTTTGCAACTAGCAGTAAGTTTATTCAGTTTCAACAAGATATTTTGAAATGGAAAGGCAGTAAGTAAAGACACGGGTTTTCTGTTTTTTAATTAAAGATGTAGGTTCAGACAGAAAGACTATTGATGCTTTCATGTCATCAAAACATGACCTTAGCGTTCTATCAACGTCAGCGAGTTAACAAGCTTTTGCTGTTAAGGATATTTAAAACTCTTTAAAAGCTTCTTGACAAGGCTTGATACGTTTAAGAAGTTTCCTTGCTATTTATAATTGAATAGCTATATCAAGCACCCGGTTTTGTCTGCGTTTCTAAATACCTTGTAGTATTCATTCATCAAATACAGTAAAGAGTAAAACAAAGTAAATGAAAAAAAAGAACATTTTTTTTTCTGGTTAGAAATTAATGAAGCATGCGTTATACAATATACAATACACGATTACTTTCACAAGTATGTATTACTTTGTCTTTATGTTACTTTCTAAAATTTATTTTTCTTGCTTTTGTGTACTCTAAGTGATTAGATTATCTATCCGGAGCATGCAAGTAGAAAATTTAGATAAGATGAATAAAACAAACAATTATCAATTTGAATATTTAACCAGTGAAAATACCCTTCACTGATTACAGGGGAAATTAGCCTCTATTATTTAATTTACCCGGGCTTGTTGGGCAAAAAGAACAACTATTCATCTTTCAGCAGTGAAGCCATGAAAGAAAAAAAGAAAAAAAATAATCGAGGATTAAATTTAAAATTATCACGTACGTACCTAATCTGTTATTTACGCTAAATATAAAAGAAAAGTCTTTACGTAATATCTAAGTTCAGTGATAAAACATATGAAAATAATGCAGACGATATTTTAATAATTTAAAGTATGAATGATTAAATGAGATGGTTAAAGGAATAACGTCAAATGCTAGAGAAAATGTTATTTTTACCTAATTATGTGATAAATTGATAAATTTAATCGTCTGCTCTTAACCGGGGAAAATAGGGCTCGAAATAATGGCATTAAGGGCTAGAAAAAGAGGGAATGGGTGGATTTCGAACGTTTTAAAGACGACATTATTTTTCGCTGTGATATGAAGCATATTTATACCAATTTATTTTAGAATTGGATCGATAGTTTAGGAGAAGATAAACTTTACTCGCTTTGAATTTTGCTAAGCCTAACTCATCAAAAATCCAATATGGATGCCTCTATTCATTCCAGGTCCAACCGCTTCATAAATTCGAGGACAGACGGACAGATAACTTAGGCTATTATTATATAAAAGATAACTTGATTTTTTTTTTTTTGTTAAAACTGTTCTCACTTGCGAGTATATTTACAAGAAATATTTTGCACATGAATGTTAAATCTTAAGTTTCTAATGAAGAACATACTTCTACAATTGAATCGAACTAAAAAACCATAAGTTTAAGTATATTTTATATTTTTAAAACAGGATTATAATTTTATCCCATTTGGGGTCATTTTGTCATGGACGTACCTCACTGAAACAAAAAATATTACACTCATAGCAATAATTTTAGTTCCATTACAAAAAAACATATTGAAATGTTGAAAATTTTGTGAAAAATATTAAATAGGCTTTGAGAAATCTTTAGCACAATATTGAAAATTTGCATTCTGAGAAAAATCAACTTAAAGTAATAAGTAAACAACGATCTTTTATATTTTTAATCATAATTTTTAAATTAAGAGGAATTCTTTTATGCCGTTTTTTTTAAATGCATAAAACAACTCAATCTGTAAAATATATTTTTTGAAAAATTGTAAATTTTAGAGGTTTTATGGTCTGGAGACCTCTGAAATCCTTGTACGCCTATTATATCATACACTGTTCCTTGTACACCTATTATATCATACACTGTTCCTTGTATGCTTATAAGGCAATTTCACGTAGTATCACTGAGTACGTTAATGCCCTTCTGAGTTCATGTGTATGTCCATAATAGCCAATAGGCAACCAATATTCTGCCTTTCTGTTTCAAACGAAAGTCAAATATTTCATGAGTTTAGGTGTCTCATGCTGCAGGAAATCGCCTATTATAGCATACATTGTTCCTTGTACGCCTATTATATCATACACTGTTCCTTGTACACCTATTATATCATACACTGTTCCTTGTACGCCTATTATATCATACACTGTTCCTTGTACACCTATTATATCATACACTGTTCCTTGTATGCTTATTATATCATACATTGTTCATTGTACGCCTTTAAGGCAGTTTCACGTAGTATCACTGACGACGTAAATGCCCTTCTCATGTCCATAACTGCCAATAGACAATCAATATTCTACCCTTCCGTTTCAAACGAAAGTCAAATTTTTCATGAGTTTATATGTCTCATGCTGCATGAAATCGCTTATTATATCATATATTGTTCTTTTTACGCCTATTATATCAAACATTGTTCCTTGTACACCTATTATATCATACACTGTTCCTTGTATGCTTATTATATCATACATTGTTCATTGTACGCCTTTAAGGCAGTTTCACGTAGTATCACTGACGACGTAAATGCCCTTCTCATGTCCATAACTGCCAATAAACAATCAATATTCTACCCTTCCGTTTCAAACGAAAGTCAAATTTTTCATGAGTTTATATGTCTCATGCTGCATGAAATCGCTTATTATATCAAACATTATTTATTAACTAAGTGTTTTAATACGCTGTAATTGTATTAAACGTTAATATTAAATTATATCTGGCTTGTTCAATAAAGTGTAGGTCAGACGTATTCGAATGCCTTAAAAAGCACTATTCCTCGAAGATTAAATTTAAAAAATACTAAAGGACTCTTGCACCCGCAAAGAACTGAGTAAATCTTCCTGATGTTAGTATAAATATACGCTATTCCTTGAACTAAATATTCCGAATTGAGTAGTGGCAACGGCATGGAAGATTGATTTATTATTGAAATGCTTATAATTTGAGCTAGTCACATTTATAATGAAGGTTGAAATCCGCCAAGCCCAAAATATTTCCAAATCAGAATATGCGAGTTTGTTAATCGATTACGTCCCACGTCGAATAAATGCCTAGATCACATTTTTAAGGTAGGATAGGTTTGAACTCTTTCATTATGACAGAGCATAAAGCATAATGAGGACATTTGTAAAGCGTTATGCAACTTTAGAGAATGTTTGATGGCAGTGGTATGAGACCGACAGACTTTGGAAACAGGCTAACAAGACATGCTTCGAAACTAAAGCTTACATACTTGTTGTAGATGATAATATAAAAGTAGGAGTAATTTAAAAAATAATGAGGCGAGAAATTGAGCTAAATGAAAATTATATTTTTGCTTCAAAATAAAATTATATAAACAACATATAAAAATTAAATACTCATAAAGCACAACTTTCAACGTTCTTAGTTCACCGAAAGCAAAACTAACTAAATAGAAAATAAAAGGTAGTTCTCTTACTTTTTATTGTTGATCTCGCCGGGGGGACCGTGTCGACTCAAACAGTTGCAAAAATTCTAATGATTTTGCATATTAGTATTTATTTAGAACAAAACGTTACGCACACCATATACAAACACTTAGAAGAAGAAAAACATACATAGTTCCATCTACAAAATCAAAACAGTTTATAGTTTCTTCACTTCAGTTCAGTTCAGGAGAGACGTGAAAACAGTCTAGAACAAATTTTTAAAATAGGATAGGTTTAACACTTTCATTTTGACAGAGCTTAAAGCATAATGAGAACATTCGTAGAGTGTTATGCAACATTAGAAAATGTTTAATACCAATAATATGAGATCAACAGACTTCGAAAAAAGACAAGACTAACAAAACATGATTCGAAAGTAAAGTTTTATGCTTGTTGAAAATGATAACATGAAAGTAGGGGTAAATATGTCCCATAAAAAATGAGATGAGAAATTGAGCTAAATAAAAATTATATTTTTGTTTCGAAATAAAATTATATTCACATCTAAAAATTAAATACTCGCAAAACAGAATTTTCCCAGCCTAGAACACACTTTTGAGGTAGGATAGGTTTAAACACTTTCATTATAACAGAGCATAAAGCATCATGAGGACATTCGTAGAGAGTTATGCAACATTAGAAAATGTTTGATACCAACGGTATGAGACCAATAGACATTGGAAAAAGATAAGACTAACAAAACATGCTTCGAAACTAAAGCTTATATACTTGTTGCAGATGATAATATAAATGTAGCATTAATTCCCATAAAAAAATAATGCGGTAAGAAATTGAGCTAACCGAAAATTATATTTTTGCTTCAAAATAAAATTATATAAACAACATATAAAAATTAAATACTCATAAAGCACAATTTTCACAGCCTAGAACAAACTTTTAAGATAGGATAGGTTTGAACACTTTCATTATGACAGAGCTTAAAGCATAATGAGGACATTCGTAAAGCGTTATGCAACTTTAGAAAATGCTTGATACCAACAGACTTTGGAAAAAGACAAGACTAATAGAACATGCTTCGAAACTAAAGCTTACATGCTTGTTGAAAATGATAATATGAAAGTAGAGGTAAGTATGCCCCATAAAAAATTAATGAGACGGGAAATTGTGCTAAGTGAAATTATATTTTTGCTTCAAAATAAAATTAAATCCACATCTAAAAATTAAATGCTCAAAAAGCACAATTTTCAAAGCATAGAACACAATTTTAAGGTAGGATAGGTTTGAACGCTTTCATTATGAGAAAGCATGTAGCGTAATGAGGAGATTTGTAAAGCGTTATGCAACATTAGAAAATGTTTGATGGAAGTAGTATGAGACCGACAAACTTTGGAAACAGGCTAACAACATGTTTCCAAACTAAAAGTTGCACGCTTAGTGTTGCAGATTATAATCTCAAAGTAGAGGGATTTGTGTTAGATTCCATAAATAAACCGATATTTTTTTTTCGGTTCAGTTCCGGCTTTCGTTCCCAACAAAATAACGGTTTTTTCCGGTTTTCGATTTTCGGTTTAGTTCCGGTTCGAAAAGCTCTGATATTAAATGCAAGGATTGCATATTTTATAGGTTCTAATTCAAATACTTAATTAGTATTTAATTTATACGATTCAGAAGTGTACAGAAATTTTAAAAATGTAAAAATCAAACAATCGAATTTTTAAAGATTTAAAGGTGATGTGAAATAACTTAAATAACCTTGTGGAGTAAATATATCATTTAATTAAGAACAGTCTCCGAGTAATAAATAGTAAATGTTCTCTTTTTAAATGAATCAGGATTAATATAGAACGCAAAAATGACAAAGAACAAGTTTTGAGTAAACAAGGATTTAAAAACTAGCAAACTATATTTCGCTTCATCGCATATGCAAAGCTATCAATGAAGCTCTTGTCATAGAAGCATCACTTCCACAAACACTTATTCGTAACGGCGTTTTACTTTTCTCTTAACAGCTGCTAAACGCATTTTAAACCACTTCTATGCAGCTATTCTAAACATGCGTATCGACGTCAACTTTGCGCAGCTGTGAGAAGAAAATATTGTTATGCAGGATCCGATTCCGGTGTGTTTGATGTATCAATTTCACAAATCCTTTACAGTATCTGAGAAATAGCGACAAATGGCGCGAAACTGCCGAACTTTTCGCGGGAAAGTATCTCTATTGGGAAAAGGGAAAATTAAATATTATGCATTGTATTTTGTCGTAATTCTTGAGTTTCATCTCAGCAGATTTCTTCCTTCTTAGCCGCTGGCCCTTTTCACCTTTTATTGTCGCGTTACCCGCTGTCAAGGTCGACAAGGTCGCTCTTGAGTGTCATGGCACGGTAACAGACCAGTACTGGTGTGTACCTGTAATGTACATGTTGGTATGTGTGGCATTGTCCTAATCAAAGTTCTCTGATGGAATTAAATTTTTCGTGTTCATTTCTTCAGTCCACTTTGATTTTTTTGAGTTACAGCGCTCCACATTGGACGAACTGATTTCAGGCTTCACGGAACTGAAATACCGTTTTTCCTCTTGCCCGAAATCAGTGGGGCAATCTAAAATTGACGCATTTGCCAAACTGAATTCAGGCAAGGGGTTAAGCGGAGATAAAAGACAATCTGTGGTGTAGTCTCGTGGTCCCAGGTTAAGTGATCTGCAAAGGCCACCACATTAAAAATCGCGTAATTTTATACCCGATTAATAATAAACCCACCCAAAATAAACCGATATTTTTTTCCCGGCCCAGTTCCGGATTTTGTTTAGAACAAAATAACGGTTTTTTCCGGTTTTCAGTTTTCTGTTAAGTTTTGGTTTGAAGCACAGGTTTTAATAATAGTTAAATATTATTCATCGAGTTTACGTCTTTTTTTTTACATCTGATCCGGTTCTGATTATATGGTTGAAGTTAAATTAGAAAATATTGATGAGTTAGTTGCAGTAAAAAACAAAATGGCTGAAGAGTTAGTTATCTAACTAAAACAAACCGATATTTTTTTCCGGTTCAGTTCCGGCTTTCGTTCCCAACAAAATAACAAAAATTTTCTTCCGGTTTTCGATTTTCGGTTTAGTTCCGGTTCGAAAAGCTCTGATATTAAATGCAAGGATTGCATATTTTATAGGTTCTAATTCAAATACTTAATTAGTATTTAATTTATACGATTCAGAAGTGTACAGAAATTTTAAAATGTAAAAATCAAACAATCGAATTTTTAAAGATTTAAAGGTGATGTGAAATAACTTAAATAACCTTGTGGAGTAAATATATCATTTAATTAAGAACAGTCTCCGAGTAATAAATAGTAAATGTTCTCTTTTTAAATGAATCAGGATTAATATAGAACGCAAAAATGACAAAGAACAAGTTTTGAGTAAACAAGGATTTAAAAACTAGCAAACTATATTTCGCTTCATCGCATATGCAAAGCTATCAATGAAGCTCTTGTCATAGAAGCATCACTTCCACAAACACTTATTCGTAACGGCGTTTTACTTTTCTCTTAACAGCTGCTAAACGCATTTTAAACCACTTCTATGCAGCTATTCTAAACATGCGTATCGACGTCAACTTTGGGCAGCTGTGAGAAGAAAATATTGTTATGCAGGATCCGATTCCGGTGTGTTTGATGTATCAACATTCTGATGAAGTAAAGCTGCTGAAGTGAGAAATGACTATACCCTAAAGGATAAATATCAACATTGATTGATCGATGTTTAAAATATAGGTTAAAAACTAAGCAAACAAAGGGAACGGGTGAAACAAAGGCTGAAATAATATCCATCAAAATGATAATGGTCAAATCCTTCAGCCGTAATAAAAGCCTGGAATCATGAGCCATTTTTCTAGAGGCTTATTTTGGGGAAGGCTTCTAGTTATCTTGTTGATATATCGCGTATTTTGCAGTCATTTGTCGCCAAATGAGTTTATCGCTAACCAGTATCACTTTGAAGCTGTAATTCTCTGACACCCATTTCATTGTCAATATAATCCAAAGTTATCTTTTTTTTAGAGATATAATAAGTTTTGGGATGTTTTGATATAAAAAAGAAATTATATATGCAAATCATATTCTAGATATGTTTGATACATCAAGTATTTTAGCCGCCATTTGTCGCCAATATCATTCTGGAACTCTAACTTCAAATTAATTTCTTTTTTTTTTTTAATGCTGGAGACAGATAATCTTTAGAAATGGAATAAATTTTTTGAGGCTTTAGAAGGGATCAGATAGTTTTGTTATGGTCACAAGGATATTTAACCTTTTAGGACAAATACGTAAATTATTTAAAAAAAAATACAGTTTCCGTTTAACCTCTTGCCTGTAAATACGCCAATTTTGGTGAGTTCGGGCAAAAGAAAAATCAGGGTTTCAATTCAGGGAAGCCCACACTTAGTTTGTCCAATGCATAATATGCAATTTACCATTTTCCCAATAGATAACGATACTTTCTCGCGAAAATTTCAGCAGTTTCGCGCCATTTGTCAGATACTGTAAAGAATTTGTGAAATTCAAAGGAATCTGAAAGACAGGGAATTCATGACAGTTGATATAAATAATATTGTTGTCGTCCAATGCATAATATTTAATTTACCATTTTCTCAATATATAGAGACACTTTCCAGCAAAATTTCGCCAGTTTCAAGCCATTTGTCGCTATTTCTCGGATACCGTAAAGGATTTGGAAAATTCATAGGAATCGGAGGGATATGGAATTCATGACAGTTGATATAGATAATAATATTGTTGTATTAGTCTATTTATCTTGAAAATTATGTCATTTGATTTATTTTGCTATAATTCGAGCAAAAATTACTGTAATTCATTAACATTTTCCATATATGTTAAAATATTGGATATAGTAATTATTTTCTTTAATTTTTTTAAAAATAATATATCTCAAACATGTTAAGGATAATAAGGAACAAAATTAAAGAGAATTTTTTTTTTCCAATTTTGGCAACGTTTTACTCAAATATATTCCACAGCTAAGGGTTAAAGTACTTGAAATGGAATGTTTAAGCATACTTTTAGCTTTTTTCCATTTTTTTTTTCAAATTTTTGGCTCGTTCGTCTCAAGTGGTTAAATTTCATGATTACAAGCCTTGTTTCGAATTAGCGTTACGTCACGAATTCGAAGCGAGTTAGAGTTACGTCACGGTTATATCTCATTTTGTATTCATTTCAACGACACTTTTTTTCTCCTCCTTTTATCTTAACGTCGCTCAAACGTTTCAGAAATTTTTGACATTTCCTACTTTGTCACAGTTGTTATTGTGTAACGATGGGAACTTTTCGAAACGGTGAAGTGATGCTTCAGCGACACGGTGCGTTCAGAACTCTGCGCTACGCTTCAAAGTATACAAGATTTTGACCCTGAATCCTACATTTGTCCAACATAATACAAGGTATTGAGAAAGTAGGATAGAATTTCATACACAGGGTGTATAGTAGAGAGTTCTTAACCCGGTATTACACTCGCGAGAGTAATGAACGAGATTACGCGGTCTCACACCCAAGGGTGTTTCTTCCTATAACACAAAATCTAAACACTAAAGATAAATAAAATAAAAATCGCTTTTATTTAACAAAAACAGAAAAGCTATAAGAAAGCTCATTAAAAAGTAAAATAAAAAATTAAAACAGTGAAGCAAAAATTGAAACTCGTCCTAAGAGCCGTAACACTAAAAGTTGTACTTATTTGGAATAAAGATTGATCGATCTAAGTTTAAAGTTTTCGAAAATTTAAATATTTTTTCGAAGATCGATTGAAAGATAAATTACAGTAAATCAAGGTTGAAATCAGGTTGCAAGGTCTCCTTACAGCGAAAGGGGTTGGGAAGGAATTCTTGATTACAAATGTATCCATAGTAAAGCGGTTACATATCACATTTTCCAGTCAAATGAGCTGTTAACACTAGAACATCCGTTGAAGTCATTTCGACTCCAACTCAAGTATATTGTTGCATATGTGTGTGTGTGTGTGTTTGTATATATATATATATATATATATATATATATATATATATACTCACACACACATACATATATATATATATATACACCAAAGTGACAAAAATAAAGTAATTATACGGCATAATAAATTATACATAAATACTTTATTAATCTCAAAAAGTGGCGTACGGTAGGTGTTCATGCAGGGTGTGCAGAGAGCAACAACAACAATAATAATAAAACCATAAAAATGTATATTAAACACTTCTTTAACGTTTATTATTCATTTGTACACAAAATCCATACGTCTATCAGTATTACTAATAAAATAACGAAAAGCTTATATTTCCACGAAAAACTTATATGTTCAGCAAACGTAGCACCACACGGCGCCCGCCGCTGCGGTGCCTCATCCGGATGCTGATTGGTGCAGACAAACCGAAAGTCTAGTCCACGTGCAGAGGATTTCACTGCACGCTGGCACAGTAGAACGAACTGTTTCTCTTTCGGTCAGTGGATTAAATTATATTTATTGTTTTTGACATTTGGAAATCATATATTCTGCGAAAAACATCTTGACAATTTTTAAAAACAAAACCAGGGATATGGTGTTACATAATATAACTTATATACTGTATGTAAAACACAATGAATGGTAAAATTCGGACTGTTCTGTTAGAATTCGTTCCTTATTTTTTTTCTAACAAGACAAAATTTTTTTTCAACGAATTATTTCTATAAATATAATACATCACCGAAATTACTTTACCACATTAAAACATTTCCCTTTATATCGATGAAATACTTCTTTTCTATTTCCATGAAAACAAAATCTTACAATATATAAATTTAAACATGAACCGTCTGCAAAATCGTATGGCCAGTTAATCAGTTAAAAAAACAAAAGCGGTTCAGCGCGTAAGTCCACCCCGCTCTAATACAACGCTTAATAAACTTTAACTTTGGATGATTCTGAATGGCAAGTGCAGGAAGAATAGCTGCACTTTCTTCAGTGCTATAGTATGCTGTGCTTCTCCAGTAGCCCGTACAAATAAAGCATGATTTTCTATTAGTGCGCAGTGCGTACACAGAAAAATTTCTTATGTTTGTTTGCTTTTGAACGCGCTACGTGGTGGAGCACCTAGTACCACACGCACTGCGGGAATACAAGCAAGCAAATCAACATAATATTTGAATATATTATAAATAATATTAATTATATACCATATAAAGATAGGTAGACAAAGGTGCAGAAAATTATTGTCTCTCATAATTTTGCTAGGGTGTGCAGTGCACACCCTGCACATATGGACCGCACGCCACTGGTCTCAAATAATCTGGATATAATACTCGAAAATAAAAATGAAATTCATATACATACAGGGTGTCCCCAAAAAACCGCATAAAAACTGCACAGCTAGATTCCTCGTTGAGAGTACATAAAAACTGCCCAAAGAAGCGTTCCGGTGTGATCCATTGTTTACGAGAAAAATACGAAAAACAAAGTATGACGTCACTGCCGGTGAAAGAAAAAAAACTTTACTGGACATATCAGCAACAGTATTTGCATATCCTTCCAGACGATAATGTTTAAAACGTTCTCCGCGAATATTGCATCATTCCATGGCGCGCGTGCATCCGTTAAGCCGTGATTGAACTGTTATTTAAAAGGCTGCATCTTGCAGTTAACGGTAGTTTTCGTAGGGTGGCCATGTATTCCGTTCGGGACTACTGCGACATGTACCTGATGTACGGCCGATGTGATGGAAATGCCTTACGAACTGTTAAGAAGTATGCCTGTGCATATACTCTATAACTAACAGGATAAGTAATCAACTTTATATTTATTCTTTATCAGTCATTTATTCTTAAATTTCATTTATTCTCAAACTTTCTAGTTGTTTATAAAATTGTAAACAAAAAATATCACTCTTTGTATAAATTCTGTATGATCCCTTTGTTTTAATTAAGATTTAATTTTTCACAAAACGAAAAGGACTTATTTTTCTATTAACAGATTTAATACTTATTTAACCTTATATACATCTAAATTTTTATCA